>JBAMBK010001527.1:0-314847 GCA_037043435.1 Drosophila suboccidentalis | reverse complement strand
AGCCGTAGGACTCAACACTGCGCGGCGTGGGCAGATCGGCCTTCTGGAATCCAAACTTGATGAGGAACTGAAAGAAGTCGGCCGTGTGGAATTCCCCACTGATGTGGGTGCAACTGGCCGGCGCTGCATGCATCGAGAACATCAGCAATACTAGCAACCATTGAATACTGCGAGCGGTGGCGGCGGAGACGGAGGCGGGGGTTGATGGTGGTGATAATGATGCTGCGTACATTGCAGGCCTTATCACTGGTCTCGTTGTTGCACTACCAGTTTTGCTGCTCTGTAGACTTTTTTCTGCTGCCACTGGTGCTGTCGTGGCAGACGCAGTGCAAACGCAATGCCAGGGTGGCGCACTTTTGTGCATTCTGTGCGAATTTGTTGGCTATTTTTGTTTGTGGAAACTTCCACCTTTCAACAATTCCGTCGAGTTGTGTCGTTTCGTTCCGAAAAAGTTCAAATGAACGGGTCATTAAGATGAACGAATGAACTTATTCAGTCAATCATGAACTAAATCGTTCATATCGCAGTTGGTCAATTTAACCCTCTACTGCTGAACATAGATCCAATAAGGAAAGCACATAATTTTATGCATATATGTGTTTATTAGGCATATTATAATATATATTTGAACAAATTTTTTTTTTTGCGTATATAGTTTAGGAAAAAATAAATGAAGAACCATAAATTTTTTCGCCGATTTTTGCAAGAATTAGTATATATAATGCCTACCTTACAGTCAAATTATATTTTTTTATGAAAGAAAACTTTATTTTCTTTTGGAAAAAATTATTCTTCAACAAAAGAAATGTTTTTTTTTGAAGATATAAATTTAATTCGAAATTCAGCAAAATTCACTTTCAAATTCACGCACAAATTCACGCGAGACGCTTGAACAAAACTCATAGAAACACGAAGTGAAGCAACTCAAAAATTGTTTTCATATTTTAATCCAATAGAAAATAGTGCAAAGAGAATGACCAATAACAATCGAATTCGCTTAAGTACCGTCTTAACTAAAAGAAATTTCATTAAAAATTGAAAGCCATATATGGCTCTGTATGCGGTAGAGGGTTAAAATTTCTTAGAGATACACAAACAATTAGAACACATATTGTAATTTCGTTTTTATTTAAAAAGTTTCACATAAAGTTTATTAACGATAATTACATAAAAATAATTTATGCAAAAATATTTTCATCTTTCACTTTGAAAATTGCTCTCGAATTTTTGTTGAATCTTTAATCTTTTTTTTAGAATTTCTTACTAAACAACCAATTTTAAAATGAACTATAGTATTTAGAAAATTTTTAATTTTGTTGGTTTTTTGAATTTGTAAGTACACATTTTTTAATTAATTTTTGAAAATAATTAAATTCATTAAAAAAATGCATGGGACCAATATTCTATCGATAGTTTATGAGAGAGAGAGAGAGTCAACAAATGAAAGAGCGAGAGAGAGATATTTGATATTGCCACCTATGATTAGTGCTCAAATTATCGATGTTTTTATATCGATATTTTAAATGGCAACATATTTGAAATGGCAAAATATGTCCAGAAATATCAAAAATTAATGGACAACTAAATATCCTTCAGGGCATTATTAAAAATTATTATTTTACCAATTGACAGACATTTCCTTTTGTTCTAATTATCGACGAGCCGCAGCTAAATATTGACATAATAACCGTTTGGCGCGCTTTGCATGTAAGCGCATTCAGCGCGCAGCCTACTTAACGTCTTGTGAGTGTGTAGCTCGTATGTATAAACGCTAGATGGCGCTTCTGTTTGGATTCATATAATTATCGTATCGTTTGCTAGCAATAAATAGTTGCTAATTTAAAAGCAACCCTTGCAACTTTCTGATTTTATGTTTGTTTTATTTATCGACTATCGTAGTTAGTATTAACATAATAACTGTTTGGCGGTCTTTGCATGTAAGAGAATTCAGCGCGCAGCCAACCTTACGTCGTGAGTGTGTATTTCGTGTGCATAAACGCTAGATGGCGTTTTTCTTTTTTTTTTTTTAAATTAAAATAGAAATTGAAATGTAAAGAAGAATAAAGAATCGCAAGAAATAAGAATTTTCTAAATGGAAGGTCTTACCATTGTCAAAGAATATTTGAATGTGCATTGTTCTCGATAATCCGTCTCAGCACAATAACCAAATTCTGCATTAATATGCGATTATCAAACAATAAAGGTCATCAATGGAGTGATGATAAAATTGCACACTCTCAAATGGGCGTATTAACCACACACACACACAGGCACACACTCTGCTTCTTCTTCTGCATCCCCATTTTTTTGCACGCAATTCAAACATAAATTTCAATAATTCCAAAATTTATGCAGAAAAGAATGATGCTACCCTTTTGGCAATCTCACAAGGGCAACTTCAAAGTCTGCAGTGTTTGGAATTATGTTCACATCCACCGCCATTGGCCAATGAGCATGCATCCCTTCCATTCATAAGTATGTGTGTCTGTATATGTGTGTTTAATGCATGTGTCTGGGGGGAAACACCCATGAGTATTGCGGTTGCCATTGATGCTCCGGAAGTTCAGGAAAGGTGCAAAAGAGCTTTGCACGCTGACAATTCCTTTGAGTTTTGATTGTGTCAAGAGTTCTGAGAGCTGAAGAAACAAGTGTGGTTCCGAATGTTGCTTGTTACACCCTGTACTTCAAAAGTAAAGAAGGTCTAATAAGTCTGCCAAAAGCGAAACCGGAACCAAATAAAACAAAGTTATACATACATAAATCCATAAATTGTTATTCTTTTAAATTTTTATTATTATTCATTTTGTTTCTTTACAGAACAAGTACAGGGTCTCTCACAGTCCCATTTTCCCAACTGCAACACTTTCTATGAGTTTTTGCATAAAAAATATTAAAATCTCTTGTATTTGGCATGACATTCAAATGTAGATTTTGTATTGTGATTCCGTGTGCTTGAAGGGTGGTTAAAGTCGGATTCATGGAATTCGCGGAGGGTTGTAAAATATTTAGTTAAGTAGTATTTGTTTTTGCTGCTGCTGCCCCAAAGTTGACCTAAATCTCAAAGTTCTTTGCGCTTTGGCAAACTCATTACTGATGACAGGGCAGAAAAGCATTGGAAATTGGAAATGTTAAATATCATTTGACGTCGTTTGTCGTCAGTTGTAGTTGTAGTTTGGGTTCAGTCATATGTGCAAAATATGTAACAAACAAAAAGTCAAGAGCGAGGGTAGCTTATGAAGTTGCTTGTCTGCGTTCATTTGCTAGTTTCCAGGGTATCAAACCGAAACGAATATCGGTATCAGTCTCGGTTTGCAGTTAGGTTAAACAAAATTAAACTTTAAGAGAAATATTAAAAATCTTAAAAATTAGAAACATTTTATTGAGATCATTATATACATTAATTAAATGGGGACAGAAGTAAATATTAAATTTAGGTTTAAAAAACCTTATACCTGAACAACATAATTAAATTTTATGTTTGAATCGGTTTCTTAACGGTTATTGCTTAGTACCGGTTAACGGTTACGGTTATGTTTTCGGCTGTTAGTTTCAACACGAATCAAACAACCCAACAACAGGAGCCGAAAATAAAATAAAATAAACAATTCAATGAGCTAAACAACTTTCCACTACAAATAGTAAATTCGAGCTGTTGTTGTTGTTGTTGTCAATAAAAATCGACAAGGTTTGCAGAAATACAAAGATGCGCCTAATTTGTCGAGGAATCTTTTCTGTCTGAATAAATGGGCAGTCGCAGACGGTAGTCCCAAAACCCGAGACCTCTGACCCCAAAGAGACAAACAGTTCATTGAAATGCCAAACGAAAAGCGTCCCAACAACTGAGACAAAGCATTCAGAGTATAAAGGGGAATACGAGTATATTTTATTTAATATTGGGGGAAAACATGAAAATGATTTTTGCCAACTTTGCACAAATGTACGAGTATTTTTATTATTGATTGACGTACATTTATTTGCAATGTGCGATGTGAATTGCTATAATTTTGTCTGTTACGAATTTAATTGCAAAACATGCGACGAACTAGACGTGCCGTAAAATAGTAAATAATTTCCGTAAAGCTCAACGCACTGCAGCCCAAGAAGAAGCCAACCAGTCCGCCAATATAAACTGCCAACAAACATAAGCATTATTCAATTGTGTGTGTAGCCAAGGATTCCTCCATCGCAGTTGACTTACCCAAGACGTCGGCAAAGGAGAAGAGCACATCGCGACGCAGCTGCATTTTGGGATAATCAATAATGCCCCATTGTAGATTAGCGCCCAAAAACCAGACGCGCGACCTCTGTAAAAAATACAAAATACAGGGCATAAAAAACATGAATAGAAAAAGCCAACAACAACAACAATAATAACAATAATGGCAACTACAACAACATCAGTGTAACAAGTCAAGTAAGCTAAAATTATTATTAAATGTAAAAACTTTCGCCGCGAAAAATAAAAGTTAAACAAAACTTTTTTAGCTCCGTCGTCGAGTTTACAGTTTACAGTTGCCGAAGCAGTCCGAACCGAAATAATTGCATATTTCAAGGCGAACAACTTTTGAGCTTATTATTTCTTACGGCCCCGGTCAACAATTTCAATGTTTGTGCCAGCCAACATTTTGAACTGGGGAAACTCCCAGACGTTGCCAAAGCTTCTCTACCCACTTGAATCTGCGTTCTACAGCTTTAACGAGCGATAGATGGCGCTTTTGGGGCAAACATTTTCAAAAACACACATTTCGAAATCGTAAGAGTATAAAAGTATACTCAACAAATTGGGATTATTTATCACAGTTTAAATTACTTGAATAATAATCAAAATAATAATCTAAATTATTTCTTGAATCTAGATCAATACCATTTCTTTTCACATAATCAATTTTAATGTAAGGCTAAAAATCTGTTTTAAAATGTAATTTACTTAAATACTTCTTTAAGTGGGTAACTGCGGCCTAGAGGACTAAGATCCCGACGTAAGCAATTTTTTAGAGTTCGCTTCTTTAAATAAGATTAAAACTGAAAAATATTTAAAGAATATTAAAAAAAAAAAGTTCTTAAAGATTATAGAGTATTATTTGGACAGTGTCAAGCATTGCTTACACTTGTTTTTTATGTTTATTGTTATTGTAATGATTGTTCTACTTACATAGGATTGTACAAAAAAGTTGGAATCATCGCAGTTGCCCAAACAATTGCAATTGATTTTATATTTGTCCGACTTTAAGGAGATAATCTCCCCTGTTGAAAATTACAAAATGGACTCAAAAAATATCAGTTAAGGGAAAAAAAACATCTTATTAAAATTCAGAAAAATATCTTATCACATTCCATTAGAGGGCTTGGCACCGTCACTGACCAACTTTAACTAGAAAATTATGGTCACGTTCAGCGTACAAATGAAATGCTAAAATATTTTTGTAATGAACATTTTTTTAGTCATATTCAAAACGAATTTCGAGGCAAGACCAAATATTTGCAGGTGCGAAAGATGATCACAAAATGCTCACGTTTAATTCGGACCAGGCAACCGATGCCCTCCAGACCGCACACGGGCAGAAGTCGACCATTGCGCACTAAAAGGAGACAGAGCGATAGTGAGAGAGATAGGAAGAGTGTCGTAAAAACTTCAAGTGGAACTATTTAAGCATTTCATGAGCAAATTTTCGTCATAAAGTGCGCAGCGTCGACCCATAAAAGTTAAATTTAATGGGAACAATTAAGTGCAACCATGTGAGGGAGGGAAATGTGTTGTGGATGACCAAAATATGATTAAAACTGTATGAAAAATTGGATAATCGGATGGGAAGGGAGAGAAAGATACTCACAGCGATTGCGATAAAAGTGAGGAACACAGCCGCAGATGCGGAGGGCAAAGAACATGCGGCACTCGGAGAGGCACAAACCGAAGCTGTAAATGGGCACAGTTTGCATCCCATCGGCCTCGTACTGAAAGCGGCACTTGCGCTGTTTGGTGGTGAATCTGTCACAAATAAATAATTAAATAAATGAATAAATAAATAAAGAAATATATACAGTCGAACTTCCCTAACTCGAACTTCCCTAACTCGAATTTTCTCTAACTCGAACAAAATCGAGTGGCAATAGCGTTTACTGAGCAAACTTCATACAAATAGCCTTCCCTAACTCGAACTTCCATAAGTCGAATTTCTCCGTAACTCGAACAAAAATATTGGCCCGTGCTTCTGTAAGTCGAATTTTTCGGGAAAATCTCCAATAAAGTTTGAATTTATTTTTCGTATCTGTTTTATACTTTTGTTACCGGCTCGTTTGGATATGTAATATTGATGTACATTAACATATGGTGATGCAATATGATAGAATATTGCATCAACAATTATTTAGGCTTGTGAAATTGCTATAGGAAAGATGTTCGAAATGTACTTCTTTGTCAGCGCATCAGTGTACTAAAATGTTTAAAAATGTTTAAGGAAATATTCAAACTTATTAGTAGTTAAGGAATTTGAAAGTAGACCAAATAAATTAAAGTTGCTGAAAAATGTGGTATCTCAGCAAAAACATTTTTCATTATATTAAAAAATTAAATATTAATTATGATGACATTTGAATCGGGAACTTCTTCTGGATACAGCAAAAGAACGAAGAAACCAATTTTTGAGAATATTAACAGGTCTTGAACAAACTGGAATCTTTTTTGTTAATTTCAACAAAAAAGGATTCCAGTTTGTTCAAGACCTGTTAATATTCTCAAAAATTGGTTTCTTCGTTCTTTTGCTGTATCCAGAAGAAGTTCCCGATTCAAATGTCATCATAATTAATATTTAATTTTTTAATATAATGAAAAATGTTTTTGCTGAGATACCACATTTTTCAGCAACTTTAATTTATTTGGTCTACTTTCAAATTCCTTAACTACTAATAAGTTTGAATATTTCCTTAAACATTTTTAAACATTTTAGTACACTGATGCGCTGACAAAGAAGTACATTTCGAACATCTTTCCTATAGCAATTTCACAAGCCTAAATAATTGTTGATGCAATATTCTATCATATTGCATCACCATATGTTAATGTACATCAATATTACATATCCAAACGAGCCGGTAACAAAAGTATAAAACAGATACGAAAAATAAATTCAAACTTTATTGGAGATTTTCCCGAAAAATTCGACTTACAGAAGCACGGGCCAGTATTTTTGTTCGAGTTACGGAGAAATTCGACTTATGGAAGTTCGAGTTAGGGAAGGCTATTTGTATGAAGTTTGCTCAGTAAACGCTATTGCCACTCGATTTTGTTCGAGTTAGAGAAAATTCGAGTTAGGGAAGTTCGAGTTAGGGAAGTTCGACTGTATATATTTCTTTATTTATTTATTCATTTATCTAATTATTTATTTGTGACAGATTCACCACCAAACAGCGCAAGTGCCGCTTTCAGTACGAGGCCGATGGGATGCAAACTGTGCCCATTTACAGCTTCGGTTTGTGCCTCTCCGAGTGCCGCATGTTCTTTGCCCTCCGCATCTGCGGCTGTGTTCCCCACTTTTATCGCAATCGCTGTAAGTCTCTTTCTCTCCCTTCCCATCCGATTATCCAATTTTTCATACAGTTTTAATCATATTTTGGTCATCCACAACACATTTCCCTCCCTCACATGGTTGCACTTAATTGTTCCCATTAAATTTAACTTTTATGGGTCGACGCTGCGCACTTTATGACGAAAATTTGCTCATGAAATGCTTAAATAGTTCCACTTGAAGTTTTTACGACACTCTACCTATCTCTCTCACTATCGCTCTGTCTCCTTTTAGTGCGCAATGGTCGACTTCTGCCCGTGTGCGGTCTGGAGGGCATCGGTTGCCTGGTCCGAATTAAACGTGAGCATTTTGTGATCATCTTTCGCACCTGCAAATATTTGGTCTTGCCTCGAAATTCGTTTTGAATATGACTAAAAAAATGTTCATTACAAAAATATTTTAGCATTTCATTTGTACGCTGAACGTGACCATAATTTTCTAGTTAAAGTTGGTCAGTGACGGTGCCAAGCCCTCTAATGGAATGTGATAAGATATTTTTCTGAATTTTAATAAGATGTTTTTTTTCCCTTAACTGATATTTTTTGAGTCCATTTTGTAATTTTCAACAGGGGAGATTATCTCCTTAAAGTCGGACAAATATAAAATCAATTGCAATTGTTTGGGCAACTGCGATGATTCCAACTTTTTTGTACAATCCTATGTAAGTAGAACAATCATTACAATAACAATAAACATAAAAAACAAGTGTAAGCAATGCTTGACACTGTCCAAATAATACTCTATAATCTTTTATAACTTTTTTTTAATATTCTTTAAATATTTTTCATTTTCAATCTTATTTAAGGAAGCGAACTCTAAAAAATTGCTTAGTCCTCTAAGCCACAGTTGCCCACTTAAAAAAGTATTTAAGTAAATTACATTTTAAAACAGATTTTTAGCCTTACATTAAAATTGTTTACGTGAAAAGAAATGGTATTGATCTAGATTCAAGAAATAATTTAGATTATTCTTTAAGTAATTTAAACTGTGATAAATAATCCCAATTTGTTGAGTATACTTTTATACTCTTACGATTTCGAAATGTGTGTTTTTGAAAATGTTTGCCCCAAAAGCGCCATCTATCGCTCGTTAAAGCTGTAGAACGCAGATTCAAGTGGGTAGAGAAGCTTTGGCAACGTCTGGGAGTTTCCCCAGTTCAAAATGTTGGCTGGCACAAACATTGAAATTGTTGACCGGGGCCGTAAGAAATAATAAGCGCAAAAGTTGTTCGCCTTGAAATATGCAATTATTTGGGTTCGGACTGCTTCGGCAACTGTAAACTGTAAACTCGACGACGGAGCTAAAAAAGTTTTGTTTAACTTTTATTTTTCGCGGCGAAAGTTTTTACATTTAATAATAATTTTAGCTGACTTGACTTGTTACACTGATGTTGTTGTAGTTGCCATTATTGTTATTATTGTTGTTGTTGTTGGCTTTTTCTATTCATGTTTTTTATGCCCTGTATTTTGTATTTTTTACAGAGGTCGCGCGTCTGGTTTTTGGGCGCTAATCTACAATGGGGCATTATTGATTATCCCAAAATGCAATTGCGTCGCGATGTGCTCTTCTCCTTTGCCGACGTCTTGGGTAAGTCAACTGTGATGAAGGAATCCTTGGCTACACACACAATTGAATAATGCTTATGTTTGTTGGCAGTTTATATTGGCGGTCTGGTTGGCTTCTTCTTGGGCTGCAGTGCGTTGAGCTTTACGGAAATTATTTACTATTTTACGGCACGTCTAGTTCGTCGCATGTTTTGCAATTAAATTCGTAACAGACAAAATTATAGCAATTCACATCGCACATTGCAAATAAATGTACGTCAATCAATAATAAAAATACTCAAACATTTGTGCAAAGTTGGCAAAAATCATTTTCATGTTTTCCCCCAATATTAAATAAAATATACTCGTATTCCCCTTTATACTCTGAATGCTTTGTCTCAGTTGTTGGGACGCTTGTCGTTTGGCATTTCAATGAACTGTTTGTCTCTTTGGGGTCAGAGGTCTCGGGTTTTGGGACTACCGTCTGCGACTGCCCATTTATTCAGACAGAAAAGATTCCTCGACAAATTAGGCGCATCTTTGTATTTCTGCAAACCTTGTCGATTTTTATTGAGGACCCGCCCGACAGCAACAACAACAGCTCGAATTTACTATTTGTAGTGGCAAGTTGTTTAGCTCATTGAATTGTTTATTTTATTTTATTTTCGGCTCCTGTTGTTGGGTTGTTTGATTCGTTTTGAAACTAACAGCCGAAAACATAACCAATAACCGTTAAGAAACCGATTCAAACATAAAATTTAATTATGTTGTTCAGGTATAAGGTTTTTTTAACCTAAATTTAATATTTACTTCTGTCCCTATTTAATTAATGTATATAATGATTTCAAATGAACGCAGACAAGCAACTTCATAAACTACCCTCGCTCTTGACTTTTTGTTTGTTACATATTTTGCACATATGACTGAACCCAAACTACAACTACAACTGACGACAAACGACGTCTAATGATATTTAACATTTCCAATTTCCAATGCTTTTCTGCCCTGTCATCAGTAATGAGTTTGCCAAAGCGCAAAGAACTTTGAGATTTAGGTCAACTTTGGGGCAGCAGCAGCAAAAACAAATACTACTTAACTAAATATTTTACAACCCTCCGCGAATTCCATGAATCCGACTTTAACCACCCTTCAAGCACACGGAATCACAATACAAAATCTACATTTGAATGTCATGCCAAATACAAGAGATTTTAATATTTTTTATGCAAAAACTCATAGAAAGTGTTGCAGTTGGGAAAATGGGACTGTGAGAGACCCTGTACTTGTTCTGTAAAGAAACAAAATGAATAATAATAAAAATTTAAAAGAATAACAATTTATGGATTTATGTATGTATAAATTTGTTTTATTTGGTTCCGGTTTCGCTTTTGGCAGACTTAATAGACCTTCTTTACTTTTGAAGTACAGGGTGTAACAAGCAACATTCGGAACCACACTTGTTTCTTCAGCTCTCAGAACTCTTGACACAATCAAAACTCAAAGGAATTGTCAGCGTGCAAAGCTCTTTTGCACCTTTCCTGAACTTCCGGAGCATCAATGGCAACCGCAATACTCATGGGTGTTTCCCCCCAGACACATGCATTAAACACACATATACACACACACATACTTATGAATGGAAGGGATGCATGTTCATTGGCCAATGGCGGTGGATGTGGATGTGGACATAATTCCAAACACTGCAGACTTTGAAGTTGCCCTTGTGAGATTGCCAAAAGGGTAGCATCATTCTTTTCTGCATAAATTTTGGAATTATTGAAATTTATGTTTGAATTGCGTGCAAAATAAAGGGGATGCAGAAGAAGAAGCAGAGTGTGTGCCTGTGTGTGTGTGTGGTTAATACGCCCATTTGAGAGTGTGCAATTTTATCATCACTCCATTGATGACCTTTATTGTTTGATAATCGCATATTAATGCAGAATTTGGTTATTGTGCTGAGACGGATTATCGAGAACAATGCACATTCAAATATTCTTTGACAATGGTAAGACCTTCCATTTAGAAAATTCTTATTTCTTGCGATTCTTTATTCTTCTTTACATTTCAATTTCTATTTTAATTTAAAAAAAAAAAAAGAAAAACGCCATCTAGCGTTTATGCACACGAAATACACACTCACGACGTAAGGTTGGCTGCGCGCTGAATTCTCTTACATGCAAAGACCGCCAAACAGTTATTATGTTAATACTAACTACGATAGTCGATAAATAAAACAAACATAAAATCAGAAAGTTGCAAGGGTTGCTTTTAAATTAGCAACTATTTATTGCTAGCAAACGATACGATAATTATATGAATCCAAACAGAAGCGCCATCTAGCGTTTATACATACGAGCTACACACTCACAAGACGTTAAGTAGGCTGCGCGCTGAATGCGCTTACATGCAAAGCGCGCCAAACGGTTATTATGTCAATATTTAGCTGCGGCTCGTCGATAATTAGAACAAAAGGAAATGTCTGTCAATTGGTAAAATAATAATTTTTAATAATGCCCTGAAGGATATTTAGTTGTCCATTAATTTTTGATATTTCTGGACATATTTTGCCATTTCAAATATGCTGCCATTTAAAATATCGATATAAAAACATCGATAATTTGAACACTAATCATAGGTGTCAATATCAAATATCTCTCTCTCGCTCTTTCATTTGTTGACTCTCTCTCTCTCATAAACTATCGATAGAATATTGGTCCCATGCATTTTTTTAATGAATTTAATTATTTTCAAAAATTAATTAAAAAATGTGTACTTACAAATTCAAAAAACCAACAAAATTAAAAATTTTCTAAATAATATAGTTCATTTTAAAATTGGTTGTTTAGTAAGAAATTCTAAAAAAAAATCTTAAAAATTCAACAAAAATTCGAGAGCAATTTTCAAAGTGAAAGATGAAAACATTTTTGCATAAATTATTTTTATGTAATTATCGTTAATAAACTTTATGAGAAACTTTTTAAATAAAAAAGAAATTACAATATGTATTCTAATTGTTTGTATATCTCTAAGAAATTTTAAATTGACCAACTGCGATATGAACGATTTAGTTCATGATTGACTGAATAAGTTCATTCGTTCATCTTAATGACCCGTTCATTTGAACTTTTTCGGAACGAAACGACACAACTCGACGGAATTGTTGAAAGGTGGAAGTTTCCACAAACAAAAATAGCCAACAAATTCGCACAGAATGCACAAAAGTGCGCCACCCTGGCATTGCGTTTGCACTGCGTCTGCCACGACAGCACCAGTGGCAGCAGAAAAAAGTCTACAGAGCAGCAAAACTGGTAGTGCAACAACGAGACCAGTGATAAGGCCTGCAATGTACGCAGCATCATTATCACCACCATCAACCCCCGCCTCCGTCTCCGCCGCCACCGCTCGCAGTATTCAATGGTTGCTAGTATTGCTGATGTTCTCGATGCATGCAGCGCCGGCCAGTTGCACCCACATCAGTGGGGAATTCCACACGGCCGACTTCTTTCAGTTCCTCATCAAGTTTGGATTCCAGAAGGCCGATCTGCCCACGCCGCGCAGTGTTGAGTCCTACGGCTACATTTATGGCAATGTGACGTCACAGGACAAATACAGTGCACCCGTCACGCTCGCCGTGCTGGACAAGTCCACGTTCATCGACTTTTACAGCAATCGCAGCTATCGCAATCGGGAAACTGCCTGCTCGCGCATGTTCGCCCGCCTCCAACGGATCGTCTACGATCCCGATTGCAATCCCCAGGGCAAGCGTGACTTTCTACGCCGTGTTCCCTGCCCCCGCGGCGAGCTATGTGTGGACGAGGATGCACCCTCGAATGTCATAGACAACCATCAGTTTACCTATGTCATCAACTTGGAGGCGGAACCACGGTAAGTCATATCGTAGCACACTCTATTGACAGATGTTATCAGTTTCCCGATAAGCTACCAGGCTTATAGGTGTTTTCCCTACTTCTTAGATTGCATAGACTGCCAGCTGACTTGGTATTTGAATTTCGTATTTTAATACCTTTATTTATTTGTATAAATATGAGTCATAAACAATAGAAGAAAATGTGTTTGTCTACCGTAAAAATTATAATTATTTTAAACAAAAATTATTTGTTGATTTCAATTTTAATTGTTTATTTAAACACTTTTTTTTTTATTTTGGCGTTATTTTAATTTAAAAAGTAAAATTTAAAAGTATATTATAAAATAAAAATATATTTATTATAATTATTTTAAATACAAAATATTTGCTGATTTTAATTACTAATATTTATTTAAACACTTTTTTTTATTTTTATAAAGCGAATTTAAAGTTAGAGCTATTTTATTATATTTAAATATTTTCCATATCTGATTAATTATTTTCTTCTGCTTTAGCTTCTGGTATGTGGCATTGGTGGCCTGCTATCGCAATCGAACAACCTGCCAGTGGCATGCCCATGAGAATCTGGCCAGGCTGAGCAATCGGAGCAGCAGCATCCTCAGCACACTGCAGTACAACATCCATTTGGTGAATGTGCATCCCAACAACACAGCCGCACATTTGCTGACCTATCAGTACTCGTACGATCAGCAGAATCTGCTGGAAATGTACCTAATCTTTATGCTTGTCTACATTGTGTTGCTGCCAATGCAAATCTATGCTGTGCGTCGCCAGAAGCATCCAGTGACCAAATTGTTTACACTCAGCCTGCTAACGGAGTTTGTCAGCTTGTCTTTCATCACAGTGCATCTGATTCTGTATGCGGCGAATGGAGTTGGTGAGCCGAAAATGCAAGCAGCTGGCGATGTTCTGGACATTCTCAGTCGCACCACATTCATGCTGATCCTCGTGCTGCTGGCCAAGGGATGGGCAGTGACACGTCAGCAAATCAGTCGCACTGGCTGGATCATATTAATGTCAATTTGGATACCTTACTGTGCATTCCACATATTTCTCTACATCTGGGATAGGGTAAATTATCCACATGCTTTTTATTTATACTGTTTTATATTTACAATGTATTTCATTGCAGACGGAAGTGGATATTATATCAGATATTGATGAATACCAGACCTGGCCCGGCTGGATTGTTCTGATCCTGCGGTAGGTTAATCAATGCATTATTTCCAATCAACTGATCTAATTCTTTGAATCTACTTGATCACAGCACCATGTTTATGATGTGGTTTCTGTACGAGCTGCGTAATACAATGAAGTATGAGCATTCCAGCAAGAAGCTGGACTTCCTTTTGCATTTGGGCGCCTCCAGTTTGGTGTGGTTCATCTATCTGCCAATTGTGGCCATTGTGGCGTTGCAGGTAAGTCCCATGTGGCGCTATAAGCTGCTCCAGGGCATCACCAATTCAGCCGACTGCATGGCCTATTGTGTAATGACCGGACTCCTGTGGCCCAATCGTGCTGGCCAATATCTGCTGCTGGCCGGCACCAAATATGCAGGTAAGTCAATCAATCAATCAATCTGTCGTCTCATGTGTCAATATTTATTGAATACCTCTCAATTGTCAGGCATGGATGAGCTAGACGAGTTCAACGAGGCACCACATATTGTGCGGGAACGGGAACGACGTCGGAACTCGCCACCAGACGATATATCCATTGGGACGAGCAGTGGCGGCGGAGGGCGCGGTATGGTGCTGTCCACGAGCATACCGCATTCGCTCAATGGCGATTTGCTGGATGCCGAGGATTTGGCAGCCGAGTTACTCACTGATCTGAATAAGAATAGTCATATTGTGGCATAGTTTGATAATAATCAACGGCAAAGGCAGCAACAACGGGTTAATTACTAAGCTTAGTAGTCGAGAAGAAATGTGCTAAATGAAGAAACGCAAGAATGTTAATCATACACTACACTACACATACCTATTATACGAATATATTATATATTCTGTTTACATATATTTAATAGTTATATATTCCACATAGACATACATAGACGACATATATATGTATATAGTTTTTAGCCGCCTACAACGAAGAAGTCAGTGAGAGTGCAAAGTGCAGCATAGATTGTTGTGTGATTTATCAAATACTTATGCTTGAATTTATAATTAATAATAATTAGTACTGTTCATGAGATAAGCTTAGATACTTAGAAATATTTACGCATAGACATTGACAAAGAAAACGCTTGAGAATTATTTGATTGTGGTATCATCGATAAGGTTACATTTTAATAACTATCTTTAAGCTCAACAAAAAACAAACAACACGCATGTCGCACACTATCATTCATATATATGTAGCTACAATAGTATTTTGATAAGAACAAATAGATGTGGATAAGAAAATTAACAACAAAACAAAAAATAAAAACGAAAGTGAATTAAAGTGAATTGATTTATAACGAATTTTCTTGTTTTCTGACTATCTAATCTTTTCCAAACGCTGTCACATCACTGAAAGTTTCTTAGATATCCTCATCATTGGACTTTTGGCTATAATGAGATCATAAACGAGACATTTCCAATGATTTGATTAATAAAACAATGATAAATATATATATTTTTTTAAAACTTTTATTTTTAAAAACTCTACACACATTTAAAGACATGCATGGTTTTATTTTTGTGTAAGTATTGTATATAAATTAATGATATTTTGTCTTTTGTTTTCTAAAATCAACGCAAACTCACAAAATAATGATTATTTAATTATACATATATTGCACACATTTCTAATTTGCAGTTGCATTTTACAGTGCTGCTAGATACCAACATACACATATTTATAAACATATATAATATAATATTTATATACGTTAGCATTTTCTATACACATCGACGGCGTTTGCATTTAAATTGGCATCCGATTTGTAGGTTCGACAAATTTATTTTGTTAATATCATTAAAAATAATCAAAAACACTTTAAATTAAAAAAAATAATATATTGCATTTAATATCCCAGTAATAACGACATTAAATTTATCATAAACTAAAAATTATTCAATTAAAATAAGCGCTTAAGAATTAAACAACATTTTTTGGGTGTAAATAATAATCAAAAACTTTGTACTTCACATCAATGGAGCAAAATAAGAATAATGGAAATTGAAAGAACTTTGGCTAAAAGCTAAGCAATTAATTATAGCAAAATAGTTGTTTAAACATGCTACGTTTACACGTTTACAAATATTTGTCTCTAGGAGAGATTTGCAATTTGCAAACACGTTTAAACGCAGACTGAGATGGCAAAGTAAGTTACAGTTACAACGGATGGCATTAAATTGGCATTACATCTGGACATTATCTGTATCTGTAAGTTTTTTGGCTAAGCTTGCGAGTATTTACTGTATGTATAATGTGCTCAATTGCACATCCAACTTTGACACATCAATTGGTGCTTATTGTAAAAATATTTCTTTTGTCAATTTACGCCAAATTTGGCCAGTTAACTTAGGTGTGCAATTAATGATACTGTTAATGTTTATCAATCTACAGGAGCAAGTAGGAATGATCACGTTCCAGACGTGACTTGGCGCGCATTTGAATGTTGCCAATTGGATCCGATGGTGGGGGAATGCCATTGATCTGATGTGTTGGCTCCTTGTAGAAGAACTCTGTGCGTCCGCACTTGTAGCCATAATAGACAGAGTCATGGGATCTGCACGAGTTTTAAAATATACATTTAAATAAATAACATCAAATAAAACAAAATAAATCTGAATTTGACTGACCGTAGTATCAAATCGGTGAGTTGTCCGCTCGGCTGCTGCAGATCCCGATGCATGCTCTCCAGCGTGGTCAGCTCTAGGGGATTCCAGGGCCCGTTGCGCTGCAGCGCATCCCACTTGGCATCGATGCACATGAAGCTATAGTTGCCGCCATCCCGCTTGTCGCCCTCCACATTGACATTCAGTGTTTGATTCAGCAGAGTTTCCATATGCGGAAATTTGGCCACGCAAATGTCAAACTTGAATCGAAAACAAAATGGAAACATTCATTTACAAACAGGGAATCGAGTCTAATATCAATTCGGGAGCTCACCATCTTCTGCACAATTGCCTGTTGACGGCTAGCGCCCTCTTCCATCAGCAGCAGCAGCGTCATGTTCTGTTGCCCGCACACATACAGCTCCGTTCGCTGCAGTCCATCCGACTGGAGGGATAGGTGAGCTGGCGGTGCATTGGAGAAGGCGGCCAGTGCATCGACAGCGTCCTCGCATTTGAGTGAGCTGCGACGCGGAAATACTTTGCTACTGGTCAGCGGTGTCTGTATCTCAATGGGCGTGGTCTCGTTCAGAGCCAGCACCGACAGCTTGGCCATTAGTGGCGTCAAGGGCACACCACCACCGCCGGCTCCACCGACACGACGCTGGGAGCTGAGAGCTGCATCCACGTTGCTCGACTCGCCAGCTGGTTTTAGGGGCAGACACATGGCACGCTTGTCCAGCGGCGTCTTTGCTGCTATGTTTAGATTACGATCGGCCGCTTCAGCGGATACGGATGCGGATTCCGCCTGTTGTCGCATGTGCTCGTCCAGCTTTTGAATTTCCAAGTTGAACTCCTGAAACTCGGCAACGAGAGCCGCCAGCTCGGCATCCTGTGCCGCCTGCTCGCTGGCCACGCCCCACAGCTTTCGATACTGCTCCAGAAACTGTTGGAACAGGCTGCGTGAGATCTGCTGGCCATTGGTATTGAAAACCGGATAGGTGGGATCTCCGATGGTCCGTGAGCTGCTCCGCTCATCGTTCTCAATGTAGTCCGGAGAGGCATCACTGCTTACGTCTGGGACATCGTTGCCATTGCGATTCACGTCCGTCTTGAAGCTGTGCGTGAAGTGGCCCAGTTTCTTGGAGATGGCACGCAAGGCGTCCTGCAAATCAGCCGAGGATTTGCGACGCGTCAGCTGCTTGTGCGGATTGGTAATAAAGTTCTGAAAAAACTTTTCCACATCCAGTTTGAGGGAGTTGCGACGAGATGATGACGCCGTTGCCGTTGCCGTCTTGCCATTGGAATTGTGTGCGTCATCCTGGGCATCCTGCTCATCGGGATTGGCGCAAATGGACATGACGCTGGCCACCGGCAGCACCTTGTTCTCGGTCATGGGCGTATTACAGACGCTCGTGCGTCCAATGAACTCCGGGTACGAGTCCGTCTCATCGAAATTGATCGAAGCAATGCCCGACTCGGGCAGCTCCTTGCTGTGCAGACTCTTCAGGCGCAAGGGCAGATGCGTTGGTCGCATTGATTTGGGCCTCGCCGTTGGCAATTCCACAGCTCCCACTGCATTCGAATCCGTCGCCTGCTCCTCCTCGGGAATGTGGGTGAAGATCAGCGACTTGTCGCGCTTTAGCTTTCGCTTGGCGTATTGAAACGGCAACGTCCCTTGTCCCAATTGCGACGTCGTCGTTTGCAGATTCTGAGCACGCTGCGCTTCCGCGGCCAGCTTGGAATATTGTTGCTGCTCCACATAGACGACGAGCATCTGGACACCGTGTGGTATGTGAAACTGTTGCATGTTCAGCTGCTCGGCCGTGGTGCGAACGTGGCGAGGATCCGTGAGCACCAATTGCTTGGTCACCACATCGCCCAGCTGGGAGGCAACCACTCTGAATAGGAAGTAACAAATTATTAGCAGGGTAATCAAGCTTAAAGCAGAAATGAACTTACTTGTTGTGGTACAGAATGGCGCCTCCGAGGATGCCCTTTGTCTGCTGGCAGCTCTGCAGCGTCTGTATGGCCTCCAGGTAAATGTGACTGGCGGTCTAAGGAATCCCACATGGTTATTCAGAGTTTTGAATGAAATTCAAGTAGGCACTTACCTTGGGCATGCGCAGCTTGGGCACATTCTGGAATGTGTTGCCATTGCGCTGGAGCATCGGCAGATATGTCTCGAATATGTGATATAGTTTCTCGCTGAGATTCCGGCTGCTTCCGTGCTGCTGGGCGGGCTGTGAGTACTGCTCGTGCAGTGACTGCAAGTCGCGATGAAAGAACTTCAAGAGCGAACTCAACAGATTCGCCCGATGCTGCAGCAGCTGATCCGCAATGTTGCGATCCGTGCCCACAGCCTAAAAACAAGGAATCTAATTAGTCAACTGTTTTCAGAGCTTTACAGACAGAGGAAGTAAGATTATTCAGTTTAAGATTAAGATTATTCAGTTTAAAAAAGTTAAGCTTGATAAAACTGATCTAACTGAATAGAAAAATTTAAGATATTTAATTATTTAAGTGCTTATGGGATAAACTTTTACTTTAAAAATTAATTTGAGCTCTTATTTTTGATGTTATACATTTTCCAATCTACGTTATAATTATTTTATCAACAGATGCTGTTCAGTTTTACAATTTCAATAAGAAGAGATCGATATGTCAGTTATATGTTTCGATAGCTACATATTGATATCGATACATCTAACATATACCTTACAATCTTATCGATATTAATAATTACATTTAAATTTAATTCAATGTCAGAAATAATTTCAAGATAATTGCTGTTTAGAAATCATAATATATGTCTACATATTTATTCAACAAATCATTTTCGACTAATATAAAATATAAAAAAAAAAGTTTTTTTTTTTTTAAATTTAATGCATTAATTTTTACATATTTTTTTAATTTTTTGAAATAAAAATTGAAAGTTAAATAAAAATTGAAATATTTTCTTTTATTATTTTTTTTAACTAGATCAACAAATTAAAGTTGTTTTTAACAATTGTATTATTGCTTTCATACAGCTTCAATACAGGGTCTCTTATAGTCGATTTCTATCGACTTCAGCCTCTTTTAGCTACTCCTTACTCACCAGTGTGAATCGACCAAACTCCTTGAGCACGAATTTGCCATTTTGCAGCGCCAGAATACGTGGTTTGAAGAAGCAATCCTTGAGGAAGTACGATGTGCCCATCAGTTGTCCACATAACGCCACCTTCTGTGTGTCGGACACCCAACTGGGATGAAAATAGAGCACCGCGGCAATGGGATCATCTGCCTCGTCCTTTAGACACTCGGTGTCATAGACAAACACAATCATCGTCTCTCTGCAATAAGAAAACAAAACAAAACACAGCAATTGAGAGTATTATAAATATTTGCTTACAGTTTGAGAGCAACTGCAAGTGGCACCTGTCAAGCATGCGGCGTCGCAGCTGGCGTAGCTTTTGTTGCTGTTGCTGCTGCTGCTGCCATCGTTTGTGGCTGGGCTTGCGCCACTCTTTAAACATTTCAACGAGTGAGCAAAGGAGATAGATATACAGGGAGAGAGAGTGTCCAATTTTGTTGGATATTCTCAAGTCAAAAAAAGCTGCATCGTGGCGGCTTATCACATCCCTCGCAGCGTTGATAATACTTCGTACTAAGTCAGTCAACACGCCAATGGCACTGAAACTCAACTGAACTGAATAATTGCCAGCTGGCTTGCTGATAAATATGATATGAGAGGTGCCAAACAAACAGTGTCGCAGCATTGTTTGAAATTACGCTCACGCCTGTTGACGGCAGCTCGAGAGCTGTGCCGATACTCAGGTGCGGGTGCGGGTGCAGGGGAGGCTAAGGTAAGGCGACGTGAAATCGCCGTTTATTACGCCGTTAATTTATTACCGCTGCGCTTTAATTGTTACAAGTTTGTAGCTCAAATCAAGCTTTTGATATTTGAATGCCAGTGCACAATAATAATAGCGGTAATCGATATCGATAACAAGGCCAATTCACATATCAAAGTACTATCGAAAGAGAGGATCAAATAATGGTGACATTATTGACAAGGTGACGTTTTCATTGCACTATGACCTCTTTCTTGTAAATATTCTTAAAGCGTTAAGAAAAAAATTCACCAATGTGAATTACTCTCTGTAAACGCTTTGAATTTGCTCTCTCTCACCTGCTCCAATACCTGCATCACTGATAAGAAAGACAAGAAATAAGAAAACTCAGTTTGGTTCGTGAAATCCCAAAAACAATTAGGTACCGCTTTAAAAAATTCACGTATTTTCTAAGTTATCCATTACATTAACAACCTCTTTAATAAATCAGTTTTTGCTTCATTTTTAGTAATTAAAGCATACTTCTCGGCTAGCTTAATAAATAACAAACAGACTGTGGTGAATAATGAATTCAAATGAATTACGTTTATTTAATTATATTATACATTCTAATAATACTTCATTAAATTCTAACCAGCTGCCGACATTAGAGTTTTTGCACTTAGGAAGATAGCAAATGTTGGAGGTGGAGTTGGTTTGCCAGTGCCGTTGTAGGTGTACTTTGCCACATATCCATTGCGTCCAGCCTCGTAGATGACCACAAGGCTGCCACCTCGGTCTTCAAACGCTTGATTGAGCGTTCCCTTTACCTCCAGTTCTCCGGGTGCAACCTCTTTCACAGTCTCCTCTCGCCAACTTGTGCCATCTGGATGCCGAATACTGTATACAAATTAACACAAGTTCTTTAAGTAACTTCCGGTCAGTTGCGTACCTCAACACATATCCATCATTAGACGGCTCCAGCTGGAAACCATTTTCATCATTGATGCGCGGAACGACCAACGCAGACTCCACAAACGCAAAGTTTGCCAAAACAATAACAATCCACTGAATATACATATGTAAATCTATTAATCACAAAACAACAAAGACTTTCCCACTAACTCACCGATCTTAACATTTTCGACATTTTGTCTAACAAACCTCCGAATCGCAACTGACTTTCTCATTCAGATCTTCTCATATTTAAATGACCAACACCTGCGAAAACCAGTTCTTCAAATCGATGTGTACAGTGAGTTAACAAAAAGTCATAGAACTCAAATTAAAAAAACTAATGACAGCTACCAATCCTCCCACCAAGTAGCATATTGTGTGCAAAATGTATGTACTGAAATAACTAAATTATTTATTATTTATCTTGTCTAATTGAACCCGATCTCAAGAGGTGTTCGATAGAAAAAAAAAACAAAAAACTAATTGTGCTTATAATCAATTTGCCTTTAAGCACTGACACGAGATATTTAACCCTGGATTTTTTGCCGGATTTATTAAATAACTAAGAGAACATAATTACTTTAGCTATTACTAATAATTTCCCTATACACAGACAGTTGCTCAATTTGCTTACAGATTTTAAATCGTTATATTTTGTAAATTGGCGTCACAATGTCGCCTTCTTCATCGTCGACTAGTTACATTTTAGATCAGTTAACTGAATTAAGTAAAATATTTACACTGGATACTGTTTTTTATCTTATTCACTTATTCAGGGATGCCACAGAAATCGCTTTCGCTTGAATTTCACTTGAATTTGTATGAAATTTAAGTGAAATTCAAGCGAAAGCGATTTCTGTGGCACCCCTGATTAATTATAATTTATTAGATGTTTAAATACATCATTCTATTATTTATCTAAAACTTAGCCAGCGTATGATTTTAGCACAGATGCTGGCAGAAGATACGATGTCGGTGGGCTAAAAATATAAATTCGATATCTAGCTATGTATCCATTGCGGCCTGCTTCGTATGTGACGAGCACATAAACGTTGTTGCCCAAGTTCTGTTTGTACTGACCCTTGACCTGCAGCTCCCCGGGTGCGATCTCTTTCACAGACTCGTCGCGAAAACCATCAACACGATTAATACTACAAAATAGACAAGTGACATCATTGGATTTCTATAAAACAGTAAAAACATTCTTACGTTAGATTGTATCCGCCATCAGATGCTTCCAGCTTAAAACCATTTTGATCAGAATTATCAACGGTTATAGATGGCACAAGAATTCGGGTTGCGGAAAAAGCCAAGTGGACAAGCAGTAAGGAAACTGACTAAACAAATATTAGAGATTGGCTATCAGATTTATTAGAGTCTAACAAACTTACTGCGCTAAACATTGTCAACGAATGCAGCCGGGAAGATCTCAGAAATAACTAACTCTTGAAATACCTGCAACTACTTCATAGAAGCCAATATATAATGTAATATAAACAGAATTGCAATTAGCATTAATTGTTAGTCCGGTTAGAAATACTGGTTTAAATTGCATGAATAAAAAGTACATAAATCTATTTTATATTATAGGTGCGAACAAATTTTAAAATTGTGTTTTTCAACACTGGCATTTCTGCCGGACTTGTTAAATAATTAAGAAAACATAATTGCTTGAGCGTATCTAAAATCTTTTACTTATAATTTTCCTACATTATCATAAGCAAATTTATTGCAAATGTACAGCCAGTTTCCCAATTTGCTCACAAACTTCAGACCTTTGTTTTTGTCAATTACATTTTGGACCTATAAACTGAATGTTGAATAAAAATGTATACTAGATACGGTTTTATAGCTATTGCAATTATTATTTAAAATTTATTAAATGTATTCATACATCATTGCATTAAGTATATAAGTTCATATATGCGTGTTTAGCCAGTGACTGATTTAAGGACCCCTATTGTTACATTTTGCGGAGCATATAGTTTATAAATTCGATATCTAGCTATATATCCATTGCGGCCTGCTTCATATGTGACGGTCAGGTATATTTCTTTTCCACTTTGGAATCCTACTTTTTGTCTATACTGACCCTTGACCTGCAGCTCCCCGGGTGCGATCTCTTTCACAGTCTCTTTGCGAACACCATCACGACGATGAATACTATAAAATAAAGACAAGTGACAACATCATTGTATTTCCACAAATCAGTAAAAACATTCTTACGTTAGATTGTATCCGCCATCAAATGCTTCCAGCTTAAAATAATTTTGATCAGAATTATCAACGGTTATAGTTGGCACAAGAATTCGGGATGCGGCAAAAACCAAATTGACAAACAGAAAGTAAACGGACTGAAAAAATATTGGAGACAGGGTTACAAAAATATCCGCTCAGCAAACACATTGGCAAAGTATGAAGCCGTAAATATCTCATTCTTGAAATACCTGCAACTACTTTATATTATCCAACCTTAATTAATTGTGAGTCCGTTTGGAAATATTGGTTTATATTATATGAATGGAATTATCATAAATCTATCTTACATTAGAAGTGTGAACTAATTTTAAAGATTTTCTTTGGGATATTTAATAATATCAGAATAGAATTAATAATTTTTTAGTTTTAATTACTTGACTTTCAATTAATAAGCTATTTATTCAATTAAATATTTTGTATCATTACTAAATATTTAAATATGTAAATTTGCATGTCAAAATATTTACACTCTTAATAAAAGGAAATGTATCGATACATCATTTATTATAGTTATATATATGGTATATGCTTAGCCAGCTGAGGACTTCAGCAAATTGGCTGGAAGCCGTTTGACGTCCATCGGTCCCAAAATCCAAATTCGATACTTGGCCACATATCCATTGCGGCCCGCTTCGTAGGTGACGAGCAGGTAAACAGGCTTAGGCCCGTCAAAAATCTGCTTATACTCGCCATTCACCTGAAGCTGCCCGGGTGCGATCTCTTCCACTTTCTCATTGAGATAGCCGTTATCGTGATCAGCCCTATGCAATATATAATATACAAGATCACTGGATTTTCACAGCATTTTCGAAAGAATCTTACGTTAGTGTGTATCGACCATCCGACGATTCCAATTTAAATGCATTTTGATCGTCAATTTTAACAGACACAGACGGCACAAGAATTCGCGATGCCGCAAGCGCCAAGTTGGCAAACAAAATAAGAACAGTCTAGAGAAACTTTAGAAAGAATCTAACAATTATGGGAATATGCAGCAAAAACTCACTGCGCTAAACATTGTTCCGTTTTGAAGCCGTAAAGATCTTAAAAACAACTACCTTTTGGCATTCGAAATAAATGTATTTAAAGAGCGCTCTCTGCTATATATACTTTTAAATATATATATAAAGAATGCTTATAGACTCAACTGAAATGCAATTAACATGTTGAACCTGTTGCCGCTTTTTTTAAATAACATGATGACTTAGAAATGAATTTTGGTTTAGTTCGGGATACAGGTTTATATAATATGAATTGAAATATTTTGTATGATTCATTGTTCAAATTGTTATTGCCAGAAAATGTATTGGTACAAAAATGTTATCATATTAAGCTGTATGGGTTTAGCCATTGCATGCCTTAAGGCAACTATCACTTAAAGCTGTAGATCCACGAGAAGCCGGTGGTAAGTCCGATTTATAATCCAGGACGATGTCGTAGTCAATCACTTGCTTATATCGACCTCTCAGCTGGAGAACTTTTTCATCGAGATATCGCAAATTCCACACACCATAGACATCATTGTGATAAATACTATGCAATAAAATATTGACTATTGAGAATATCATTCAATCATAATTTAAAATTTAACAAAATCTCACGTAACTGATCCATCCGAATTCAAAATAAAATCATACTCGTTAAAATAATTAGCATTTATAGACGGTATGAAATTTCGCTGAGCTGCTGCAAGCGACAAGTTGATAATCAAAATGACAACAAACTACATAGACAAATATTAGATAAAGGCAACCAAAGAAAGATGTTTAATTTAAATAAACTCACTGCTTTAAACATTGTCCCTCTTTAATGAAGATCTCAAGCTGAACTAACTATTTAAATTCTAGGGGCATTATTTATATGAGAGAATGTTTGATCTAAAACTAAATTTTATTAATTTAACTGGTCTTTAGCCAAATCAATATTCTGCCTTTAAAGGTCGAACTAATTCAAAAAAGCATTAAAAATTTGTTTTATTCAGGTGTTAACTCAGTTATGTCAATATAGTTAATATTATAACCTGTTGTCAACGAGATTTTATTAACAATCAGCCAAGAAATATAATAAATTTGCATAGGTATATGTTTTGTTTATAACATACTTTTATCTGAATCTTTCAATATGGTTCAGTTATTAATACTTATTCTGCATGCATACACATGTACATATGTATCTGCATAGTAAGTATATTTGTTATTGCTTATTATGCTTATCGGCAGCTTGTTGTCGGGCTTCTTTTCGTTCAATGTTGTTGTTGTTGTGCGCGAGTGCAGAGGCTGCAGCTCAAAACAAACACAATGAAATACCCTTACATGCACCCACGACATACACAAACACGTAGAAATTGCTGCATACACATACCCCCACGCAAGGAAAATTTACCACAGGTTTTTCAATTTGTTTCTACGAAAAATTTAATGTACTTACTTTGTAGCCATTTTAATTGCAATTTAAATGTGTTTGCCTTGCGGTTTATTGCACTTTATTGATTAAATTGTTTCATTTTACACTACTATTTACTAAATGTCGCGCCAAGAGCCCATTTTGCGCTCTCCTCCAACCACCCGGATTCTTTTACTTTTTTTTTACATATAATTTAGAGGTGGAGAAGCATCGATGCTTGCAAAGTATCGGAGCCATCGGTGTTTGGAAGGCCACTATCGAATGTTTTCATATGCAACAAAAAATAAACAAACCTGATAGTTACGACCCTCTAAAATATTGGAAAGAAAGACTTTCAAAATATTATGAGAAATATGTTTAATACAATCTCTTTTACAGATTAGATTTACATATTTAAAATCCGTTTCCAATAATTTGTATGTGTTCAGCAAACATCGAAACATCGGGGACACACACACATCTCTAATAAAATGCACTAGAGACAAGTCTTGCAACTATCTGGCAGCTGTGGCATAATTTCGGCAAAACAAGGTGGCAGCTCACAGAAAACGGTGGCAGCAACAAGCAGTGATGCCAAACATTTTCTGAAAAAATAAGACAAAACGACCAAAAATAAGGGGAAAAAAGCTGAAAAATTAAAAAAAAAAAAAAAAAAAGAAGCTAAACTTTTATTTCCTAATTTTATTAAATTTAAAAGTTTTAAAGCATCTTCAATGATTTTTTCCCCGGCATTTTCTTTGCCATGGTGCCTATCATCGTTAGGTATTTTCCAGGCAATTTGTACGAATGGCAACAAGTTTTGTGTCGACGCAAACCAAGATAAAATATACATAAGTAAATAATTAAAAAAAATGTATAATAAATACACTTGCCTAATTGTCAAAATAGCATTAAACGTTTTTACCAAACTAACTTGGCTAAAAGCCCTCTCTACTTCTGCATTCGACCATGGCAACGATGGAAGAGTCAGAGCGCCTTTATATCGTTTCCACTTTCCAAATGTATAAAATTGGCATCTAAAAAAAGCCAGATTTTCGGATAGAAGCTGTTTGAGATTTTTCCCGGCTGAAGCAGTTAAAAACCAGACAAATCTATCCGAAAAAAAGCCAATTTGCCATCACTGGCAACAAGCACAGAAAAGTGACGATACAACATATCGATATTCATGATATCGAATGGTAGGCCACCACTATCGTATACCAAACAACCCAAAGCAAAATGGCCGCCGTAGAGTAAAAGAGTATACTTTTTTTGGAGTTCGTGTTTTTCGCTTAATTTGATAATTATTTGTACATTTTTTATGAATTTTGGTGAGTTTAGTGAATTCAAAAAGAAGCACCCTACATGAGTGACATAAAAGCATTGAAAAATTGTGGTTATTCCATGGGCAAAAAGTGTTTTAAAATGTATTGCTAATGTGACTGCTGTTGCATTTACTACACCAAAAAACTACGGCCAGAAAGCCAACTGAAGCGTATAACCCCCGCGTGCCGCGTCGCGTTTACCCACACCCAGAGTCAAGCAACAAACAGGTTTTTATTGTGTACAGACGTGTGTTTTTCTCTCTTTTAATTTATGCACATACAACAACTATACACACATGCAGGCATACATATAAACAAACCAAACATGAAGCATAAGCTTGAAAACGAGTAATACAAGAAAATACATAAATTTTATGTTCGCGCGTGTGTGTATACCTATGCGTGAGAGTGTGCGTGTGCATGTGTGTTTGTATTTGTAACGCGCTGTAAACAGCAGCAGCAAGTAGTAGAAGGCGAAGCAACAACAACAACAGCAAGCAAAGTGCTAAAGTGGAGGCTAAGCAACCGTATCGAGCATACGAAAGAGAGAAAGAGATAATAAAAAAAAATAAACTAAACGACGCGCTACACAGCTACAGGTGAATTGGTGGACTTGTTTCTCCCCCTCCTCACTCACCGCAAGCAATCGTCGAGGCGGTGACCAAAGTGTTAGTGTCTGGCCAAGAACTGTAAAAGGCAGCAGCAGAAAACGAGTTAGCTCTTGCTGCTGTGAGTAGAAAATCTAATAAATTAGCAGCATAATCAATTCGCGTCGAAAGCTCTCAAATGCGTATTGGCAACTGAACGAAACGCAACCAACTAACGGTAAAGCAACTCAAATTCAAATAAGTGCAAAGAGTTTTGTCGCAGCTACAACGCCCATAAAACGGCAACAGCAACAACAACGACGACCACAATAATAATAACTCGATTGAAAGCTTCTAACGCGTCAGAGTCAAAAGTGTCAAAAAGCGGCAGCGGCTCAAAGTGGAACGCGCAGTGTGTCCCACTTAACCTCAAGCCCTCTCTCTGTGTTCCCCCTCCTCTCGTGAGCAGCAGCCGAAACGCATACAGAAATGTTTATTTACACACACACAAAACATATGTATGTATGCATGTAAGATGCACTTAAATGTGGTTTCGTTAAGTTTTGTTTTGTTTGCGGTTTGATTTAAAATGTTTTCAAATGAAAACTCCCACGTTCATTTTACGCGCTAAACATTTGATTTTGTGAATGAAAAACTTGTCGCGCCATATATGATGTGATATTATAAAAGATCTAGTTTTTATTTGTATTAAATATTAAAATATTCAATTTGTTGTTACACATTGAATAGCAGACGCTTCTGAATCATCTACGCTTCCGTTGAAAATAAAATGAGCATCGCCTGTCGATTAAACTGGTTTAACAAATACATATGCATGTATGTAGTATGTGTGTGTATGTCTGTGTGAATCATGTAGGCGTTGGGAACAAATCGGAAGTAAAGCGATAGTTGGGCGCAGTACACGCGATTGTTTCGTGGATAAGAACTGAAAAAGCAAGTGAAGACTTGAAAGTGCATTGAACTAAACTAAAGATAAGGAGAAAAAACAAAAGAGCAATAAAAACACTTCAGCAATAAACAACAAGACAAGAGAAACAACAAAGTCAAGCCGTGCCGTAAATCAGCAAAAGTCCACATGCTAACTATTCAAAGTTAACAAAAGTCAACAATATTGCTCCATAAATATGTGAACTATTTCCACAAATAGTCACTTATAAATAAAATACTTAAAAATAAAAAATGTAAACAATGTTTAGAATTCTATACATTATGTTAATCACTTCCATTTAACTATGACTTGCTCTTTAAGAAGTAGCTTAAATTGATTGCAGAACAGTACACACATATGCAAATATATAGAACCAGAAACAGACTTGGCCCAGCCAATAAGTCTACGGATAACGAAGTACTTTATAAGGCAAATACACAGGTGCCACCACCTGTTGCCCAACTTAACGCCCACTGGCCAAACAGGTTGTATAGTAGTTAGAGATCAGGTTTCCAGCGTATACTTATGTATATATAATAAGTATGTATACCTATATGGTATATCTAATAGACATACGCAGAAATCAATTTCTTATGGAGCACGTACTCCCCCCGAGTATCTATGAATTAGCACGCTCGCATTTCCCGCTGCAGACTGTCCAAATAAACAAACGTGACATACATGGCACTGTTATCTTGATGAAGTTGCTTATCTCAGAGACAGAGAGACATACGGACGCACATCTTTGACTGTTTATCAGTTAAAGCAACCTGGAAAGTGTGAGAAGCAACAGTCGAAAATTGTGACTGCTGTACCGACCAATAGACAGATTGTTGGTTCTTCTAATAGGTGAACCAAACTTGAATTTGAGCCCAACATTAATTAATGCCAGACGATCACATTGCCAGCATATTTAACTGGTCCGCCAAAAGCGGAAAGCGGAACGCACTTCCTGGCATTGAACTAAATGGGGCTTAGGAAACTTGAGAGCTAAACGAAAATATGAAATTGATAATACTCATTCATCCACATCTGACATGCTGCATAACGAGGGCAGTTCAGCAAGAAACCATTGACAACAATTTTATGCAAGAGTAATAACTAAAACAACTAAACTTTCCTAAAGTATTTTTAATATTTAAGTCAGCCCACTGAACCACAAGCTCGTAAAAGATATCGCTAACCATACTTAAAACTGTCGAGAAAATACTCGCAAACGATCCGCAAAGTAATCACGCTTCGCTCAGTTTAGGGTAGAGAAAGTTTCGTTCTCGATAGCTCGCAAAAGATTTGTTCGCGAGCCTTTTTCGATAGTTTTTGCAAGTCTTATTGTTGCTTATGGTTTCTATAAAAATTTAAAAAAGAAACAATGAGAATCCTACCTTTAAAAATAGTAAATAATTAAATTCATTTTAATATGAAAAATGTAAAAAAAAAAGATAAAATTAATCAAAACAATTGCTAGACTAAGTGTTTGGTTGGTAGTAGCTTTAAAAACGGCCCTCGTATTTCCTAAATATTCTTAAGGTCAATTGCGAGCCCCTACAATTTCAACACTTGCCGTGCACATTACAAAACCGAGCCATGGATTGAATTGAATGGGCCGGGAGAGTCAGACGGGTCACTTGACCTGCGAGCTGGTAAAACGATACCAAGCCAAGCCAGACACAAATTCATTGACCAAGACAACAAGTTGTGACCTTCGGTTGGCCAATAAAGTAATTTATTGAAGATCATCCGTCGCGTCGTCGCTTCGCGTAGGTAAAAGTTGTCCAAGCGTGACCTACGACGAGGCGTGAGAAACTGTAACATAAATTTCCTGCGAGTAATGTAAAAAAAAAAACCTGAAACCCACACATGGAAACATGTGTGTGAACGTGTGATGAACACCTTTTACAGGAGAGCACGTCCTGATATTCTCTAACGGCATAGCTGATTAGATAGCAAATACACAAGAGCACGGGGAAAATTGGCGGAAAATACCGCACGTGATTTCCAACAAAAACAGGAAAATTTACAACTATGAATCATACAAAAAACCACTGAGCCACAGGACGCGTGAAACGGTGCGTGACATATGCAGGGTGGTGCATGAGAACCTCTCAAACGGTCAAACAGTGTTGGCATTTTAGCTACCAAGTAGCTAGACTTTGTAATGGCAATAGCTAGAAAATGAAAAAAATTGAATTGAATGCATTTTCAGATTACTAGCTAACTTGAATATATGTAGAATGTAGAATTTTGTTAGAAGCTAGAGAAAATATATTTCATCTGCTAACCTATAATTTGATATATCGTATTCTAAGCTGTTATACAGCATTTATAGCACCTTTAATAACTATTTACCTATTTCTAGCTGTTTTGATCAAATTAGCTATTTTAGCCCTTGATATTCTCTCAACACTGCAGACAACAAATAGGGTGACCAAAGGAAACAGAGAGAGAGAGAGAGCGCGTCGATGCAGTGCTGCATAAACTGTGCTCAACGTAAGCGGCTCTCAAATCATTTTGAGTGTATGTGTGGGTGTAGCTAATTTTGTTGTTGCTGCTGCTGCTGTTGTCGTTTCTGTTTAATGCTTGTCGTCTTTTGCTCGATTGCCGTCGGCTCTTTTAGCACTTTTGTTGTGCTCACCGACTTCAGTTCAGTACACGACGAGTTTGCCAAACGTGCGGTTCGGCTTGTCAAATGGTTAAAGCGTTTCCAAAGAAAGTGTGAAAAGTGTGTGAAGAATTCGCAAAGCAATCGTAGTAACAATAACAATAAAAAACCAAAAAGCCCAAAACTAGTTTCATTGTTACACAAGTGAAATTAGTCTTTCAATTTGGTAATAATATGTAACGAAGAAAGTGAAAACTTGTGTAAACATTAAACAACAAACGAACAGTGGAAACATGAACAACTGACTAAATTAAAATTAAATTGAATTTATTATATTGTCAACCTTTACTTACGTTTCAAAATTTTTATGGAAATATTGTTAACAATTAAACTAAAATTTACAAGTTAATACTTGAATAAATTAAATTTATTTCATTCCTTAAAAAAAAAAACAAAAAAAAGCAGATATGATGTACAAAAACAGTTAAAATATTACTTAGTTGTCTTGTCCACACAATGAAAGCGATTAAATTAATGAAAATGAAAATTAAAGTATTCTATAAATAGAAATGCTTTTATTAGTTGCTTAAAATGCCAAGGAATTTAGCTGGCATTCCACTTGAATAAAATAATTGTTAATTATTTCTAATGACTAACCAACGTTTTTCATCTCATTGCAGGTTTTGCGTTTTGATTTGAGCACATCAACTAATAGCATTAAGAAAAGAAAAGCAAACACAGTGAAAATTGTTATGTGCAACAGCAACGACAATTGAAGATAACAAATGAATATAATAATGCTAGTGACTGCAAGAGCAGCAGCAACTGGCACGAGAATGGCAGCAATCAGTATGACAAACGGCAGTGATTAAAACCAGTCAGTCAGGCCAGACTAGCCCCATTGGCACCACCAACCAACAGCATCAGTTGGAGCAGTCGGAGAAGTAGAAACAGCAGCAGCAGCCACTCAGTCTGTGAGTGCGATAGTAGCAGCTGCCACAGCAACAAACGCTGCTGAATCATCAGAACTACAACTACAATAACAACAAGAACAAAATAGCCTGGCTCAACAGTTTTCAAGTGCGCCACGTTAATTGAAAATACTTGATTCTACCGAGTTGTAGCTGCAGCTACAAGAACACGTCAAGAGACCTTCAGCGATCATTGTCAACAGCACCAGCAAATAGCAACAATGCTAATTACTGACCGGAGAAGAAGATATCAACATAATACAATTGCAATGTTGCCGATTTGCCTTTGCCTATGCCTCTGCCTCAGGATTGTCCATAGTTGGATGCCCGATGTGCGGCCCGATTTGCAAACGAGTAAGTTCCAAGATATCCACAATTATAAATCTCTTTTTGTTGTTGTTTTTTATACATATGTGCCACTTGTTTGTTTTGCTGTTCTCTGTTATTTTGTTCGCTTTGGCTGCTGTTTTATCATCAATGAACATGTTGTTGGTCCACAGCTTGCTTATCGCGCCCAATTTTTCGCCATGCTTGCAACAAATTAGCGTTTCCTCTGAAGCAACTCACAAAGTGGGCCAAATAATGAGCTGCCTCCACTAATTGCTCTGAATACTCGTCGTAATGGGTGGAAACTTTTAAGCTCAACTGTCCACGAATACATGTTATACTAGACGTGCTTATAGAATCATATTCAATGTCAATTCGTACAATTTAGCAAGTATTTAAACTAAAATGTTGTTCAAAATATGATTACTTTTTAGTTTTGATTCTTAAGAATTTATTCTATAACAGTTTATCTAAAAATTAAATGTTTAATTATTTTTAATATCAATAATAACTAAGCTAATTTGGAAACAATCTGCGATCTTAAATTAAATATTGCATTTTGTTAATGTTTCTTAAACTGTTTCTCAATTTATTTGCTAATTAAATTCTCATTTGCATTTGCAGAGCAAGACAAAGTGATTTCGAGTTTCTTTGGCAACACAACGGACTATTATAAGATTTTGGATCACGATGATGAGAGTGTTCTCGTGGGTGCCAAGTAAGTACCGAGTTCCTTATTCGAATCAACAAATGATTCGATTGCCATATACAATGAATATACAATGAATTCCTCATCCATCTACCTGAGTTGCATTCACAAACATTGTTTTCTACATTATTGTTGGCACGAGCTAACTTAAATATTTATAAAAAAAAAATAGCAAAGTGTTCAATTCGAGGAACAATTAACGCGCCATTGAAATTACGAGTTTCTGTTGTTGTTTTTCAGTAATAATATAATATATAAACCTAAATCAGCAAAGGCAAGTGCAAATCTCGCATTTCTCATTCGCTTTCCTGGAAGCAATATTATTTCCAGAACTCTAACCCCCAACTTGTTTATTTTAACATATACAATATTGTTTGGCATTCACATGAATTCAGCCAGTGGAAATGTGCAATTTTCCATGTGCATAGCAAAATAATCAGCAGTATTAGTAATACATTTTACAGCACAATAAATACAAATAACCCATAAGTTGCATTTATTGTTATTATCGAGTTGAGATAAGGTGGTTAGATCCCTTTTCCTCTTTTTTATATGCACAACGTTTATTTTTACAACAGGCTCTGACCCTATAATGTATGTAGATTCTGAATATGATCGAATAATTCATAAAAGCTAATGTAAAGACTATTTTCCGCTGTGTAGCGACATCTAGCGTTCATAGTCAAAAGTTTGAGAGTCAGGTATTCATAAAACTGCCACTGTAAACAAAAAAATATATGTGTGTATGTATTTTTAATAGACAGATAGAAATACTATATAATACATAATTTATAGCATGCAATTCGTCAAATTAAAAATATTCCCTATATAATTAAATTAATCAAAATTTATTAACGCCTTAATTATACTTGGTTTTTAAGATGTGAGTATAATAGATTGCAAATTAAAGTCAAGGCAAAAAACTTAACGAGTACGTGTAGGAAATCAAACTTTTAATAGTTATGAGTAGCTAAATGTTCTAATGATGGATCTTGCATAGATGGAACAAAGCAACAGAATAGTACAGGAACTTTAATCATGTTATTAGCTTGTTAAGTCCAAGTTCTGCTATAAACTAGAAACAACATGAGCATAAATGATAATTTGAAATAAAAAAAAAACAACGCAATTGCATATGTAATTACTTTTATGAGCTCTAATTATTTGCGAGAGAGAAAAAAGTAACCTTGACAAACTAACTGTTGACTAAGTTCCCTCTCTTGCTCTCAGACTCTCTCTCGCTCCTCTCTCATCTTTGGCTCATTTATTTTGGTTTTGCTTCATTAGCAGTCATCACACGTCATTAGGAGTCATAACACGTCAGCTTTGGCAATCAAGCGAATAATAACATTGTCTCTCTCTTCTCTCTACACTCTCTCAGGGACGTCATCTACAACATTAGCATGAAGGGTCTGAAGGAGAATAGCCGGTTAGTGTGGACCAGCTCTGGTGCGGATCGGGAGCTGTGCATGCTGAAGGGCAAACACGAATGGGATTGTCACAACTATTTGCGGGTCTTTGCTCGACTCCCCGATGGCCAAATTCTGCTGTGCGGCACCAACTCGTATAAGCCACGTTGTCGTCATTATGCTCCAGTTGAAGCGACACCGGATGCAGTGGATGCGGGTGCCGGCAACAGCATGCGATATGAGATAACGCGAGATGTGGAGGCACAGGGTCTGTGTCCCTATAGTCCCGCCCATAACAGCACCTATGCCTTTGCCGATGGACATTTGTATAGCGCCACTGTGGCTGATTTCTCCGGTGGCGATCCCTTGATCTATCGCGAGAATCTTCGCACCGAGCAATATGATCTCAAGCAGCTTAATCAGCCGGATTTCGTGGGCACCATAGAGCGCAATGGTTTTGTGTTGTTCTTCTATCGTGAACTCGCCATGGAACACATGAACCTGGGCAAAACGGTTTACTCGCGTGTCGCCCGTGTCTGCAAGAACGATCGCGGTGGACCCTACAATCATGGCAAGAGCTGGACATCGTTCCTCAAGGCGCGCCTCAACTGCTCGGTGCCCGGCGAGTTTCCCTTCTACTTTGAGGAAATACGTAAGTGACAGCCATCTCTTATCGATTCTTCTTATACTAATGCATCTCTTCTCATGCTTCTGCAGAGGCTATCAGTCCAATTGTTGAGAGCGGTGCCAATGCCATGGTTTATGCCGTGTTCACCACCTCGGTGAATGCCATTCCCGGCTCGGCGGTGTGTGCCTTTCGTGTCGATGACATATTGGCCGCCTTCGATGGCGATTTCAAGTCGCAAAAGGACTCTCAATCCCATTGGTTGCCCGTGGAGCAGTCGCAGGTGCCCAAGCCACGTCCCGGCCAATGTGTGGAAGACTCTCGCACGCTGACCAGCATTGCGGTGAACTTTATCAAGAATCATCCGCTGATGGAGAGCGCTGTGCCCGCAGTGCACAACCGTCCGCTCCTGACCAAGGTGAATCTGCATCATCGGCTCACGGCAATTGCGGTTGATGCCCAAGTTCGGGCATTGAATGGCAAGCACTACGATGTCATCTACAGTGGCACCGACGACGGCAAAGTGACCAAGTTCATCAACACCATGATATCGCATCCCAACAACACTGATCGACTGCGCACTGTGGTCATCTCTGAGATGCAGGCGCTGCCGTTGGGCACACCAGTGCGTGAGCTGGTCATCTCTTCCAAGAAGAATACGCTTGTCGTGGTCAGTGATGGACGGCTGGTAACTGTGCCGCTGCATCATTGCTCCCTCATTGTGGACTGCCTTGGGTGCCTGAGCCTGCAGGATCCGAACTGCGCCTGGGATCTGCAGACACACGAGTGCAAGAATCTCGCCGCCAGCGAGAGTAAGTTCGGCACCAAGACCTATCTGCAGAGTCTGAACACGACCAAAAAGACAGCGGCTTCTCTATGCCCAAAAACAGCAGCAGATCCCGTCATTGTTACCATGGCCCCGTCGCAGGTGGAGGAGGCGCAGAAACTTCACTATGCGAGTGTCAGCGGCGTTTCAGCGGAGAAACCAACGAGCCTGGATCAACAGCCAACGGGAGGTGGCATTGACTTTACACTAAACGATTATATCGATGAAAATAAAATACCACAGGCATCGGTTGATCCCGAGCAGGTTATGACCAATCTGCATGGTAAGTGAAGCTAATCCCAAGTAAACCAACTTAGCTGCAACAATTTCTCTTTCTTTCCGCACAGATCCCCAGAAGACTATGGCTGTGGTCAACGAATTGCAAAAGGCCTCAACTCTGACCAGCTTTACCACGATTATCATCGTATTTGCGTTCGTTGTCACATTCCTTTTTGGCGGCTATGTGGGCATTAAAATGAAGCAAACATGTAACCAGAATCGCCTGGATGCAAGTCACCACAATCACTTTGGCAAACCAACGTAAGAGAATAATACATTTAAATAATAATGTTTAATCTAATGTTTTCATACGTTGCTTACAGTCAATTCAAGCATCAAAACAGCGGCAAGGACATTAATTTATTAATCAACTCGAATCCATATACTACAACACAGAAAACCGCAAATCTGGATCTTGAGAAAGATCGCAGTCACGAGTGCAAAAATTCGACAGAGCATTTGGAAAAGGAATTGCCCTGCAAAACGTCCACGCTGACGAAAGTGAAACGCACCTATATTTGAAGGGGAACACATCTGTAGCTCTTTGGGTGGACAGTTTGCCACAAGATTAGTCGAATTTTCGTTGTTTATGTTGCAGTTAGTTGTAGTTAACCCCCCACCCCACGATTGGACACAGCAACAGTTTTACAGGCACGTTTGAAACGTGTCTCGGCGCATCCGAAACTGTTGTGCTTAACTTTAGTTTATTTTGTCAAGATTTAGTTAAATTTATTGCTAATGCGCAGCCTCGATCAGCTGCTCAGTCTATATGTTTATTTTATAGAATATTTGATAAGTGCAAAATTAGAGTTTAAAACATTTACATATCACATGTAGAAAGAAGGCACATCATATTTCGAATTGGCTATGTTTTTATTGAACAAAAGTTTTTGATTGTGCCCGATGACGAGATGTTAAACCCACCCACAAATCGAATATATTTCTCGAAATTCACACGATTATTATTATCTGTACAAGTATTTTGTTAGACTGAATGTTTCGCTAATTTCTTTCTATCTACACATTAATTATAAATTGTGTCTGTTTTTTTGTGGCTAACAAAGGCAATACAAATTGTATCTAACATTAAGCTCAATATGGAATTGAATAAGAGAATGTATTTTTGTAATTTTATACATATAGTATCCCTTAGGCTAAGATAGATCACTTGATATATTTTCGAGTATAATTCTGCGGTCAAAACAATATATATGAGGCTGATTCCATAAGAACTGAGATCCCTTGACAACGGCAGCCCCAAAAACCGATAACAATCACGCACAAACAAACAACAAATTGCACGCGCCTTAAAATCCATATAAATATGTATGCTATATGCCTATATTTAGGCCTTAAATGTAAAGTTAAACATTTAGACTAAGGATTATAATAAATACTTGCATGTATTTGAAAAACAGAATCAGCATTTTAATATGTTTATGTTTACATTTTTAAGCTGTTGTCCGTCCTTAGCATGCAACTTTTATAATAATATAAATATATTTTTATATGTATCTAATATCTTAATGCTAAAACACTAAGTACAACTTTAAAAAAAAAAAACGAAATTTGTCAACAAAAAAATTTAAAAATTAACAAAACTTTTAAAAATACATATATCAAAATTTTTAGGACCAGGAACTGCTTCTGCTAGAATGACTCAGAACAAAAAATCATAATCTAGATCAGAAGCGAGCAATACGAATCCTGAAATTCTCATATTGTGATAGATTATATTGAAATTTTAATGATAAAAAACTTAAATGCCTTTTTGATGATACGTATACGTGTAAAGCAGTTGAATTGCATGCGAAATATCTGCAAATGGGTCTTCCGATTGGAGGAATAAAAAAAACAAAAATAATGTACATTTTTAATATATATAGTTCATATGTATGTATTGTACTTGATGTATTGTTGTAAAGGCATTCAATGAGCTATGCTACATTTAATAAAGTCGTCATTTTTTAATACAATTTTAGAGCTTTGTTTTTTTCTATATTTGGGAGTTTTTATTATTATCATTTTTTTTTTATCTCATTTAGAATTTATTGGAATGCATTAAATGTTACTTTATTGCTTAATAAACTTAAGCTTGGTACCGACGTGGGATAAAAGCCCAAACTCCATATAAAAAAACGCTGGCGTAAAGCGAAAAAGAAGACGACGACATTTATCTCCGCTTGTCGGTCCGGAGGAAAACTAAAAACGGAGTTGCCAAATAAGGAACGGGCGTTATCCAGCACTGTTTGTATTTAGCTAAGAGGCCTCGTGGAACATCAAACTGTTTAGAGTTTTGCTAGGTATACAAGGGATAAATGTCTGGCACAGAAGTAAAAACGATGAAGACTAATTGAATTTGGTCAATAACGACGACAATATTGATAGATTATAAGCAAGAACGAAAGCTTAAATTGTTTTTATAGACAGAAATTAGATAATTTTGTATTTTTTCATTAATATAAATGGAGAATCCACGTAAAAAGTTCTAAAGCGATGGATTCACTCATACGCGCTGTGCCGTCGCATATTTCTCCTATATTAACTTTAATTTACATTTTCATTACCTATTATCTCCTCTTTTTATAAAAATCAGTTCTGCATGTTAAAATTTAAAATAAACCGCCGCTGACGCATAGAGTTACTACTCAACTTTTGGTTATTTGTCCGTGTTGTATTGGCAACACTAGGCTTACGCTCGTCGACAGCTATTTCAATATTTATTGAGCACTTTACGCCGCGTAAAATTTATCTAGCTTGCGTACTAAGTTTAAACGTTTAATAAATATGAAAACACAATCCAGCGCCATCTATAGTTGATTGTAAAAATAAAATAATCTGGCAGCCCTGGCTAAGACTGCCAAGAAAAAAAAGGTGGCAGCCTCTGGGCCCCACTTTTCGCATTTTAAAAGTTGAGAGTTTCGGCGACCCAAAAAATGAACTTTTTCAATTTTGAAGCTAGATTTGGATTTTTCTCGAATTTACAATTTTCTTATTTTTTGGATTTTTTACTAACTTCGCCACGCGAAAAGTGAACTGCACCAAACCAATTTTGGATTGAACTTAATTATCTTACAAAATTTTGTATTTTGTTGTTTTTTTGAAATTGTTTTTATTCATTTTTTAATTGATTTTTGAAAATTTCAAATTTTTATTTCAAATTTTAGCGCGCAAATTTGATCTGGGACCGGCGTTGCTCAAATCGTTCATAAAAAGTTCCATTGAAAACTTGTTCACTGCGATGCTCGATGTTACAAGTTCGACAATGGATGGCAATGATTTTTGCTTGCACGAACATTATTTACAAAACAATAATCCGTGAGTGAAAAGCTGCCAAAATGTCAAAGCGATTTATCAGAGAGTTTATTAAAACCTACCGAAATGAGCCGGCATTGTGGCAACCAAAATGCGAGGCTTATAAAAACAAAACCATGCGAAACAAAGCTTGGGTAGTGTTGCTATCAAAGTATCATGAAGAAGACCCCGACGCTACCGTGGAAGACGTTAAGAAGAAAGTAAATTCGTTGCGTGCTTCGTACAGACGCGAACTCCGAAAAATAGCACAAAGCGAAACGGGTAAAGGTGAAGCCGACTATAAACCACAGATTTGGTACTTTGACGAATTGGATTTTCTACGACAGCAGGAGTCGCAAGTTGAAGAGTCAATTATTTTCGACGACAGACCGTCAGAAATAGAAACAGTAAGTTTGGTGTTCATATTTGCATCTCGTCAAATGACATAAATTTTAATTTTCTATTTCCACTTTCAGCGAAGATCAAGTAAGCGTAAACGTAATGAGAACAATGAGGTTACTTCTTTTGACGACGACGACTCCGAAATAGAAACCGTAAGTGTGCCGTATAATTTTCTATCATTTCAAATAAAAATGTAATTGTTTTATTTCTCTTCAGCAAATATCAAATAAGCGTATAAATAATGAGAGCGTCGAGTCCTTGGAAGAACCTTTGCTATACTTAGAGGCTGATAATCATAATAAAAGAGCTAGAGACGATGCGGATGTTTTCGCTGAAGGATGGGCAATAATCTTCAGGCAATTGTCAAAGGATCAACAAATTTTCGCCAAACGAGGAATAGACGAGCTACTCATGCAAGGCCAACTAGGAATGCTCACATACGCAAGTGTGTAAATTTATACAGCTTGGTTTATTAACTCTGAAAATACATTATGTTGAACCTATTAATCGAAATGCTTATATTTTTTGCGAAGAGAACACTTAAATCCTCGCGAACACATCCACAACGTCAAACATTTGGCCAAATCGAACAAATGGCGCCAACATGTTGGCAGAGAAGCTGTCGTTTCATAGAGTTGTATCGAACTGCTCAGAGCAAGTTCGGTTAAACTGCTCTCCAACAAAGTGAACGAACAAAATGCGTCTCTTTCACATTTGGGGCCGGCTTGTCACCGCACGGTTGACGGATTGGGGCGGTCGGGCGATAGACTACTTTATTTTAATCATCAATTTAACATTTCAGTATTAAACTTAACATTTCAGTTTTTCTGACCAGCTGCGAAATAAAAGATTTAGTTCATGAATAAGTTCATTAGTTCATTTTAATGACCCGTTCATTTGAACTTTTTCAGAACTAAACGACCCAACTCTACCTAGATTCTTTCATTTCCTTTTTGATTTCATCGCGGGTCGGTTGTTCTTTAATTCTGCTGAGATGAAAGAACAATTTTTAATCCATTTGTGCTGCGAGCATCATAGGAATTTGTTAGCATTCGTCGGCTTTAAATGATCAAAGATGGCATAGTCTGTAATGCCGACATTGGATTTTGTAAAATCTGTAATTGGTAAGTGAAATTATGGACATTAGTTATGGCTAAGAAAATAAATTGATGAATGTTCTATTTCTGAAGAGTCGAGTGATGGTGCCCTTGCAAGAGGTGTGCTGTCATTCTTTTCTTGTAGAAAGAATAAGAACGGCCAACTGATAAACCATTTGCAAATGAATTATTGATTGAGTAAATGAGTATGTACTAAATTTGATTCCCTTTTGTTGCAGCTGCCATCGATGGATGCAACCACGTGGCCAAGAACCGGCATTCATGTGAAGCGACTCAGGTAGGTTTCTATTTGTAATCGAGTCATTTCAATATCTTATGATGATAAGTTCAATCTGAACAAAGTGCTGTTGATTCACAACTTAAAATTAAACCAAAAGGATTCTGATAATTCAAATTAAACTCAAGTTTTTGTCTAATAAAAATGCTCGCAAGAAAACTAACCTCATTTTTCTATTCTTGTTGTAGCGCCGGAGACTATGGTGAGAGAGAGACAGCTATGGTGAGTTAATTTCATTTAAATACTTTCATTTACAAGTGTAACAAGATGAAATGTAATTACCGTACGATGTCCGTGATTAAAAACCCCATGGCTGCAATTATTGCAACTGATACAAATTCGATTAAATTAAGATCTGTTTTTATAATTGGCATCATTTCTAACCCCAGTTTTTCTTTTTATTTTTAGCATTTTATCGTAGGGTCATCTCAGTTGAAAATATGACAACTCTGCTTACGTTTCTCTTTGGTAAGTGTAATAATTAAAAATTTAGCTGACTTTGTTTTAAAATGATGAAAGTAATTACCGTACGATTTCTGTGATTTAAAACCCCATGGCTGCAATTATTGCAACTGAATTTGAATTTATAATTATAAAAATGCTGTTTTATTGAATTTTTCACTAATTTATTTTCTTTACTTGCAGTTGCTTCAAACCAGTTGAATTCTCAATGTTCTCATTGCTCGCCAGGTAAGATTCGCCATTTATATGGTTTCTACCAATGCTACAGATTTGATTAGATGATGAATACCTTTTATCTAACATAACTTTCGTTCTACTGAGTCGAAAATGCGGAGAAATGTAACTGAAATATCTATAGAACTGCAGTAATTTGTAGAACACCATTAAACCATATAAACTAATGACTAACTTGGTTTATTTTTGTCTTTACAGCGATGAAACTTGAGGCACCAATCTATTGGAATATATTTTAGAACTGGAAATAAATAAAATGTAAGTTAATCATAATGCTCTTTAAATTACTTGTGATTCCAACTTGATGATAAACTTAATCTGAAAGCTATGCTGACCAACCAAACTAAATTAACCAAAAGGATACTGATAAAATCGACTTGGACAAAGCTATTTATTAATTTTCAACAGATTTAATAATCAAGTTTTTCTTTCATTACAGCGTGTGTTGAAACATGTAATTCCTACTGAAGAGCTGTCTGATGGATCTACACCAAGGTAATTTCTACAAATTCTATTTATAAATAAAAGCTTAAGAAATTTCATGATGTTACTTCAGTATAGTTCATTAGAAGCAAACATGTTACAACTTTTTGAAGCTGATCTATGCATATAAAAAAAACCATATTTCGCAGATAATATTTATACTAACTGTTTAATCTCTCTTGCAGATCATTGATGCTGGATTTATCTTACAATTGATGTTGGGTTGAGAATGCCAAAGGTACGTGTTTAATTGAACTTATTTACAAGTTTACAATGCTCTGATGAACTATCCTTAATCAGGATCCCTCTTCTGAGTTGAACCCATAAAAAACCATGCGGTCAAACTTTCCCTGTCTGAATACAAACATTATATAGACTTCATTTGTATATAATGAACTGAAAAACTAATAAATTGTTTTTAATTTACAGGCTGCTAACTGGTTGCTTTCAAAATCCCTCTGGCTCAAAATTTATGGAAATCCAAAAGGTGTGTTAACTTAAATTTAAACAAGAAAAGATTTGTTTAGCTGATGAACTATTCCTTAATCAGGATCCCTCTACTGAGTAGAACCCATTAAAAACCATGCGGTCAATCTTTCCCCGACTGATCAAATCTAAAATTTATCGTCATTTTGGTACAGTTACCTTTTCAAAACTAATAATTATATATTTTTTATTTCCAGGTTGCAGAGATTACCATCAACTTGCTGATAAAGGACAAACATTGAAACTTGCAAGGTAAATTTGATTAAGAAAATACTTTGTTATTTTGTAAAATGATGAAATCACCCTTTAAAGGGCTTCATTCAACTGAGACTCAAGCCATGCTGTCTTGTCTTCTTCTTTCCCCAACTGAATCTTTAGCTATTTAAGCTAATGTAAAAATTTCATGCGATGATAACTAATTTGTATCTTATCTTTCTTACAGAGTCGCAAGATGGTGATGTCCGCTCACATAAAGTGTACTTAAAAATCTTCAGCATAAATAAATGAATATCCTCAAAATCAGTCTTTACTTTGGGTTAAATGCATTTATTTCAGTTCGCCGCAAGCATAAATGATTATTTTTTGTGAGGGCGTGCCAGATTTATTTCCGCAGCGTTCCATTTTGCGCACAACATCTGCACCGCTGATGACATGTCCAAAGACCACGTGCTTGTTATCCAGCCAGTCGGTTCTGTACAGGGGATGAAAATGATATTCAGTCTGATAAATAAACTGGTCTTTAGCTAACTCACTTTGTGGTGCATATGAAAAACTGCGAGCCGTTTGTATTGGAGCCTGAATTTGCCATGGACAGAGTTCCAAAGCTATTGTGTTTTAGGCTAAAGTTCTCGTCGTCAAACTTCTTTCCGTAGATGGATTTGCCACCGGTACCGTTGTTATTTGTAAAGTCTCCGCCCTGGCACATCTGCATCGGGATTGTTTGGAATATGTATTTTAGTTACTCCAATTTGTATTTTGATATATACTCACGAATTCTGGAATGATGCGATGGAAGGTGCAGCCCTTATAGCCATAGCCCTGTTCATGTGTGCAAAGCTGGCGAAAGTTCTCTGCTGTCTTGGGCACCACGTCGGCGCGCAAGAGCATGACAACGCGTCCGGCATCATTGCCGCCAATTCGTATATCAAAGAACACCTGTGGATTTCGCTTCTCTGACTTCTCAATCACTGCAGGGCCCGTTGATGGTGTCTCTACTTTTTCCTTATCCACCTCAGCCTCACCATCCGCTGGTAATGTGGCACCGGCGTGCTTCTGCAGCCAGTCGTCATCAGCCCATACGGGTTTAAAGCTGTCTTCCTTGACGCGCACCGGTTTAGCTAAATTGACCCGTATCGTGCGTCCACATAGCTCAGAGTCGTTCTATGAATGAGAGATTAGCTATTTGGTATATATGTACATATGTATATCGACGCGAACTTACCATGTTGTCAATGGCAGAGGCGGCATCTTCATAATTCTCGTACTCAATGAATGCGAATCCACGATGTCTTTGCGACTCGTAATCCACCGGCATTTGTATATCCGCTATATCACCAAACGGTATGAACGCATTGTTCAACAATCTTTCCGTTACCTCGTCGGTTAGTCCACCAACATAAACGGTGCGCTTATCATTCGACATTATTAACTAAACGTTTATGTTACAATTATTTTTTATAAACAAAAATCAGCCAGCTGCGAGTAGCGTAAATACGCAAGTTGGCAGTGACGGCTTGCGCAGGACTGCCAACTCGAGTATCACAGCATATTTCTGGCTGGCTGGCAGCTCGCGGGAACGTTTAAATTCCATACAAATTAATGACTGGGTGGCAGCACCATAATATGGAAAGCGCGGTCAAAATGTAATTTAAATTTTATGCGTTTTATCAAATAATATTTATTTCTTTTAATTTGGTGATGCTTAATATGTATGTCTATTACAAATCAGTATAGTTAGGCAATCTTAAGAAAGATAGATCGATTAATTTGATTTGTGCTCAGTCAAGGCCAGAATAGTCCAAAATAATCGGTTTAAATAATTTAAAATGCTTTATTATTATTTATAGCTAGCTAATAATGTTACGTAATAAAAGGTTGACTGCTACTGCCACTGCATATTCCGGCTTCTGCTTCCGCACATACGAAATTACTAGTATTATTCGTATTGCTTGAAATCGGCATTAGAATGCTGATAAGCAGTAGACAATAGCTCGGCACATAGGCGTATGTGGCATATAATATCAGGGATATACAACAGCCCAGTAGTACGTCTGTAAGTAATTAGAAAACCATTTCATGTTAGTAAATACATATGTAAGTATTTGGTTTTATGTGAAATAAAAGTAAACTTTGACTTAGTCATTGCTGCTTCGTCTGACCGAAATAGATAAGATACCACCACAAACGATGAATGCAGAAAAACGGGCAAACGGGTAAAACGGGTGATTGCGATTGGTAATCGCCAGTTAATGGCTTGGCGGCCACTTAAAATATATTACCGCATTTATATTACGGCTACTTACGGCAAAACACCTTCTCCCAGGGCTCGCAAATCGCAATCTGTGTGTTGAGCTCATAGAGACTGTAAAGCCATTTTACGTAGCGTTTGAATTTCGCATATTTGTTGGCAAATTTCTCAAACATCGTGCACCGGTTAAAGGGTACAAGTTTGGTGCACAGTCTACACGCTTTGAGGGTGCGTAATGAACTAAACTCTAACGGACTCAATGGTGCGCAACCTGACCAAACAGTTCAAAAGAAACAAACCACAAACAACACGCCACAATAGAGAAGCGTTATCGTCAACAAAATTTTTGTAAATCGAGTTAAATACTTTCCCGCTTTTTGTATTCCGATAAAGCAGTTATTTTGTATTTTTTTTTTTGTATTTCATTTTATTTTATTGATTAGCATTATCTATGAAGACACCGGGTCTTTATCAGTTAAAGCAAACGTCAGTCAGGTATCTTTCGACATTATTATTATTATAATTATTATTATTTGATAATACTTTTTTTTGTGAATTGATTCATAGTTCAGGCGATCAGGCGACCAGTGGTACTATGGACAGTAGGAACACCCAGACGGAGAGCACGTCGTTGGCATACGCATTGATATGCACCGCCACACAGAATTCCACCTGGGTATTGTTGTTGTAGTGAATGCAAGTGGTGCGAATGCGCTCCGAAATGGCTGCCAGGTTTGTGTACGCAAAGTTGATTGTGAAACCGTAGAGCTGTAATGATAAGGAATTGTACTATTAGTAAGCAGAATGATATGATAATATTCGGTTTATTGATTATAAACATCCACTTTTTGTGGTTTGTGCAAAGTATAACTAGTGTCCATCAATCTATCTTACATTCTAACAGAGCTCGTCTCTGGCAATTAAATTCATATTCTCAACAGATATGATAATGCGTTGACAGCTGCAACTTACCCTAAAATTGGGATACTCCCGTTCCAATTCCTCACTGTAGGCGGGCTCGTCGTAACGGCTGCCCGGAAATGTGGCCAACTTTTCCATATCGCTTAAAATCCTCAACAAACGCGTCTGAAAGGCGCTGTTAGGCAAATGGACAGGGATTATCAGTTATCAGTAGACCTCGGATTTTGCATACTTCCATATTTTTCATCAGATTGGTACCAAACTTTGTATTTAGGTATGTTATAATTTAAAAAAACCAATTTTTAATGCATGTCGAAAATATGCAAATTATATGCAAAATATATGCAAAAAAAATATGCTAAAAATATGCAAAAAATATGCAAAATATGCATAATATATGCAAAATATGCAAAAAATATGCAAAACATGCAAAATATATGCAAAATATGCAAAACATATGCAAAACATATGCAATCGAATTTTATCAAAAAATTGATTTCTACACTCGAAAATTGTTAAATCTTATAGCTGAAAAAGTGGGAGCATCGTTTCCTGTCGCTAATTCCTTCATATGGAAATAATATAAAAAGAATTAATGGTAAAATAAATCATTTTACATTTACTCTGCCAGAATGTACATCGAGTATGTACATATATCGATTTTGCCAGCATCAGTCCAAGTGGCGTAGTGGTCGAAGTGATAAGTCGTGGCATGCGAAACACGAGATTGGAGTTCGAATCTCGATCCGGTCGATGCAAATGATTTTTAATTACTTAATATTTTTAATTTTTTAAAATTTTTGGATTTGTAAACTAATTTTTTTTTTGTTTTTCTCATTATTTTTACTTTTAATACATTTAATAAAATTTTAATATTTATTCCACCCTATGAATCGATTTTCTATATTATTATTTGATTTGTTAAATATAAATTTTTGTTTGCATATTTTGCATATATTTTGCATATTTTGCATATATTTTGCATGTTTTGCATATTTTTTGCATATTTTTTGCATATTTTGCATATTTTTTGCATATATGTTGCATATGCATTTCATGCAAATATGCAAAAAAAAAAAAAATATGCGCATCGTTTTCCACTCTATTTTTAACGAAACGAACTTTGGTGTTATCAGAATTCACCTATCTTATCCCTATAAAAACATGCAAATATGCAAAATCCGAGGTCTAGTTATCAGTTATAGCAGTAAATAGACTTAATCGGTCACTCACCGATTCCAAATGGTTTTGCGTGTGGTGCGCCAGGCGCTTATCTTCTTCATGATCTTGCGCTCGATGTGCTTCTGCAGCTGGGTGAGATCATAGCTCAGCTTGTATACATAGTCCAGCTTGTGGACACCGCCTTGTGGAGCCGCTTGGCGCTTGTTGAACAGCGGCAACCAGCAGGCGCCATCGAGTATGTTGAAATTAGTCATGCTCACTCGTGACTCAGCCTGAATGTTGAAATATATCTGTGCGTGGACACAGAACATTTAGTTAAATTTATAAATTAACAAAAAATTAATTACAGAAAAAATATTTTAGAAAAGGGAACAAAACTAAAATTTATGTATGATTGCAATTTGAAATTATTTTATTTTTAAAACTTGCACACAAATAAAAAAAAAATTTTTAACAAAACACAGATTGTAAAAAAATTTAGTTTTAACTATTAACTACTTTTTGAAAGGATGGAAAGAATTTCAGCTTTCCACCTTTAACCGTTTGGCCTACACGTTGGTTCTCAGTCAGTCAGTGAGTCAGGACAAAGAGTTGTATATATGTATATAGATACAAAAATGAAACATAAATTACCATTTAAAAATTATTTTCGATCAAATATAAATTTAATTTTTACTTAATTATATTTATTTTTTTATTCAATGTCAACTAGGTACAATTTACCAAAATTAAAGTAAGTTTAAGTAATATAAAAAATTAAAGTAAAATTTTATTATTATATTTTAATTTAAATTTAAACTGAAATCACATTAAATAATAAGTTTATACTTGTAGTCCTAGGAATCCAAATAAAGAAATAATAACAAAAAAATAATAACAGAAAAATAATAACAAAACGGTAAATTAAAAATTAAGAATCTGGGGATGTTTAAAAAATTATTAAATGATTCAACATTTTTTGCAATGATTGGGGAAAGTATTAGTAGTAATAATTAGTCGTAATACAAGTATTAGAATTATAAATGGTCAGGGATTTCTAAAAAGGAAGAGGAACATAATAACTGCTATATTCAATATTTTGTTTAAATAAAATTATAACTAATTTAAATATTAAGTAGATTAAATTAATTACATTTAAATATTAAATATAATAATAAAAAAGAAATAAATATTTCACTTACGTTGTCTGTGCCCACAATGCAAAAAACCCGCGTTAGGGGACAAAAGACATCCTGGAGCTGGTAACGCTTGCCAGTGGTCGGTGCCACCAGCAACAGTTCGGCGGTTTCCGGCTGTCGGTAGATGACGAAAGTGCATTCGCCATAGGGACAGGCCAGGCCCAGGAGCAGCCAACATTCGAGGCCCAGCGAGAGCATAAAGTTACAGAGGAGCACACCCAAATCCTTGGCGGAGCACCAGGTGCAGTCGAGCATCGTTTGGTTGTCCAGCCAAACGCCTTGAAAACTCTGACAGGCATCCAAATAAGTGCGCAGTGGAGACAGCAGCGAGACAAAGCGACAGACACTCTCCACCTGATTATCAGTTGGCGTCGAAGGCGGATGAGGATGTGGATGCGGAAGTGGCACTGGCTCCAGCAGACGGGTCAGGCAGACGCGCTTGCCATGCGACGTGCAGACCAATGGATCCACATAGCGCTGAGGCTGTGGCAGCAGCTGCTGCAATTCCAAGCATCGCTCGCCGAGGAATTGCTGCAGCTCTGGCAGCTCGGCGCAGGCTAATCCGCCCACTTGAATGGGCGTCAGCTCACAGCCAGGCTCGATACTCAAATAGAACCAAAGGTGCACGCTCTCCTTGAACTCCGGGTACTGATCGACGGATATGTTTGTCACGGAATCAATCAGCGGTCGCTTGTAGCCCACCAGCACCTTGGGCATGCACAGTTCAATGCATCCCTCGAACTGGAGAATGAAGAATGAAATGAGTTTTACCAATTGTTACCATCTGTCGGCTTTGTGCCTCTGTTTATAAGCACTTTTCATTTCACTAGAATTTAAATTTGTGATTTATGTAAATCCAAACAGTGGCCGGAATAACCAAAATTGCGGCATAAATCTAAATATATTAGAGACATTAAATTTGGCGCAGTTGGACACATATAAAAATTTAACTAAATTTCAGACGGATCTGATCTTTCCTAATCATACTGCCCATATAAATCATATCAAAAATTTGCACTAAGTATATTATATTTTATTTAGTACATTTCCGAAACCGGAACTGATACTTGTTTCGGTTTAACTTCCCTGGGTTCCCTCCTTTTGTATAAAAAAAAGACTTGAAAGTAGAAAGAATCAATTGCCCTTCAAAAAAGTTAAGGCATCTATAAAATCTAAGCTAAAAGAAATATCAAAATAATTTAATTGCTACTCTGATGTTTCAACTTATAAAATATGACTTCAATTATAATAATTTATAATAATTAAAAGCTACAAAATCAACCAAAAACAATGCCACAGCTTATTTCAACCATATACTTTACGGCTGAACTGAGGTTGTTTCTTTTTCTGTGCTTTAACAACTATTTTGTCAGCATGGTGTAATATATTTTTGCTGAATCTTAAAAGTGGATCTTGGGGAAAGTAGGGGATCCAAAGAATCAATTGCTCGGTGAAACATATATATTTAAATTCAAGCTTCAACATTTAATCAACTACAGTCAGTATTAACTGAACTTAACATTGCAAATGAGCAACGATAAAAATGTCCAGAGATTCTTCCGGAAATGTCAAAAAATGATTTTACATCACGAATGACCTTTTCAATTTTAAATTCTAATGAAACGGGTAATGCATTAAAAAAGTCAGCATCTGCCTGTCACTCACCTTGCGATTGGTCAAGAGACGACTCATGGGTATCCGATACTCGCCCAGCCAGTTGCACTGCACCCGCTGGTAGAGATCGGCCGCCTCGTCCGTGTATTGCTGTTCGATGAACTCGTCAAAGAGGCTGATCTTGATGTCATCCCGCAGCTCAGACGGATGACCCGTTAGCTGCAGCTGCAACTGCTCATTCCAGGTGGGATTCGATCCCTCGGCTGTGCTGCTGCGACACAATCTCTGGCCATAGCTCAACGTGACAAAGGGACGCACATTGGAGTACATCAAGGCTGCAATAGACAACGTTTATACATAAGCTCAATCTCTGTCTAGTCAACGTACTTTGTGTGACAAATAGACTGGCATTGAGCTCGCTGCTAGTTCCTGTGCCTGCGCTGCTGCGACGCCTTCCCTGACGCTGCTCCACGTTGAGGATGTGGCGACTACGGACCGGAACTCCTGTCGCGCGCACAACATGCAATGAGACATTGAACTGTTGTACTCCATCCGGCGACTGTGGCTGTGGTTGCCATGTGGGTTCTCGCAGTGGTGCCGCTTGGGAGCGAAATAAGAAGGAGCACAGAGCACGCCAGAGAGCAGTCCAGCCCGTGCCCTGTTCCACACCATCCACACCGAACAGTTGCAGCATTGGCAGCGTGGATTTCAAGGTCTTGGCCCGTTGGACGCACTGGCTGGTTATCGTCTCGTACAGCAGCTGAATATACTTGCGTCCGCGATGCTTGTGCAGATCAATGGGATCCCAGGACGTGCCTGGGTCCAGTAATTGCCCGGCACTGTCAATGGGCTCCTCCAGCTCGGCCACTTCGTGCTCCAGGGCGGGCACAAAGCGCAGCTGCTTGGTGTGCAGATTGCGTTGCTGGTGACGCGAGTGGAGCAGCTGGAAGCGTTTGTTCTCCAGCAGCTGCTCCACGCTGCACAGCTGCAGCTCATGCTCGGCAAAGATTAGCGGCTGCCCACGGCCAGATGACTTGGATCTTTGCCTAACACCGCAGGGTGGCCGGGGCGTAACCTTTGCCTCCAAGTCCGTTGTCCACCCTGCCAGTTTGCTGGGCAGCAGCGCTTGACACAGTGCATCCGGTAGTCTTTGTATGTCATCCAAGTCACGTCCGCTGGCGCCATCCGTGCAACGATAGTCGATGTGCAAATACAGATCTCCCGCCAACTTGGGACGCAGTGCACCCGATGATGATGCCACCTGAAAACCGAGTTTCTGCTGCGCTCCGACGAATTCGTTGCCCGCCAATGGAGCGCTTATCAACGCCAGCCGGCGACTGTGTGACGTTACCGTCGATTTCTCGTATAGCTGAAATTGTAGAGAAAAAAAAACATGTAAGAACGATTAAGTAGCCAACAAAAATATACCCGACACTTTATTGAAATTAATTTAAACTGTCGATTCTTATTTATAAATTATTTTTCTCAACAATTTAAAACTTTCAAAGCTGGTGAGAGAATGAATTTAATTGCAACGTATATGTAACAGCATACATGTCTGTATGTTATTACCAGTGTCGAACTCTGTTAGAATGTAAGATATGATGATGCTTTGTTTATGTTAATGTTATTCAGTTTAGAGATGGGCATGGGCCGGGCCTCGGGCCGGACACGCTAAAACCTATTGCATTTTGAATTTTTTAACATCGCGCCACAAAAGTTTTTCCTTATAAATGAATAGATCAAAAAATTTCAGATAAAATAACGTTTGTTTTATTTTTAATTTTTCGGGACGGGCGGTCTTGGACCTTTTTTCCATCGGGAATTTCGGGCTCGGGTCGGGCCGGGCCTGAAAAATGAGGCCCGCGCTCATCTCTAATTCAGTCACAATTTATACTTTGCCCCACATCCGACAAGTCCAACTGATAACAAATTTTGTGGTCTTTTTTGTTGATAAGGCTATTTGGAATTATTGAATTTACGATTCTTATGATTCTTAAAAATATTGATAATTAGTCACAATGCGTCAACGTTTTCGGATGCCTTCGTACTTCATTAAAGTGTGTTTATTTAATTCTATTATCTATATAGACCAGTGGTCGGCACCAACACTTTCATATGTTTGCATTGCGTTAGTGTGCATTTTTGTTCGCCTAACAGCAGAATAACAGCGACGTAACAGAAACAAATCGCAGCAGCGACGCATACGTGAGCGTACGTGAGCGACAGCGCAGTAGCTACGCAAGTTTCCTATGCCTACGGGATAGGGCCTGCCGACCCCTGATATAGACGCTGTATAAATGGTAACCGAACAAATTGAAGTAATTAATTTGCTGTAATGACACCTATCAAATCAAGTAAGAAAGCCCTAATCGAGAGGGTCCAACTACAATTAGCACTTTAAATACTATATAACACGGCGGTGACACGCCCACTTTTTCAAAATACCTCTTAGTTATTAGGATTAGATTACGAGATATTAATTTATGAAAAGAAAACTGGTCAAATGCCCCACTGCGCGAGTTGTGAGTTCGAATATTATACATATAAGGTGGATGGCCCAATAAACAGTATGAGAATCGCTTTTCAACACATGAATACAGATAAGTATAATTATAAATGGAATCGTATCAAGCACACTCTCTTTCTTGTACTTGTATATGCTGATATGTATTTAAGCATTTAGTCTACGGAATACCGTCTCAGTCGAACTGTGTCAGTCTATCAACGCAAAATGCAGAAGCAGCTCGTGCTTACACTTCTGGCTGTGCTCCAAGTCTTCCCCGGTGGCATAGAAGGTGCAAAGATCCTTGATCGCTGCACCTTGGCACAGGAAATGGATAAACTTGGTGTTCCGCGATCCGATTTGGCACGCTGGGCGTTTATTGCGGATTCAGTAAGCAGCTTTCGAACCGATGTGATCAGTCCAGCAAATCCGGATGGCAGTAAAAACTACGGCCTGTTTCAAATCAGTAATAGATACTGGTGCCAATCGTTGTCCGGAATACGATCAAAAAATATCTGCGAGGTGGACTGTGATCAGTTAGTGTTGGACAAGATTACCGAAAGTGTCGACTGTGTACTCAAGATAAAGGAACTAGAAGGCTGGGCACCATGGAACTCGGCACTTCATCACTTTGAATCCTCTGGGCAGACAAGCATTGAAGAATGCTTTGAGCTTGAAAATGTTGAAGTGACTGTTAATGGCACTACATCTGGAGACTCATCGGGCAATAATCCCAAAATATTTATACACAGCGACATTGGAGTTTCAATGAATAAGAACGTTGAATTTTGATTAGCCGGAAACTTGCTTTCGGTGACTAGTAATTATAACTAAACAAAAAAATTGTTTATATACTATTTTCTAAATATAAAAATTTTAAATTAGATTTTAATAAATTTATGGAGAAATAAAAAACCTTATCTAAATCTTTGGTGTTCAGCCAAATTATAAGATTAACAATTGTTGCAAAACACAAAAAAGAATTACAAGAATGAATCATGGATAATGACATTTAAACGAAAGATAATGGAAGTGAACAGAACAACGAATCGCATGAAGAATGCAATTGAATTACCATGATCTAATCTACAGGGTGGCGCAAAAGTAATCACCCTATTGGAAAGCGCTATATCTTTTGCAAATGGCGTCAAATGTCAATTCGGTTTTGACATTTGTGAAGTAAACAAATGCAGAATACAAATCGACCAGCCAGTTTACTCCGCAAGAACGCAGAATAATTATAATAATGTAATAATAATAACCGCTTTATCTCTCGTTTTTGATATTTGCACTGGCCGGCCAGATCACCCGAATTAACCATTCCAGACTTATTTTTATGGGGTTTTTTTAAAGTCGCAGGTTCACGTCAACAAGCCGCAAACTCTTGAAGCCCTTAAGGAAAATATTCGCCAGGAATGCGAGAACCTGTCGCCCGAAGTTCTGGCAAAAGTGATGGAAAATGCCATAAAACGGGCGTATGGTCATGAGCTCTGGCAGCGAACACTTGGCCGATGTCATCTTCTCGCCTAAACCAATCAAATTCTTAAGGTTCGAATAAACATAATCAAAAAACAGAATCAAAATTTTTCATTTAGAAAAAAAATGAGAGCTAAACCACATCGGATGACTTCTTTTGCGCCACCCTGTACCTGAAAGTAAGCAGTAATCCTTATAGCTGTGGATCTCAATTGATTAAACGAATTCTGATTATTCTTTCTCAGTTAAAACAAGTGGGAAAGGCTATAGAAATTTTAAATATTTTTTATTGCATGCTTTTAGGCACTTAAGTATTGAGTATACCTCAAAATTTTAATCTGCCATTACCACCATTCTATTCGTCCGATCTTGTTACGATTTAGTAGGATGATAGGTAATAATAGTAGCTAACGTTAATTAGTTAAAGAAAACCTAATATCTTGAAAACTGTGCCTGTGGTGGCTTTTCGCGATTTACAGAGTCGGAAAAAGGCGTGGCAAAAATTTGAAACAAACTTGATCTGCGTGGGGTTTATAGAAATCTGTCTGCCAATTTTGGTTGCTCTAGCTCTTATATTCTCTGAGATCTAGGCCCTCACGCAGACGGACAGACAGACGGACATGGCTATATTGACTCGGCTGTTGTTGCTGATCAAGAATATATATACTTTTTAGGTTCGGAGATGCTTCCTTCTCCCTGTTACATACATAGCAACGAATACAATATCTTTACCTTTTACTTTTTTTTTAAGTAACGGGTATAAAAATCACAGAAAAAACTCGAATCTCGGCCTTCTAATCTTGTTTCATCCTTAAGCAACATGTCGTATTATCATCATAATTTTCAACATTGTTGTCTATAATATTATACTATTAAATCTCCAATTGAATACTAAAATATTTGCTTTGTTTTGTTGGAAATAATTTATACAAAAGGTAAATATGTATATGAAATAAAAACAATAGTAAACTGGCCTAAAATCTAGAAATGTACGTACATTTCTTTAACTATAGTACATCCTTGAATTGAACTACAATAAACAACTGAACAAAAAAGTATGCTGTTATTTTTTGTTGTATCAAACAAGGATTGATCTAAAATATAAATTTCTGAAATAAACAGTAATTGATAAATGATGTTTCACTTTACCCAAATGTTAATCTGTGCCGGCAGCGATCGATCCAGCAGAACGCCAATGTTCTCATGCATGTGCACGTGCAGATCCGGCTCCAGGCGATAGCTTCGTGTCTGGGCAACAAACTGATTGTCCAGGTAGATTTTCAGAAAGTAGTTGCGTCCCTTGTTCACCTGCTCGTTGTTCGACTGGAGACTGAGTGTTGATTCTTCGGCGGGTACCAGTAGGACATGCACTTCCGGTTCCTCAGGGTCCTGGAAGGCTCGTTCGTATTGCCTCTTCAGGCTGTCCATGATTTCATCAAATCGCGGCTTGCGTGGCGGCTTCGATTGCGGCGACAGCTGCTCGCTCCAGAAACGTCGTCGGCGATAGTAGACTTCCAAGTGCTCGCGATACACTTCGGCCAGATCCGTCTCGAAGCGCTCCTTCCAAGCCGAGCACGATGCGTCCAGGTCAGCTGGCTGGATCAGCCGGAGGCTGAGCTGAAAGCCGGTGCATTGAAACTGTTGCTGCTTGCGCAGATCCTTCAACTTGGCCCATTTCGAAAGCAGTTGCTGGAGCAGAGTTCGCTGTGCCGTGGACTCGGCATAGTAGCGTGTCCGCAACTGCTGCGCCAATCGCAGTTGGCGCTGGATATGTGCAGTCAGCTGTGAGGCCGGATGCTGCTGCTGCTGATCGTCAGCCGCTTGAAGCAATCTTGCGGCTACGTGACGCGCCATTTGCAGCTCTTGGCGCAATTTGTGGCAAATCTGGTTGTTGACATGCTGTATGTACACATCATAGATATCCTCCAGCTGCTGCGACAGACGATGCTCCTCCAGCAGCTGGGGATGCGCAGTGAAACGCAGTTGCTTGAGGGACAACCTCAGGACACGACGAGTGGGCAGACCATGGAACTCCGACAGAGGTGCAGGCACAAGGAAGACGCTCTTGAATCGTTTAACACAATTGCTGCGATAAAGCGTCGCATCAATGATAAAGCGGCCCGATTCCAATGCATTTTCTGTGAGTTGTGCTATAAATCTGGGACTGAGTTTGCCATTGCCACTCCTGGTTTTGGCCTCCTCCTGGTAGCGATTCAACATGCGAATCTGAGAACGCTCCAGTTGGATCTCGCAGTCGTTGAAATGCAGTGGCAATTGCAATCTGCCGCTGGGCACATAAAGTTGACCGTTGTCATGGCAATGAGGTTGACTACACGACCGGGGACTGACCAGCGGTGGATCGGACAGATCTATTTCAATGAAACCACTTGACGGCGTAGCTCCAGTTGCGGAGTCGTCCTCCCCACTCTTACTCTTGCCAGTATCATCAAGTTCGCTTGAACCCGATTCGATTATTCCTGTGCCATGGAAGAATTGCAGACTGCGAACCTCAAAGTCCTGGGAAGCTCGAAATCTGCACTGAGAGAGTAACAATTGCACCTCTCTCTCGGTTCTGCGGTAGATGCGGCTCGTTTGAGTTTTGCGTTTCCTTTTGCTGCGCTTTCGCTTTAATGAAGATCGTTGTCGCTCCATTTTATATTAATATAAAATTGTTCTTTACTTTTTTGACTTGCTTCAATTCTGACAATCCAAATTGCCGTTTGTTTTGATTTTTCACAGGGTGTTTTTTTGTTGAGTTGCCATGGCTGCCACCCTTCTGTTATGCTCGTTTGGCACTTTAAAAATGTATCCTTTTAACAGCTGTTAATTTGAAAATCAAAAAGCATACTTTAAATTGCATTTCTTTTTCTTTGTCACAACTGAAATTACTTAATTTTGCCACTTGGCAAAAAGAGAAATTAATTGCTTAGGCTCGGCCATGAACAACTAAACCGCGCGGTGCACCGTAAAACCTTTTTGATTTTGTAATTCGAAGCCTGAAAATGTATTCTGTGATTTCAAAAAACAACTATTATTAAAAAACATCCAGTTTTTTTAAAACTTTAGATTTTTTCCTTTGGTTTAAAATTTTTTGAATTAACCCATACGTAAATGGTGATATAAAACTGAGTCAGAATACACGACATTAGCTTCCATTATTTCATTTATTTATTTTTAACACTTGCAACATGAATAATATATTTCTTTTTTTAGGTAGTATTTTAAAGTGATTTTTTTGCTGATCAAAACTCAATAATAATTGTGAATAATTAATAAAGGCCCATATGTTATTGGGTATAATTACTTCGTGTTTATCCCCAGATACGCCTCCAGTTAAAGTACTCGCCAATGGCCATCAACAAGGCCCATAATGACCGATCATCAGTATCCGTTTCAAAGCAGTCATCAATGCTTGTCTGGTCAGAGGTTTCGAAGTCACCGAGTGCTGAGTTCCAGGGAGACCAGCCTTCGACTTCCTTTATCTTCAGTGCACAATCGACACTGTCGATAATTTTGTCCGACAGTAACTGATCACAGTCCACCTCGCAGATATTTTTTGATCGTATTCCGGGCAACGATTGGCACCAGTATCTATTACTGATTTGAAACAGGCCGTAGTTTTTACTGCCATCCGGATTTGCTGGACTGATCACATCGGTTCGAAAGCTGCTTACTGAATCCGCAATAAACGCCCAGCGTGCCAAATCGGATCGCGGAACACCAAGTTTATCCATTTCCTGTGCCAAGGTGCAGCGATCAAGGATCCTTGCACCTTCTATGCTACCGAGGAAGACCTGGAGCACAACCATAAGTGTAAGCACAAGCTGCTTCTTCATTTTGCGTTGATAGACTGAGACGGCAGTCAGTAGACTAAACGCTTAAATATACATCAAACAAAGTACGTGTGCTTGATACGATTTCAAAGTATGCACTTATTAGCTATGTATATTCGTGTGTGGAGAAACGTTTATTGAGTTGTTAAACATACACCCATATCTCTACGATAGATGGCGCTAGTGCTGCTTCTTATTTCTGACTCTAGCCGAGAACTACACTCAGACCAACATTTATTCGTACACCCTTTTTTTTACTTTAACAGCTATATTAGTCAAGTCATCACATTAAAAAAAATATATTTGGAAAGGTCGTCCAAATCCCGTTTGAATGATGCAAAACTTTCCTTAACCCATTAAGTACCCCTTGAATATTTTGAGTTCAAAAAAACGTCAATTTTTAAACTTTTTTCCTCGATTTTTTACTCAAAATATTTTGATACAGAAAAATTCTTCAATCAATTCTAAGAGTTCCTGCAAAAAAAAATTTTCAAAAATATTTTTGCTAGTATTTTTAAAAATTTATTGAAAATTGCGAAAAAGGCACTTTTTGTGTGAAAAGTGGTAAAAATGGTTAAAAAATTGGTTAAAAGTGTCATTTTTAGGATTTTCAAAAAATTATAAAAAATACTAGCAAAAATATTTTTGAAAATTTTTTTTTGCAGGAACTCTTAGAATTGATTGAAGAATTTTTCTGTATCAAAATATTTTGAGTAAAAAATCGAGGAAAAAAGTTTAAGAATTGACGTTTTTTTGAACTCAAAATATTCAAGGGGTACTTAATGGGTTAAGGAAAGTTTTGCATCATTCAAACGGGATTTGGACGACCTTTCCAAATATATTTTTTTTAATGTGATGACTTGACTAATATAGCTGTTAAAGTAAAAAAAAGGGTGTACGAATAAATGTTGGTCTGAGTGTATATACATCCATCGTAATTGGGTTTCTCAAAAATACTCCATATATATTAGGTCATATATTATATAGTAGGTCACTCAAAGCCAAAATAAGACTTAACAAACCAGCAATGAGCTGAATAAATAAAATTTAATCAATAAAATAAATATTTTCAAAAATAGCAAGTATTAAGTACTTTATTGCTTGTTTGAACAATTTTATAAAAGACATATTGGCATCACTGAAAAGGTCATTTAAATTCCGTTTGAATGTTACAAAACTTTCTTTAACCCATTAAGTACCCATTGAAAATTTCGAAACGTTGTAAAAATCTACTTTTGAAACTTTTTTCCTCGGGCTTAAACAAAAAATGTTTCGATGCAAACAATTCTAGGAGTGACAGCAAAAAAAAATATTCAAAAATATCTTAGCTTATATTTTTTCTGACTTTTTGAAATTTGCTAAATATTACTATTTTAACTTCATTTTCCTCCTTTTCATACAAAAAAGTCATTTTTAGCAGTTTTCAAAGGAAAGTTTTGTATCATTTAAAAGGAAATTAAATTACCTTTCATTAACGATAACGGCGCAAATTAGTCCACAAATGTCAAAATGCTTGCTGTGCTAATAAATATGTTCGCCAGTGTATATATTTTTAATTATTTACATATGAAGTATGCAGTTAGATTGTGTCTAAAAGTTGTGAATTAGCGGTATACTTTTATGAGATTTCGATGCCGATCAGAGCCCAAAATTATTGCTAATTCTATTTTTTTTTTAATTGTTTCAAATTCAACAAGTTTTTGATAGAGTTTTGTAATGCATACATCCTTAGTATTTTGCATTTCTCGATGATTTGACAAGGCTACGTTAATTTACACACAGTGGAAACCCCATTTGTTTATTTTCTCAGAAATTTGAATAGAGATAAAAACTATTTGCATCAACCCGACTAAAGTAAAATCTCGTCTTATGTTTTATTGTTCAACGGAAAAGTAAAAAGCTTATTGGTTTTCGTAATCATTTGTATGCATATAACGCGTTAACACAAGAATATAAATCTCGGGTATATTTAGTTTGGGCTTTCAATTAATTATCTAGTCATGGTCATGGCAAAAGTAATACATACATTCAGCATTGTATTCTGCTCTGTGGGTGCTGCGTTATGATGATGATGCTGCACCATGGAACTTTTCCCGTATTTCGTCATACAAATCGCCACTGCAACTGCACTGCACTGAAGACTGCATTCATTGGAAGCGGAGCGAACAATTACATGACGCTGACATGTATGGATAGTCTTAGATCCCAACATAAGTTGCAAATAAACCAATTAAAAACATTTAATTATTTACAATTTCTGTTTGTTTCCGCGTGTAATCTGACGAGAAATACCACTGAAACAACGACCTGTCCTTAAACCTTAAATTAAAACTTAATGGAAATGTGTGTTTATCAGGTCGGGATTTTCCCCATCCACATCCACCATTAAATTCATAATGCCATTTCGTTTTCCTTTTCTTTTTGCTGTTGACATACAAATACAATGCAAATTTACTTTTAATAGTTGACAACGTGGCTTCGGACATGATTTTATAAGTGTTCAATTCTATCAAAGATTAAAATTGTTCGCGAGCTTGATTTTAGTTAATAAGAATACAAGTTTATGTGACGTTACTGTTGTGCTTAAGGATCAAATTTATATGGGTATGGCTATTATTGTGTGCATATGTATATAACGCAAGCTTGTAGATGTGATTACGCTTAATTGTATTGTTGAAGACGCGCTACGTGTTTGGAGTTTGGAAATAAAGCCCGACGAGTAAAGGCCGCCGGGGCGTAGTCGCGTTTCGACGCAGGTCTAAGACACCAGCTTCACGGATTGTGAATGCAAAGAGCGACGTAGACGTGAACGCGGAGAGTTGGGAGTCGTCTACTCCAGCAGGGTTATTTCTTCCTTGACTAAAAATTCAACAACTTCCTCATCAACTTCATCAGTTTCCAAGTTATCTGTGTCGACATCTGTAAGGCAAAAAGTGAAAGCATTAGAAACCATTTAAAAATATAATAATATAAAGACTTACGTCCTCTGAGCATGACACGACGACTCTTCTGATCCTTCCATTCGGCAATACGCTTGTTGCGGTACTCCATGAAGGTTTCGCGTAGCTGAGAGCGCTTCTCGAGCAGCTCCTTGGAGGCGCGTGTCAAGCGTAGACGATCCTTCTGCTCGAAAGCAGGATAGTACTTCTTCAAGTTCTTCTTAATATCCTTTTGCTTTTCCTCGCTGAGCAGCGTTGGTGGCCGTGGGCGCCACAGGAACTGCACAAAGTTCTTCAGAATGGTTCGCTTGATGATGCGTCCCTGGAAGGTGTACATGTTGAAGCCTGTATCCTCCTTGACCTTCCAGGAAGAGACGCCAGTGACAACATAGCGACCAGTGGGATCCCATTCGACTTCAGATGCACGGAAGTGATCCGGAGATGCGCTAATGATATAATCATTGGTTGTGTCGACAAACTCAAAGGTGCCCATGGTCAGGTTGGCCATCACTATAAATTGACCACGCGGCGACCAGAACAAATGGGTGCACGACTTCTTTTCCAAGCGCTTGACAAGGCTTGGCTTCACACCCTTGTTGACCTCGTAGAAGCTGACGTTTGCCGAGTTGGGCTCTCCGTGGATAATGGAAAACTTGTTGCCGATGGGCTCCCAGGCGAAAGCAAGGATCAGTTCACGTATCTCCACCGAATCGACGGGAACTTCTTTTTCACGCATGTGAAAGATCTCGAAATTATAGAACATACCCAGGAACTTAACGTCCAATTCCTTCTTGTCCTTCTTTAGCTTAGAATAGCGATCAACCTTGACGCACAAGTAGTCGCCCGACTTTTGCCAATGCAACTTACAGTCGGCTACATTGAAGAGGTTCTTGTTGCGTGTCTCACGCTTCTTGGGAATCTCCATAAGCGTAACGCGAGCGGGTATCTGATTCTGCTCTTCCACCCAGTAGGCAATCACGTTGTCAGTGGGCGACCAAGAGAAGCCACGTATGCCCGTAATCTTGATGGACTTCAGATCCAGCAAATAGAATGATGGGGTTTCATAAATGTGTATCGAGTTATCGCCCATGCGTGCCACAAATTTATCATCGTGCGACCAACGGAACATTGACAGGACAGACATTCCATCGGCAACAAAAGAACGCTTCTCAGCACCAGTGCGTATATCCCAAATTATGATCTTCTGACCAGTTGGTGTAGGTCCATAGGTAACCAAATAGCTTTCGCAGGGCGAAAATTCTACGAATTGGGTGCCGGGGTGGGGGAACTTTTGGATTTTCTGGAAGCTGCTACCGCCCCAAATAGCCACACCTGGCTTATGGAAGGTAACCACATAGGTTCCCAATGGGGACCATTTCACAAAAGTGTCTGTGAAACGTTCACGCGTCTCCAGCTCATTCGGTTCCGGCAGCACATTCTGCCAGAAACCAACCTGCACACAGTTGGGAGCAGTTTCCGCAGCCACACAGTATTGATCGTAAGCATCGGGATCATTGATGAAATTGTACAGATCGCTCTGTACCTTAAAGGGCTGCACAGTTGGCGGTTCCCATTTTTCCGGTATGTTTTCATATCTGCAATGCATTATTTATATAGTATTTTATCTAATTGGCTATTTAAAAACTTACTTTTGGAAATCTGTAAACAAGTTTACCGCAAATGTGTAATTCTTGTCCAGCCGATAGTTGTTGAGCTTCTGCACAGCTTCCTCTGCCTGACTGGCGTGCTTGTACTCCATGAAAGCATATCCCTTGGTCTTACCCTCATCATCGACAGGATACACAACGTTGACAATTTCGCCGCAACTCGAGAAAAGTTTGCTGATGACAGACTTCAATTTTTCAATACGGTTTGGTTCCACAATGGGCATGTTGTCGACCACAACAACGCTTTCAACGCCATCGGCTTCCGATGGCCGTTGAGCCAGCATATCACCAAGCAAATCTGCAATATTATAAACATAATTTAGTTGAATATAAGAGAAACCCACACATTGAGGTTATGTTTGTTTTTGCAATAGTCGGCGGCGGTGGTGGCTTGCAGCGCGTGTGCTGCGCTGGCAACAGCTCAACTTACCTTCATCGCTGATATTGTCCACGAAATTTGGTGGATCTTCGAAATTCGGTTCCTCAGTGTAATCACTATCGTTTGCATCGGCTCCCGAATGCTCTTCACTTTTCTTTTTAGCCATTTTCAGCGATTTATTTGCAAATTACACACGGCAGCCAATTTCCCCGCAGTCATCAAACACACACGTACATATAAAAGGAAATGTTGATATTCGATAATTTATTTAACTGTATCGATGTTGTGCCAAAGCTGCCACATAGTGACAATATCGAATATCTTCTATATTGCTCTTCACTTGTCATAAACTATCGATAGAAAGTTGGTCCCATGTCACTTCTCTAACAAAATTAATTATTTTCAAAAAAATAATACAAAATTTGTACTTACAAATTAAAGAAACCAACAAAATTCAAAATTTTCTAAAATAATGAAGTTCATTTTAAAATTGGTTTGGTGCATGAGACTCTTCGCGTAGTGAAGTTTAGTAATAAATTCTAAAAAAAACTTTGAAAATCGAGAAAAATTCAATAAAAATTCGAGTAAATTTTCAATATTTATTTAAAAAATAAACTATGCTGATATTAACAACCATTGCCACCTATTATTTTTTTTTTGCCATGCAATCAGCTGATTATTGCATTTATTTATTAGAGGTGTGTGTTGTCTCCGATGTTTCAATGTTTGCTGAAAACACAAACATTTACTCTTTGGAAACGGCTTTTAAATAAATCTGTAAATCTCATCTGTATTGAACATATTTCTCATAATATTTTAAAATCCTTTCCTTCTAATATTTTAAAGGGCCGTAATTATCAAGATTGCTTGTTTATTTTTCTTGTATATAAAAACATTCGTAGAGGCCTACCAAACACCGAAACAAAAGTTCTTCCGTATAAAATATTTAAAACATTTTTAGATAAAAAAATTTTTTTTTTTTTTAATTTTTTCGGGCCGGGTCGGGCGAGTTCGGGTTTCACAACAAAAATATCGGGCGGGCTTGGACCTTTTTTCCATCGGAAATTTCGGGCTCGGGTCGGGCCGGGCCTGAAAAATGGGGCCAGCGCCCATCTGTAGTTCCGATGTTTTGCAAGCATCGACGACATCGATGTTTCTCCACCTCTAGAATAATTAATAGAAGCAAGCAAATTTAAATGAATTTACATTTTTACTATTGATAAACATGCAAACAAAAGGTAGACACTAAATGGAGCAATTGTACAAAAACAATTCGCTGTAACGCTGTCGCTGGTGTGCCGCATCGTGATAAACCAAATACATTTTTTCATTCCGCTCGCTTGATCCACCAAAACACTACACAGCAAGGCAAGACGGGCCTGAAAAATGTTTGCAACGTTAAAAAACAAGATTAAGGAGGAAACTGGAGAAGATGTGGCCACGTCAACATCTCAGACACAGCAGCGACACACAAACAACAACAATAATAACAATTATCGCTTACGTAGCCGCCGTGTGAGCATTAACTCCAACTTTGCTGATGATGTGGGTGGTGGTGGGGGCGGGGGCAGTGTTGTTGGTATCTACAACGAGGTAAAGTCAATGCAAACACGATACATTTTTACTTGATATCTTAGGTATTTAATATATGAAATTATGTAAATAACATATGTTTATATTTTCGTCAGTCTGAACAACTGTGCCAGCTGCGTAGTCAATGCAATGAGCTGTCCTCCAGAGTCTCCATCCTCAGTCAAAGTCTGCAACAGCTGCAGGAGGAAAAGACGAGGGTGGATAAGACAAACGAGATCCTGTTGGAGAGCGTGCGAGTGGCTCAGACACAAAAGGATATTTATTGCGAAGAGCAGGAAAAGATACAAACTCTGCAGCAAATTGAAATTGATAAGCTGAAAAACCTGCTCGGATTTCGTGAGCAAGAGGCCGTTGATCATATGAGCTCCATACGTCAGTATCAGCAGCAAATGGAGAACATTACCCAGGAATTGGATCGGTTGCGTACGATAGAGCCCATAGCTGAGGATCTTCGTGATGATCTGGAGCAATTACGTCACGCCACACAGCAGGAAAAGAATCAATTGACCACGACGCTGGCTGCCGTGCAAGAGGAGAATCGTAATATGAAAATGCGCTTGAGAATTGTTGAAGAATCACGGCTGGAGACGTTGTCTAAATTGAGCGCGGATCAGCAAGTGCAGGCACTTGTCCATGAGCGAAAACTGCTGGAGCAGCATCTGGAGGAGGCACATTTGCAATTATCCGATATCAAAAGCTCGTGGAGTGGCCAGAACTTTGCTCTGGAAAAACAAGTCAGTCGCCTGTCGCAGCAGGTGGCAGAGGAAACCACCGAAAAGCGAAAGGCTCTGAAATCCCGAGACGAGGCCATTGAGAGTCGCAAGCAAGTTGAATTCGAGCTGGAGAAGGCCACCGTTCAAATCAAGCAACGAAACGAGAAGGTAGAAATTGAATTTATGTGTTTTATGACCCAAGCTTTCATTTCAATTATTAATTATTTGATTTAAGATAAAAATATTGGAAGATGAAGTCGATGAACTGACGGTGGCACTCAAAGAGTGCCGGGAAGAGAACGAGCAGCAAATTATCTTTGAGCGTAACAAATCTGTGAGTATCTCTTCTGACGCTGACGGTTATCAGTGGGACCTATAACAACACACACTCACACACACGTATTTAATAACAACGCTTAGTCTATTTGATTACTAACAAAATATAATATTCTGTTTGCCAGTAACCCCTTGTGTCATTCTACAGTGGAAATTATGCCATTAAGCCTTTGGTTGCATGTTCTTTCCTTACTATTTGTATTTACTATTTAGAGCCTAATTGTTTTCTATTAAAGTTTTTCTTATAATTTCCAAACAACAAACAAATATGTTACTCCTTAATGAAATGAACTTAAAACTAGGAAACACTGGCTGCTGAAACTAAAGATCTCAAACTGCGAATCGCAACTGCCGATGAACGATTTAGTGAATATGTTAAAAATGCGGAACAGATTGCCCAAAAGCTACGCACACAAGTCACCGAAAAGCAAGATCAGTTGAATGACACCCAAACGAAGTTGGAAATCGAACGTGAGGAGAAACTTACCGCTCTATTACGCAATGCGGAAATCTCCCAAAGCGAGGAGCTATTGAAAAAGGAATTACGCATGGAGCAGACCGAATCAAACGATCTCCACGACAAGAACAAACAGCTGGAGAATGATGTACTAGAGGCCCGTGTGGCATTGCAATCTCTCAACGAGGCCGCTGAGCAGAATGCTCAAGATTTGGCTAAATATGAGCAAGCCCAACGGGAAATTATTGAAAAGAATAAGGCGAGCATTAAATTGTATTTTCAAAATATATATGAAATTCAAATTAATTGATTTTTATTTAAATTGCAGACAATAAAAACATTAAATCAACGATTGGGCGATCTGAAGAAAACCTTGCAGAAAGAGTTTCGCAGTTCGCAAACAGCAACTATTGATGTTGTTGATACGGATCAAGTGATTCCCGCCTTTAGGATCTCCCACGCGCCGCTTGAATCCTTTCAATCGGACAACAAACCCAATTGCATTATCATGGATGAAGTGAATTTTAAATATTTAAAGCATGTTATCGTCAAATTTCTAACAAGCAGAGAGGTAATTAATATGCTTACTTTATAATTATATCTATATTTATACCTATATTTATATTCTTTAGGTGGAAGCCCGTCATCTTGTGAAGGCAGTTTCCACACTTCTTCAGCTTTCCCAAGAAGAGGAACAACTGTTGCATGATACATTAAATTGGAAAATGAGTTGGTTCGGAGTGAAGCCCAGTTAAATAATTAATAATAAATCCATGAATAAGCAATGTGCAATAATCAAGTACATTCGTACATACATACATATGTATATACACACATTCCTAAATATTGACTTTAAGTTTATCATTGAAAGTAATTTGTACCATGTACATATATATTAATATTATACTTTCAAGAAGTTTGGACAGAATTTGATTTTGATCCTTTAATCCGAAATACCTATACCAAAAACATACAACTAAACATTCGCAATTCTATCTACTTTTTTTTTGTCACTTGTTACATTTTTTGTTGACCTAGAAAATATTCCTAAAATTATTATTTTCTGTTTATTAGTATTATTTTTGACAATTGTATTTTATAAATTTATTAAAATGTATTTTTTTTCCTGTTGGCGCAATGGCATTAATTTTTTCGAATTGGCTCATTTTTTCATCAGTTCAGAATTGTATTTTGTATAGTTTTACTTATTAATGTAATCATAAGATTATGTGCTGCTCGAATCGGCGTTCATATTTAATTATTTTTCATAAAAATTTCTCTCAGTGTATCAAAATCGTTCAGTTTTTAGTTTGTCATTTAGTTTGTCAATAGTTCAATCGAACTTATTTTGAGCAATTCAACAATAAAAAATTAGCAAAAAATAAGTTATAGAAAATTAAAATAGAGAAAATCCAAAAAAGGATTTTAAAGGATTTATATACTATCGACTTTTATATATGGTAACAAGGTTGTCCAATATTAAAACTATCGTTGATCCATTTTCTGTGAACCAAGGCTGCCACACGTTTCAAATAGTCGGTGACTTCGTATGCACACACTGTACAACACTGGCTGACTGCTGACTGACAATGCCGCTTGGAAACTCAGGGCGAATTGCTATTTGTTGGTTTGTACAAATCACGCAGTAAATAAAACATAAATCAAATTAAAATTGTGTATTATATTAGGGCATTTTTAACCGTTGGTGGAGTGTACGCATTTGTTCTGTCAAAAAAATCTGTTGAAACCCGACGGTTCGAAACATTACGTGTGCGAGAGCGCATGAAAAAAGCTAATCACGGCGACTACGATCACACTATTTCGGACAGGCGCTTTGATTAAGGAAAACTCAACATACTGAAATCATATAACCAACAACTTGAATTCATTTTAAACACAAACACAAATACATAATTTAAAATGGCAATGCCCCAAATAAGCTCGGCCGACCAGGCAAAATTGCAGCTGATGCAAGAAATGGAAATAGAAATGATGTCCGATTTATATAACCGCATGACAAACGCCTGTCATAAGAAGTGTATCCCTCCACGCTATGGCGAGTCGGAATTGGGTGAGTGTCAGAGAGAGAGGATTCATTCATATTGTCAACCATTAATTCAATTGATTGCAGGCAAAGGCGAAATGGTTTGCATTGACAGATGTGTTGCCAAATATTTGGATATACACGAAAAGATTGGCAAGAAGCTAACAGCCATGTCAATGCAGGACGAGGAGCTGATCAAGAAAATGTCGAGTTAAGCATGAAATTCTTTGTTTTGGTCATATTGACGCAATTCCCAGTACAATTACCATTCATCAAATGGGCATTTCAATCGTTACGTTAACTTGTTACACGAATAAACATTCACAATAGAGAGAGAGAGATAGATTTATTATTAATATTATTATCCTAGAATGTTGTGACATAACGAGACATTTCCGGCAGCATTACGCTTATATCCTCAATGGTGTTCTCCAATGTGCTCTCATCCGAGCTATCCAATTGGCTTGTGCGCACGCTGTTGGCCCAATCGGAGGATGATTCCTGCTGCATATTCGCATTGGCATTTGGCTCTTCCTGTGCATGTGTGTTGGGACTAGGACTGTATCTTCCAAGAGTAATTGCAGAATCATGGCACAGATCATCCGTCATCTCCACGTAGATATTGGTTTGATGCTACACATTTAAGATTGGAGATTAGGACAACAAAAGGTAAATGTATAATAGTTTTAGACCTACCTGTGCCAGTTTCTGCAACTCGGGTTGAGTGCTAATGGGATTCTTGGACAAGTTTAACATGCGTAAAAATTGTAATTGCTCCAAATCCGATCGAGTTGGTGCATCGACAATTTGATTATGATTAAGGAACACGAATTTCAAATTGGTCATTGCTATTAGCAAGCGTGGAAAGCGACTCAGTTGATTGCCCTTCAGATTCAGATGTATCAAGTTTTGCAGCAATCCAAATGTCGATGGCACCTCACTCAGCTCATTGTTTTCCGCCGTGAACCAGCGCAGCTCCGAGAGCCTTCCCATTGAACTCGGCAATGTTGCAAGCCGATTACCTCGAACTCCCAGAGTCTGAAGATGCTCACAGTTCGATATTTCAGCAGGCAGGACTCGTAGACCCGTATTATTGCACCAAAGGGTCTCCAATGCCGTTAGATGTCCCAGTTCTGGCGGTAGGCAAACAATATTGTTACAACTGACGTTCAGGAACTTCAGTCGGACCAATTGACAAAGGCACATGGGAAATTCGGTGAGCTTGTTGTAGTCCAGGGCCAAGACTTGCAAACGAATCAAATTGCCAAGGCTGGAGGGCACCTATTGCCAATATGCATATAATATTATACATAAATATATATGCGTTAACAAATTACCTTTGTTAATCTATTTTGATTTAGATACAGCTTCATCAACGTATCACAACTCTCGATTATTGCAGGCAACTCGACCATTTGGTAATGGGACAGATTCAAGGAGAACGCCTTCTTGGATATCACATCTTCACAGTTGGCCAATATATAATTGGTACGAAAAAAATGGCAAATCGCCTCCATGAGGCTCTCGTTTGTTCTTCAAGAATTTATTCTTTTTTTTTACATGAATTTTAAATTTTTTATGATTTAATTCCAAATGTTTTATACATTCTCAAACACAGATCGATGAGGCAAACTACAAATGCCAGTATAAATATTTCTATGTAGTTATGTACTATACTATATACATACCTGCATGTGCAAGATATGCACATACATATGTATATAATAGAACCCTATGACATTCTGTGCGGTCTAAATTTAAAATTAGCACTGCTCGCCAAATTAAAAAGGTAAAACTGTTGTAAGCAAATTTTTCAAAAAGCCATCGAAAATGTTATACGCTGTTCTATTTTTTTTTTATAGAATTGTACAGAATTTTTGAAAATTTGTGTGAATATTCTTTATTTAAGTACGAAGAATATAAACCACTCTTTGGAATGATATTATTTTTATAATAAAAATTTTATTTTTACGTAAGAAAGGTTAAATAAAATTATTTAAAAATATGACATATTGTACAAACACTTCCAAATCATTAAACTTTTCAACTTTTCTGGCCAAAATGTGGTTCATATTCTTAGGAAATTTGTTACTAAAGAAATGGTCAATGGAGACCACCCTCTAACTACACTACTTCCGGCGGAAATGGCTTGAAAAAAATTGGTAATGTGTAGTTAAAAATAGGAATAAACTATCCTCCAAGCTTAAACGAATTCTAATTATTATTTCTTAATTAAAAAAAATCCCAAAAAAAAAACGCTCGAATTTCGGCCTCCTAAACTGGTTACCCCCTTAATAATAATGTGCATTTATAATGGTTTATTTTTATGCCATAAATATTTATTATTTTCAAAGAGATTTTCTTGTCTCTTTACATTAGCCACAATCGCACAGTATTTTTTAATCGCCCACATTCATTAGCATTGCCTCCAATTCCTGGGGTTGAATTAAGAGCACAATCACCATCATATTATACTTTTCAGACGATGACTACGACTTTGCTGAGTTTGTAATCCGAGTACCAGGACCATCAACGACGTGGGAAGCTAACGGATAGAAATTGTGTATTTTAGCGATAAATATGTAATTATGAGCTTGTTTCAATTATATTTACCTCTGCCCCCTTGAGTTGAGTGTACAAAGGTAAATCCGTTTATTGCTTTAGACAGTATATTTTCATTGGAAGGAAGGGCAGCGAGGGGTTTGGACCAAAATGCATATTCTGGAGTTGCTTTAGACGGTCTTTTTCCATTGGAAGGAGAGGAGAAGAATCCATCGTCTTGAGTTGGACTCAAACCATGGCCTTGACCTTGGCGACCATATTGCGAATCTTTCGCTGCATCATATCCATGTACATAACCATTTCCCTGTCCATCCATAAAGGTGTGCTGCCCGGGCGCATTATCAAAGACTCCATCCACTCCAGGCACGGTATAGGGTCCACGTTTTCGACCGCGTATGTAAATGTCATCGTTAGCATATACTGTTTGATGAAGGGTAATCATTGAATTTGTGATCAGGACATTGATGATCTCCATTCACTTACCAGCGCAAATCAAGAGCAAGCAGCTCAATCCTAAGAGCAGTTTCGATGCCATATTGATTTGGTAGAGAATCCAACGATGGGAACTGAATGATATTCGATTTCTGGGGGTTCGCTTTTTATACCATTTTAAAGGGAAAAACATAAATAAAAAAAATCCCAAGTATATAAAATATAAATGCAATGGATGTATTTTTGAACCTTTTTTCGGGAGGGACGAAAATTCCAAAAAAAAAACATTCATTAAAAATTACCAAAATTAAAAATATTTTTTGGGTTATTTGAAATTTTAATGTGCAATAAATAATTCCCAAAAAAAAAAACATGAGGTGGATAGGTAAATGTAGTAAATGTTTAGTTGCATTTCTTGTAATTGAGCTTGAACTTTCTTTCTAAATAACAGATGTTAATACGCTTTTCCACTGAGTAATTTCATTTCATTGCTTTCTCAAATGAGCACAAATATCTTAATCGGGTAAATCCAAAACTGCTAAAAAATTCTAGAAGTGTCAAAATAGCCGTGAGTCATGGGAAATTTAAAATTACTCACTCGCATGGGGGAAGCCAAATTATATTCTATTAATTTGACCCTGTACACCTGAGCTCTAATAATAATAAATTCTAGGAGTCGGATTCTTTAAAATATGTTATAGCTAGTCGTCGTGTATTTTTGCCAACTCATCTAATATGGTATCTTTCGCGTTGACCCATTTTCCGGATATTATTATGTGCGCAGTCAACAAACTTAACTGTTAAAAAAAATTGACTTGCAAAAATTTAGGTAATAATAATTTTTAGTTGATAAAATCTCAAAAAATATTTTCATATTTGTAGCTTACAGACTGCTAAATTGTTGGCACTAGAAAAATTCAACAAAAATTCGAGTGCAATTTTCGAAATTCTACCTTCAAAATTAAGCAAGTTCCAAATTTAAATCTGGAAGTGAGCCAAGGCTGCCACCTGATTTTTTTTTTACCGTTTTACGCGACGCCACCCGCCAGCAAATAAAATTGAAAGCATTAAATAAAATAACTATCATGCCGCAGAGTAATAATAGACTTCCTTATATCCTGGAAAAGGGGATATTTCAAATATTGTATAGGTGTAGGTTTATATAAGAGATCGAAAACTCCCAAATTAGATTGATTTTCCCCTTTTATGTGTGTTTTGGAGAAGACTCTGGAATAATAATTTATTCAAAAGTTCATCGGTGAATATCCAAAGGATTTATGGAAAGGATAATTTTAAAATCGTTGCAGCTAAAAGTGCATAGATAAAATTAACATCATTTAAATTTATTATATGCATTTTATATACATATTTGTCCTTTGTTTTTATATTATTCTGCTAAGCGAACGGTCAAGTGATATTTTTATCGCCTTCTTGACATTTCACCAAAGACTTAGAGCCAACCTGTACTTTTTTTTATCCGTGCTCAAAATTGAAAGCAATATCATTTACATATTTCATTTATTTGTGATAACAAATACGAATCTCTCCTGACCCTGGATGTAATACATTGTTCATGAAATCGACCCATTTCAAATAACTTTTGCTTGTGATTTTTAAATCCCCATCTATTTAGTTTGTTTTTTTTTTATTATTATTATTTATAGTGAATTTACAACCTGCTTAGCTTTAAGACGAACATAGTCTATAATGTCGGATAATAGTGTCTTAGGACCCGTCGAAAGACGTTCAGACTGTCTGTTGTTCATATTCCTGCCCATTCCATTTAAAGGTGCTTCATCTATGTTGTGAAAACCTGTTGGACACAAATAATGAAGCTCGACCGGAAATGTTAAAAATATTTAAGTTGTTTGCTTACCAAAGGCGTTCTGGTTTTGGTTATTGTCTTGACTTTGCTGTTGATAGGAGTTTGTCGCATAGAAGTCATCTTGATGCGGAGGCACATTGCTGTATGGTCCATTGTCTGCTCCGGTAAATTGTTGATATTGATTGTTTCCTCCCTCTATAGGTTGTACATTTCCTTTCATCCCAAAATTTTTTGCGTTCTGGTTTTCGTATGCTCCTGCATAGCTCTGTGGTGGATATTCAGAAGGTCGCTGACCACCAGTTCCTTCGTGTTTCCCTTGATATACAAAAGCATTTCCCTGTCCATCCACAAAGGCATGCTCTCCAGTAGAAGGCGAGTTTTGGAAGACTCCGTCCACTCCAGGCACAGTATAGGCTCCTTCCTTTCCACCACGAATGTAAATATCGCCACCATAAGCTTTAATAGTAGGAAAAGGAAAATTAGCAAATTTGGATGGATGTCGAAATGGATTATTTTAGTTAATTTACCAGAGCAAATCAAGAGAAATCCGCTCAATCCAAGTAGCATATAGTTCCCCATGTTAAGTTTGTAGGTGCAACGTTGAGATTTGCAATTTATTTGACACTTTGCTTCTGTATTTATACTATCATATATATTATATTGAATATATGTAATAAATGGGATAATCATAACAATTGGTTGGGGAATTCGTCAGCAAAATTTCCCATGAGGGTAAAATTTTCACAATGCTAGAAGTATTTTTTTGGGAAATGTTTCGTGATCGCTTGGAAATCCCAAAATAAACCCAAAAAATCTTTAAGAGTAAATTTCAGAGATACACTGGTGAAAAAAAGGATCTAAAATCAAGATACTGGTCTCAGAACTAAGGACTTTGGTCTAAACAATGCGTCGAGAACATGAAAATCTTGATGTGAGAAAACACATCTTGATTCTGAGAAAATTTCAATTAAGACCAAGTTCTTATTTTTAAGATCATAAGTTCTTATATTTTCAAGACCACAAATCTTAGTATTAGAATAAAACTTATTATTTTTTTAAGATTATAAGTTTTAATTTATAGAGCAAAAAGTTTAAAATACTCAAGTCAAAAAATCTCAAATAAAGATTAAGCTTCTTAACATTATAAGATAAATGAAGTAAGTTTTAGTTAACTTGAAGTCTAGTAATGTCTATATGACACTAAACAACAAACAACAACACACAAAACACTTGCAGAACGCAATGAGCATGGCTCGGTATATAGCTGTTTCAAGAGATGCCAATCTCTATCAGATCTAAGATTTGAGAATTTTATTCTTATATTAAGAACTTACGATTTTCAAGATTAATATTCTTAGGTTTATTAATTTGGTCTTTAAATATTCTTATTTCAAGAAATGGTCTTGTTTTTCAGTGTAGTTCTTTCAGCCCATAATAAAAATTCCACCATCCAATTCCATTTTTTGTGTTTTATTTGTAACTTAAAAAAAAACTTCCCTATGAATCACCTTTTATAGAGTCTTGATTAGATATAATTAGCAATAATATCTTTTGCTTTTGATTTTTAAACCAACATTTTAAGTTATAAGACAATTTATTTAGTAAGCTTTTATTATAATGGAGAGGCTTTACAAGATATACAGGCCTGTTCCGGTTTTCACTTTCGGCAAGATTTTGCGAAAGTGAATTTCCCTCACTTGTTCCGGTTTTCACTTTCGGCAAGATTTTGCGAATTGAATTCACGTGACATTGAGCAAGTGAGTTTGAATTCGGAAGGGTTAAATCGATGATTTTGGCATGCTTAGCATAAAATTAAAGTGAAAATAAAATATTTATAAAATACTTCAATGTTTTGGGAATATTACTACATAATCAGAAAAAAAAAAATATTTTATTTGATTTTTAAATAATTTTTATTTCATCATACCCCAAAATCGACAAGACTCTAACCTAACATTTTTGTCGGATTTGCTCGACCTGTTCTGGTTTCCGCAAATATTTGTGAAAATGAATGGCAACTTTATTAGGGCTGCCCTTGTATATGAAGAAAGTAGTAAATACTTTGGTACATATTTTAAACCACAATTTAAGTGTTTTTATGTATTGCGTAAAATAAAGAATTAAATTTTTTGTTTTTTAAATGCAAGTTTGGACAAAACTGTTTGTAATTTAATGCAAAAAAGAACTGCTTATTTATGTAAACAAACACTGTGCAACAGTTGACAACTCTGCAAAAAGACATTTCCAGCACTGAAATCAACCCGCGCTTTTAAAAATACAAAAGTTATAACGAAATTAGGTTTTACCTTTGAAAAATGTTTCGACTTATGATTAAATAAATATTTTATGAATAAATTACATAATTAATAATTATTTTAACAGGCGAAAATTCTTTTGACGCAAATGTCTGATTCGCTTAGAACATTTTCCAGCACTGTTCTGCAAAAAATTACTCAACACAATGTGGAAGGGAAATTCGGAGGGTAATTCGTAGGAAATGTAAAGGAATTTTAAGGGAAATTCGGTCAAATCTTGCGGATTGAAATTCGCAAAAAACAAGTGAAAACCGGAACAGGCCTGATAATTTACATAAATGACGTAAACCGGTACCGCTACCTTACTGTCAATATGAGGTACCCGAAAAAAATGGAGAATTAAATCTTCCATCTTCCATCCCATTATACTGGGAGTAGGAGCCCTAGTTAGGTTGTTGATTCCTGTTGGACACAAATGTTTCAAGGTTGACAGAAAATATTAAAAGTGCAATGCTTACCAATTCCTTCGGGAGTTTCCCGTTGCTGTAGTGGGTTGATATGAGTTTTGGTTTATGTTACGGAAGAAAGAAGAGGTTTCAAAGAAATTAGATATGCCATCAAGAGGTCCTGTCTCTTTGGCACTTTGCTGTTGGTATTGATAGGAGTTTGCCGGGTTAGCATTGTAGTAATTTTGACGAGATTGATATTGTTGTTGTTGTTGATATTGAAAGTTTGTAGGTTGCGTATAAGGTCCTCTCTGGCGTCCGTAGGAGTATGCAGGACCCTGTTGTGGATATTGATAAGAGTTCGCTTGTTGCTGACCGCCAGTTCCTTCATCATTCCTTTGATGTACAAAACCATTTCCCCGCCCATCCACATGGAAATGCTCTCCAGTAGAAGGCGAGTTTTGAAAATATCCTTCCACTCCAGGCACAGTATAGATTCCTTCCCTTTCACCGCGTACATATAAGTCAGGCTTACCATAAACTATTTGATTAGGAAGAAACAAATTGTTCTTGCATATTCAAAAGAATGTCTCAGTATTTTAGTTAATTTACCTGAACAAATCAGGAGCAGACTGCTCAATCCAATTAACGAATAAGATCCCATTTTGTGTTTGAAGATCCACGGATAAGAATTGAATGTTATTTATTTCTGTGCTTCTCCCGTATTTATACTTTGATCTAGATTATATTGAATCTACACAATCAAAGCAGGTTGGGGAAAAAAATTGGGAGAAAATGAGAAATTTACCCTGTGCAACTTAGAAATAATTTGGAAGTGTTTTAGGGATATTTTTCGGTAATATTTGTTAAATAAATGAAATTACAAGAAAAATAATGTAATATTTTGGAATTATCAAGAAGCTGTTTATTTTCATTTTTTTTTCAGTTCTTAGACAATAATAAACTTAATAATAAACTTCTGTCTACCCTAAATTGATTTCCTGGTATAGTAATTGTATTTTAGCAAAGCATTTCGCATCGAAAGGCGCTAGTTGATGTTATTCAAACTGTGAATAATTAAGTTAGTAACTGTGTCTTTTATCAGAATGTGTGACTTACATACCTTAAATGTTTTACCATTTGGGCCTTTTACAAGGATTCTCCCATTATCATCAACGGCAATTTGGCCGCCACTTGCATTTGTCATTATATTCAAATTACGGCCACGACTTATTACATATTGGCCATTAACCAACAAGTCTTTGGTTACAAGTCTCCCATCACGACGTTGACGGCGAGCTGCGTCCTTAATTGCATCCAGAGTCTTTATATTTTCAGGGCCTTTTCCTCTTCCTTCGGTATTGTGTTGCTCTCCACGAGAAGGCGACTCGAGGATTCCATTCACTCCAGACACTCTAGGGGGTCCTTCCGTTTTACCTCGTTTATAAATAGGGTCACCATAAACTATTTTATTAGGGCGAAAGAAATTTGATTAGCAAATTCGAATGGAAGTCAGGGAATCTTAGTCAATTTACCAGCACAAAGCAGGAGCAGACTGCTCAATCCAAGTAGCAAGAAGGATCCCATGTTGTGTTTGTAGATGTAACAGTAAGAATTCAATGTTATTTGAGTTGGATTTCTCCTATCTTTTTATAGGAAGAATTTCTTTTGGGAAATTCTGAAATCAACAAAATTATTTTCAATTATTTTTGATTAACGTACTTAGTTCCGACTTGGGAAGTTCTGAAATTTTCAAGAAATGTCCAAACGTCAAATATTGTATTGTCTGGGAAATCCCATAAGGAGCTTTGTTTGTATTCCTTGGTTTTTCCGGACCACGTTATAAATACTTCACATATTTTAATATATTTATTTTCAATATTTCCCCCCATGCCAATAGAATTGGTATTAGCATATAGACATTTTATCAGATTCAATAGCCGAGTCAATTTGGACAATAATGTACATATGTAGATCTGAGTGTATAAGGCCCCCCCCTGGCCTTTTACGCTTATAGGACGATTTCCTTTTAGCCAAAGGCGTCGGTAGGGTGAGGTGTTTTTAAGGAATGCCAAAATTAACAAAAATGTTCCCTTGTAAAGTTATCAAAAATCAGACCAACTTTAAAGTATCATATCCTCGCCAAAACAGTATTCGTTGCAATGAGTATTCGTTGTTCTATATAGCAGAGGAGTTTATTTCATAATCCCTTTGTGTTCTTTGGTTTATTCAAAACTGCAAATTGGTTCTGAACCGAACTTTGCAGAATCGGTTCGGCTCGGATTTTTTATTGTCACAAACCGGATCATAATAAGAAACTTTAAAATTACTCATCTGCGAGCCCGAACCCAAAAATAAAGCCACTTTATCTATTGTAAAATAAAATGTTTTGTTCTGGATGCGGGTTAAAAAAAAAAAATAATAATAATACTAATTACATAAACTTTACTTTTTCTATCAAAACTTAAAAAACCCAATTTTTGAGGTTTTTTAATATAATAATTTAATTTAAGCTCGAATAATTACTTTTTGTCGATTGTTTTTAGTCGAAGTTAAAAAAATTAGTATCCCAGTGCTAATTTTTTAATCGCGGAACTAAGAAGGTAAATTTACTTCTCACAAATCATCAATAAAACATTATAGTAGGTATTTAGCATTATTATTTTTAAAATTTGTATTTGTTTTTAATATCGAAGCAATAGACATTTATTTCTTTGCCCTCTCACATTTCTTTAGCATATAAATAGTTCCTGTTGAAGGTATTTTCCGATGTATTTCGGGAGCCTTTAGTTCGCCTTCATTTCCTTTAATTGCCACCGGAAAACTGTAAATATTCAAGTTAGTGAATGTGTTTTTTATCAAAAATGTTTTACTTACTTTAAATGATTTGCCATTTGGGCTGGTTGTTAAGATATTACCAAATTTATCTATGATGATTTTGTTGCCACTAGAATTTGCCAATACTTTAACGTCTTTACCATTATTTAGAACATTTTCGCCGTGAACAACTAAATCGCCTGCCATAACTCGAGAATCCCGTCGATTACGCTGAACAACAAGATTCCCATCCTTGAATTGAATAAAGCCATCTGGTTGAGTGAGCAGAATGTCTTTACTCTCAGGGCGTTTAGCACGTCTCTCGGCATTGCCTTTTTTACTCCATTCGGAATTCCATTCCGCCTCAGAATCATCTTCGTTCTGGCGGCCGTTTGCTCCTTTGGTACCTTTAGGTTGATGGCGATAAGAATTAGCCTGTTTCTCCGCTGGATGCTGACCGCCAACTGCTTGACCATCCGCTTGATGGACAAAACCATTTCCCTGTCCATCCGAATAGGTATGCTCTCCAGTAGAAGGCGAGTTTTGGAAGACTCCGTCCACTCCAGGCACAGTGTAGGTGCCTTCCTTATTACCTCGTATATAAACATCGTGACAACCATAAACTATTTATTTATGTGGAGAGAAGATTCCAATTAGCATATTCGAATGTTAGTCTTAATATTTTAATTCATTTACCAGCACAAATCAGCAGTAATCCGCTCAAACCAAGTAGCAAGTTGGAGCCCATGATGTGTTTGCAGTTCTAGCTATTCAAAATTAATATTATTTGATGCATTTCATCAGGTTTTATACAATTTGGTCAGGAAGCAATTCAAATTAATGAGAATCTGTCAAAATTCTTAAATATTGGGATTTCCGTCCGTTTCACAAATTTACCACTCTGATCTTTGCAAATCCAAAACATTAAGGGTTTTTACATAACATTTTTTCCCCTATTTCGCATTCGCAATTCATTGTGCAGATGTTATACTGAATATATTAATATATGTGGGCATTTCCATGATCACGAAGAATCATGTATCTAAAAGGATACTCTAATAAGGAAAAACTATTCAAGTCAAAGTAGTTGTTGTTTGAGCTGCAACTAAACAAAGCGTGCAAAAACGAAAACTCTGCAATGCACTCTTATTGAAGAGAGTGAATGAGCGACGGAGAGCGAGTGCCGGAGAGCGAGCGCTCACCAGCAGACACCAGCCATGCGCTCACTGGAGATGCACAGTTAGTTATTGCGCTTTTGATCCAGTTATTTTTCTTTCGTTCTGCTTTGTCTGCCAAATTCGATTGAATTATTAGCCGCGATTTTCTCTCAATCTCGTGCTTTAGGTCGCCAATCGTCTCTGGATGGTTGGCGTAGCACTTATCCTTGACGGCACCCCACAAAAAATAGTCCATCGGGGTCAAATCGCAGCTGCGAGGCGGCCAGTTGACATCGCCTTTTCGGCTAATTATTCGATTTTCGAACGTACCGCGCAGAATTTCGACTGTAACGTTGGCTGTGTGGCACGTATCGCCGTCCTGCTGGAACCATATGTCGATGTCTTCATCTTCCATTCGGGGGAAAAAAAGTCTTCCAACAAGGCCGCGATAGCGGTCACCATTGACGGTTGCGGCGGCTCCTGATTCGTTTTCGAAGAAAAACGGACCAATGATGCAGCCTGACTACATACCGCACCCAGCAGTCACTCGTTGTGGATGCATTGGCTTCCCCAAGACGTCGTGCGCCAATTCTGCTTATTGACGTAACCACCAAGATGATTTTTTGAAAAAAATGCTCATCTTCCACCAAGCGCCCTTTGGAAGTAAGTTTTCAGTATTTCCCAATTTTCTTCTAGCGTTAACTTAACCATTTCGTAAACCGCAAACCTTTTATTAAATATTTGACACACTGGCAATGTCATTCGAGCTGTCAAAGTCGAAATAATAGGTAGTTCAAAAAGCAACTGCTAGATGGGCCACCCTGTACTAGAAATGCAATAAGAGAATATAATCAAGTGAATATGATCTAATCAGATATTTGTATAGAAATATTTATAGTTTAAATTAAGTACACAATATTCCTATGGAAATTTACATATTTTTTTTAAATCGAGTATTGGGTATACTACACTTGTTCTTAATCAATTTATTTTATTTATATTTTAAGACACTGCGATGAATAGTAAAGTAACTGATGGAGATAATCGTCTTCGAAGAAGTCCAATTGTAGATTTGTCGATGTTTATCCAGAATACTGTGGAAATTCAAAATATTATAGATTAAGTACACATAGAAATAATAAATGTATACTTACGTATTGTGGACCACGACCATTTGGACTGCCCGATGTTATAACGTTGCCCTGTGCGTCAAGGGTGACCGTGCGACCATCTGGACGTTTCCAAACGGAGACATTGGGATTCCACACACCGGCTTGATCATCGCGAGCCACAAAGTTTTCACCTTGAACCCGCGCACGGCGTAGGCGCTTACGAATGCGATCATGGTGATTCATGATGGTGATCATCGTGATCTTCGTGTGGACTACGCCTTTGTCGTTGGACAAGAACATTGCCATTACTGATGTGTACTGTTTGACCTGGTCGAGTGACATGAACATCGGAACCCCGATCGTAGTATACTGTTTGACCTGGTTGAACGACATGGACATCGGGTTGGGGACTACGGACTCGACGGGTAGCCAGGAAACTTCCATCGTTGCCTAGATCCACTGTATGTCCTGGTCGGGAGACATGGTAATCCGGTTGGGGACTACGGACTCGACGGGTAGCCAGGAAACTTCCATCGCTGCCATAGTCCACTGTATGACCTGGTCGGGAGACATGGACATCGGGTTGGGGACTACGCACTTGACGTGTAGCCAGGAAACTTCCATCGTTGCCTAGATCCACCGTATGACCTGGTCGGGAGACATGGTAATCCGGTTGGGGACTACGCACTCGACGTGAAGCCAGGAAACTTCCATCGCTGCCATAGTCCACTGTATGTCCTGGTCGGGAGACGTGGTAATCCGGCTGGGGACTACGCACTCGACGGGTAGCCAGGAAACTTCCATCGCTGCCATAGTCCACTGTATGACCCGGTCGGGAGACATGGACATCGGGTTGGGGACTACGCACATATCGTGGAGCTGGACCGTTGCTTTGTTGGTTGTGAGCAATAAGCCCAGGTCCACTTATGCTGTGGCTACCAGCTCCTCCAGCACCTTTCTTTTGATGTGAATAAGTGTTTCCCTGGTCATCCGTATAGACATGCGCTCCACCACCGGAGGAACTGTGCTGGAAAACGCCAGGTACTCCAGGTACGGAGTAGGGCCCGTCATTCCGGCCGCGTATATAAACTTGGCTGTCAGGGGGACCAATCAGCACAGGAGGAGCATTCCCCCTTCCACCGGAACCTAATGTTAGATAATTCAATAAGTTTGAGTATATTTCCAAGTGTAAATAATATTTTAGTAATTACCGGTTTGAAGGCCACCATCATAATTATTTTGCGAGTCCACAACTGCTAAGGGAAATTGGGGAAAAACAATAACAAAATCCAAAAGAAAACTCAAAGTATCGCAGTTAGCTTACCAGCACAAAAGAGGAGCAAGCCACATAATCCAAGTAGCAGATAGGATGCCATATTCCGTTGTCTTATATTGTAATGCCAACGAGTTTGTTTCGAATGCAATTATTACAATGCTTCGCGAGCTTATATAGCTTGTAAATCCGACAGTTGTAATAAGTATGAGAATTTCCCATACGTCGCCATTCGGGTTGATAAGCTCTCAGATCGCTTGCTTGGGGAATTCAGAAATTATGGTTTTGCTGTTGTTGTTGTTCTTGGTGTTGCATCGATGACCCTATAAACCTATCACTGAAATTTACATATGTACATATGTATGTATGCACTATGAATGTAGATGCATTTTCCTATATGCTGTGCATTTGTCACATTGGACAAAACCTCACAAATCTGTTAATTCTGGCAGATTACTTGATGCCCTCTATAGAAAAGTCATACATATACAGTTAGTCAAGTAACTGTTTTGACAAATTTGGAAATTTGCACATTTCATTTTGCAAAAAAAAACCCACAAATTTATTTCTCAAATTAAAAACTCTCAGAAGAAAACCTTGTTTTTTTAAGATTTTTTTGTTTAAAAGCAGACAAAAAAAATTAACCAAGATGAATAAAAAACACATGCAGTATTTTAAGTATTTATTTTAAAGAAGAAAAAATCCCACATCTGTTTTTTATTTTACACAAATACCCTATTTTTATTTATTTTTAACTTGCTCTACAATAAAAACCATTGGAAACTTTAATAACGTTGGAAATAAAAATAAAAAAAATAGACAATGTATGGTATTTTACAAAATAAAATATGTGTAATTTTTCCATTTCAATACAATTAATTGACATACTGAACTTGAATTTGTCCAAAAAAATACTTGACATACTGTAATTTCAATTCCCTATACGCTGTTTACCTGTCACATTTGACAAAGCCACACAAAACCGTTAATTCTGGCAGATTAGTCCCTTTAAAACAAAGTCACATATTTAGTATTTCTGGTATATACATACCTATGTACGTGTATGCATACATTCATCTAGACGGCACTACGGAGATACGTGTGTACACCTACCCATATCATATTTGTTGCTTGTTTTCAATAATTTCCTCATACTCGTACTTATCAACAGGGCAATACCCAATGTACGAGTACAAACAAGTTTTATTAGCAGCCAAGACAACGTTCAATTCACATACTATACATATTCATATTCATATTTAATATGCAAGCTTCAATTCAACTAGATTTATTTAATATGCTTTTAATTCAAAGAAGCGATAGTCTCTTAAGATAGACTTAATCTCGCCTCATATAAATCAGCAAGAATCGAGCAAGAATTTACTTTAAAATCACTTGGAATTGCCCATTCTTAGAAAAAAATATATTATCCATAAGCTTATTAACAGCATTAGAATAATTTATAATCTAAATAATTATATTTCAAATGATTTTGGGCTTTTAAATATATTCAAAGGTAAATATTATTGCAAAAAAAAACCTAAAAAAAAACCATGATGAAAATATAACACTTAGTGATAATGCTTTTGGTGGGTTAAAATTTATGTACAAAAAAACCTGGATGAATAACAACCACGAGCAAATAACAAAAAAAACAACCAAATCTAGCGTCGAAACCACTAAAACAGCAACACTGCCAACACTGGGGAAAACACAACCTGTCCGTTTTTTTCTTGCCAGAATGCGTTTTTTTTGCACAATTGTGCTTTTCAAAAAGTCAAAAATTTTAATCTCTTCAAAATTTCATAACTTTGCCTAAATTGAACAGATTTTCAATCATGCTTTGAACTCTAAATTTGGTCTGCGTTCAAATATAATTAATTTAATTAAATTAATTATTTTTCCAGGTTTTTTTACATCACCACTAAAAGTTAAAACGCACAGTAATGATGAAAATATATTGGATTTATTTTATTTTTTTCTACGTTACTCAAAAACGAATTGAGCTTAAAATAAAATGGAATTTTTCTTCAGATACAAAACTACATTAAAAACTTGCATTCTTGCTGGCCGGTGAATCATTTGTACTGGCTTTTACCACGAATATACGATGAATATACACAATCTCTCAACTTAATCCTCCGGTACCTTCCATTGCAACTGTTTGCCACGATCATATAAATTCTTCAACGCAATCGTAAATTTCTTTTCCGCTTGCAGCTGCAGATAATGCTTGTAGAGCTGAAGTGTTGTACGGGCATCTTCAATAGAGTCGTGTGTCTCCGATTGAATCTTCGTACCTACACGAAGAAATAAAATTAGTTAGGAAGAGTTAAGAATGTAATTATCGAAACATACCCAAAAAGTGCCAAGCAAGAAAGCGCAGTGAAACCATACGATGATGGGGAAGATGAAAGAGATGAACCGTATCGATTATTTGTTCGGACGGTACATAAATATTGATAACCCTGAAAATTGGACAATAAAATAATATATTTTATTCTTATCTTATCAGTTGAATGGTCATTTAAATCACCTGAAATCATTTTTTAAGCCATGACCTACAAATATGACGCCGACATCAACAAGAAACTTTAATTTTTGATATGAATACTTCAAGGCGGTCAATCGTTTATTGCTGAAATTGGCATCCAAGTCGCCTGGTTTGATGCCCGAGAATTGTGTTAGGTAGTCGACAACCTTCTCTTGTGTCGAGATATAGTCATCAATAAATGGAACACCTTCATCAGGGCCTTGTCTGTAATTGAGAATCGATATTAAGTCCTATGATTTACAATGAACAGGAACACAGGCCTGAAACTAACCCACGAATACATGATATACGGGCAACACTCATGTGGCATGGTTTTATTGTTGCTGTTTTGCCATCTGGACGTATCTCATTTTCCTCCGGATTTAAGGTAACGAATTCCGCATCCATTGCAATTAAATCACCCGCTTGCGGCATCTCGTTTCCTTGCAGTGGCTTTAAAGTCGCATCTGTGCTCAGGTTGTTTGTCATTGGACTTAGCATATCCTAAATGTGTTCATTAGGTTAATATTAAAGTAAATTGCATTAGTTTAACAATAAGTTTACTTGTAAGAACGGATTGGTTGGAACGGTAGTCAAATCGGAGTTTTTCATTGCGGCTGCAAGTTCATCGACTGTTGGGCCAGACTCGACATCATCTTCGAGACTTTGATAAAAGAGCACACATGGCACCTTCCAGTCCAATGTGAACCACACGGATTCTTGTGGTGCAACGGGAGAAATGCTGTACACAAGTTGATGTAATTAAAGTTAATATATATATATATATATTAGAATATATTAGTGACTTACCTGAAATCATTAAAGATGTACCATTGGTTCTGCGCCTCTTCCGATATTTCTGAAGTGGTCGCTTTCATTGCATGATATTTCTGTCGTACATTGATCAAGGATACCAGATTCTTTTGGGTGCCATCGTCGATTTGACATAGAACTGCATGCAAGCCATACATTCGCTGAACACTGCCCTTCGATAACACTTCCTCCTGCTGCTGTTGCTGTTGCTCCTCATCTTCTTCCTCCTGTTCAGATTTAGCTGTTTGGCTGGGCGATTGCACAATCAGCTCGCCTTCCTCATTGATGCCCATGTTGAAGGTCAAAGGAAACCACGATTTCTGACGAGCACTTGGTGAGCTATTTACATTACCCGGTTGATTGATGTGCGACGGAGATTTCCTATTCAAATATAATCATGTTTAGTCATTATTAAGCATAAGTCGCATAACGAGAACTAACCGATCCGGATGCATAAAATGGCAATCGCTTCGCGAGCAGTTGACACCATAACGGCATGGTTTGCTGGTGCTCAGGGATACGGTCTCAGCAGTCGGCCTATCATTGCAGCGATTCAGCTGCCGTTTCAAGAAGCCAATGTCCTTTTCATTGTTCAGGCCACAGTTGATGGCCAACGTTTGTGGTAATGATGTTACCTACAACATAAAAACGTTCCTTTTCAATTTGCAGTAATATTTAATGAAATATCTTAATGTTACCTTAACGCTTTGATTGGTTGGCGAAAACTTTTTACAGTTCTCGCAGAAAGCTTGAATATTTTTTTCCGAGCTAAGAGATCGTTTTAAAATGTTGCCAAAATCAAAATGCTGCTCACTGTCCTTGATATGCGTGGGATACGATAAGTTGCAGGCCAGTAGAATATTCTCCTTTGATTTCTGTAACAAAAGATAGTTTAAAACAAGTGAATTTTTTTAATTTTATATGTTTACCTCTGCTTGGCACTTGATACATCGGTTAATGCATATCTGTTTAGTTCCAAAGATCTTGCTTATTTCGGTTTCTGCATTGATCTTACAACGTTCTCGCTCCTCCTCCTTTGAGCTCTCGTCTGTAAGTTGCAAAATATTAAATTTGCTCTGGGTTTCTATAGAATTTAATTAAATTTACTGACCGGAAATTGAATCATACAAATCAGAGGTTGTGGTGTTTTCCGTTGTGCACATGCTATCTCCTGAAATACACATTAAAGTAAACAATTACAGTTTAAAGAGATAAACTGAACAAATAGTTACCGGCAAATGATGTGTTTTGAGAACCATTAAGAGTTGAATTCTTTCCAGAGTCCAGAATTTCATAGTGCATTTGATGCAAAATAAATCGATTCCAGTTCTATAAACATATATAGGTTAATCAACATATGTACTGCGTTTGCTTAACAAAAAATACTTGCCTGAATCAAGGTGATCAGATTAACATTTGATGAGCGATCCGTTAAAATCAAACCCAAAGCTGAGGCTTCAGGAACTGTGCGGAAGGAGCGCAGGAAATTACTGGCTTGGCAGGGCGTTGAAGCTAGAATAAGTTGTGCACAGTAGTACATCATGTAATAGCCGTTAATACTATTGTAGTATGCGTACTAAAACCAACAACCAACCAGTGCTTTTATCCAGCATGTGAAATAGGAATCCCAATTCGCAGGATAGACAAAACTCCTTTAAACAGGTATGACCAATCAGCTTCAAACGTAATGGTTCCGTAAAGTACAAGATCTAAGTAGTAAACATTAATTATTATTATTAATTCAGTTAATTAAATTAATTGTAATTGACCTACCTGCAACATGGCATTGCAATATGAATTCGGCAAGGTCGCCTCAAGTCCGGCAAATATTGTTTGATTATGCTGTTCAAAATCAAAGTCTTGAGTTCCCAATTTCGTATATTTTAGTTCGACTTTACGATATCGCCTTGGTATAATTTTTACTCCACTGTCTGCCTTTGTTGTTGCCGTATTGCCATTGGCGTTTGGATTGGATGAACCACCTTGACCCTGCTCAATCAAGCAGTAAGGGATTTGATTACGACGCGCCGTTCGGGGGTTCGGTGAGTAACCAATGGGGCCCTGCATTTTCATGCTATTAAGAACGTCTGCATCAATAGCTTTTGGACGATGGTAGCCATAGCGCAACAGCTCTTCTGGCCAATCGGAAAACCAACGTGTACCAGTCGTTAAATGCGGCAACATCACTGATGACAATGGGAAATTAGTGTCTGTAAATGGAACCATGGGTAATTGTGGCACAACATCTGCAAACTCAGTGTTGCGCGAGAAGGCATTAAACTGCGGCTGCGGTGTTTGAATTGAGGCAATGGTATTAATATGACCAGATTGGTCCCCAAACGCCATGGCCTGCGATGAGGAACTAATGTCAAAACTTAAGCATTGACTGCCATTCGTGTTAATCTGATACATGGAGACGCGTGGTTCACTAAGCTCGACGGTGTCAACAAGCTGAAATTGTCCATAACTAGAGACAACGGCTAGACGCGATGTTAGGGACGGCAGAAACTTGAGCATTTGTGGATCAATCAGCACTTGAATGGGTGAAATCAGTCGCAGCATTCGCAGATCGTAGACCATCAGGAACCGATCGATAGCCAAGTTGTTTTGCCGTCCACTAAAGCCGCACGATATTAGATAGTTGCCTTGCACATCAAAGTCCGATAGGCTATTCGTATGCGTTTTGATTGTGTGCTCCACGTTTAGCGTGTTCAAATCTCGCAATGTGACTGTTCCAAATTGATCGCCGGCAAATAGATACCGGGAGTTCTTGCGCAAAACCGTGCATCCAGCTGAACCGACATGCTCCAGCCTTGTTTCCTTCAGACTGCCCATGTCAAAGTCAATGAGTTCCTCCTGCAAACCGGCCATAACTAAACGATGTGGCGACAACTGTAGCATGCACACCATTTCCACCATGTTGTTGGACTTGTGTGTAAACTTGGGAAGTCCCCGACGTATTTGGTGTCGCAGCGATGTCTGCGTTAAGACCAAGACTCCCGAATCTACTGTTATGATTTGTCGAACAATGTCGCTGGCGTGGACTTGGAATGATGTATATTTTTGCAAGGAACTCGTATAATACGAGGTGACATGTCCCTGGAGGAGTAGAATAATAAGATTATTCTTCAGTACCAGCAGACAGATCCAACTTACGCCTTGATTGCCCATCCAAAGAAGTTCTTCGTAGTCATCAAACGCCACAGTTGAAACGCCAAAGTTTTCTCCGCCGTCAGCAAGAATCGGAATTGGACTGGCGACATAGTCGGCATCGCTTGAACCAATATTGAATCCATTAAAGCTGGGCGAATAATGCTCAGAGCTACGCGAAGGGCCTGTATCGTAAACACCTTAAGCAAATATATACAAATATACATATACATATTAATTCCAGAGAGAAAGCTAACAAAAACATATAATAAATGTACTGGTGTTGTTGGTCATACTTAATATATCTTCTGAAGCGCCGATTTGATCAGCGCCGCCACAATATACATAATCCATCTGCACAAACACTTTATATCTACTACTATTTATTATTATTTTTATTTTTTAACAAAAACTTCATACATATATATTATTTGCATTAGTTGTCACCGACAGTTTTGACACGTATGGCAACCTTGGTTCTCACAAAAGCAACGATAGACGGTAGTCTATCCTTCGATAATTACATCGATTTTTTCCTTCACTACTCCACACTGAATGCAACAGTTGTTTGAAATTGGCTGATTACAATAATGACATTGTGGTATATTTTAGTATTCTTTTTCAAGCAGTTGGTATATTCCTTCCATCCAATTTTGGTCACATTGGATGACAATGCGTAGTGTTGGGTAAACATGCTCACTTGCTCTTTTTTTTAGGTGAGTCAACTCACTCAGATCGCTCACTTGTTCAGTTGCTCACTTGTTCAGTTGCTCACTTGCTCAGTTGCTCACTTGCTCAGTGGCTCTCTTAGTCCCTCACTCAACAAATCAAAAATTTCATACGTTATACATTTCATACTTTCAATTTAAATCGGATTCATCACTTTATTATGTATAATATACATGTACATAAAACTAAAGTAACAAAATTAAAAATAAAATAATGAAAGTATTGATTTCCCTTCACTTCTGTATACTTTTCTCCAAAATGAGCTAACGAATATACGCAAAGTGCCGTAACAGAATTCAGAGCGCAAAGGAAATAAGGAATAAGAACATTTGGGCGAACAACTGAACAAAAAAGAGCAAAACAGAGCAACTGAACAAGACTGAGCAACTGAGCAAGTGAGCAAAAAAGAGCAAGTTGGAAGGAACATGTTCACTTGCTCACTTCAGGGAGCAACTCTTTTTTGTTCACTCACTCATGAGCAACCCAACACTACTCATGAGCAATGCTGCGTGCCACATGCAAAATTGCACTAAATTTAACAACAAGGAAATACTTAACAAAAAACGTTAAAATGTCTGCGCTTCAACAAATCGTTGAAAATAATGAGCGTGCACAAAGTCTTATCGACTCCCTGCAAGGAGAGGTAGGTACATTTGCAAAGCGGTGTGCTTAAATAGAGTGAATGATGACATAATACATATTTATTTTAGATGACGGCGCTACAAAACGAACTCGTAGAGCGCAGAAAAAAAGAATTGATTGAGGAGAACGCTTCCTTGACCAAGGAAGTGGAAGAGGCTTTGGCACAGCTGAGGAGCCTTGAGATACGCAATGGCAGAAAACAAATTCCAGTCCCTGGTAGCCGTGGAATGTGTACTAAAGCTGACGCACCACCTTCAAGTGAAACAACATCGACATTGAAACCGACACCGGCTGTAAAGACGGCACCACCCAAAGAGAAAAAGGTGAAGGAAAAGAAACCTGCCGCTGAGAAGCCAAGTGCCGTTGCTGAGGCTCCAGTCGATGTCGGACGCTTGGATATGCGTGTGGGCAGAATTATTGAAGTCGGTCGCCATCCTGATGCAGATAGCTTGTATCTGGAGAAGATTGATTGCGGAGAACCAGCGCCACGCACCGTCGTATCAGGACTTGTTAAATTTGTGCCAATTGAGGAAATGCAAAATCGTTTGGTTGTCGTTCTGTGCAATCTGAAGCCAGCCAAAATGCGCGGTGTTCTCTCCGAAGCAATGGTTATGTGCGCCTCAACTGCCGACAAGGTTGAAGTCTTGAGTCCACCAGCTGGCGCAGTGCCCGGTGATTTGGTACATTGCGAGGGCTATACACGCCAGCCAGATGCTCAGTTGAATCCAAAGAAGAAAGTATTTGAAACATGTGCTCCCGATCTTATGACCAATGCCGAACTGGTCGCTTGCTATAAGGGATCCCCACTTCATGTCCCAGGCAAGGGCAAACTACTATCGCAAACGTTGAAGAATGTTCAAGTTAAATAAATCCTTATGATGAAGATGCATATACTCGCGCATACATATGTACAACATATACTCAGAATAAAATGTATCTATCTGTCATCGAATTGAGTTGCATATTCAGTTTAAATTTTATTTTTTCTTAAAATCAATAACGATAGTTTGGACCTGTTTCTCAATGTCTGGTCAGTGGAACCATATCAAACTTGAAAACTTTGGAATACGTCAGGACATTGATAAACTGACTTAAATCTTGTTTGGTTAACCTTTCATCTATTTACATAACAGAAATGATTTACATAAGCAGATACATACATATGCCAACATCTGAATGATAACACAAATCTTAAATGAATTGAATTATATATGTACTATATGTCACTGCCATTTCCCTAAAAAAATTTGGCGTTATATTGATGCAATTGCTATTGTTCCCATCATGTTGACTACTGTTGATGTGGTCGTTGCAGAGGTACCTGTGGATTAGGGACAGGACCAGTCGCTGGATTCACATTCGTCTCAACAACTATAGTCTTTGTAATTATATCGTAGGCTGTGCGATTATTTTTAAAGAATATCATAACTACACAGATGGGAAACAATAGTGTCATGACCAGATTTTTAGCCAGTGCCCGCATCATTGCCCTCGGCAAGGTGGGCGTCTCTGCTGGATAGAGAAGGGCTCGCAACGGTTCTCGTTGTGGTTGGAATACGAAATGTGGCATGACCGGTGCCTGCAAGGGAACCACTGCTTCAACATATAGTATACGAATCTTCATCAATGATTTGCCTGGTGTTGCTCCATGATAAAAGGTTGTCCAGAGGCATTCATAGCAGCACACTATCAGTTTGGTCAGCAATTCAATAAGCAGCAAATCCGAAGACAGTGTAATAAAGTCCATTGAGATGTCAAAGAAGCTCACAAAGAGGTCATCGTCATCCAGTGTCTTTCGCATGACGTCCTTGTCGAAATCAAGATCAAAAACGTGAAACAGCGAAAACGTTACAATTATCTTCAATATAAATAATATGAATATGTCTATGGCCTCGGCGACGGCTCGCTTCCAGAATGGTGCCACCACCACCTGAGTGCCTCCGAGTCTTTGTATAATATCCTGCTGTTGCGCCTCGTCCAGAACTCGAAAGCGATTGAAGTTCGGTCGAATAACGGGTCCATTGTTTGCGTTCGCATTCGCTGGAATGGGATGCGGCTGATGAATTGCCCGATTTGTCTGAAGGTGGTCAATGCTGGGTGCAGCGAATGGCAACGCGCTTGGTTGCAGCATAGGTGGATAGTTGTAGTTGGCCAATAGATAGTTGGGGAACATTTGTATGAGTGCCGCTTGCTTCGCCCATTCCTCAAGACTCGCGAAATACGCTTCCTTCGTTGTCAATTCCTTATTTATTATGTTTATGTCTTTTGGCTTGCGCTCTCGCAGATCGGTCGCCATCTCTGGCTTTGATACGGCAGCCGCCTCTTCAGTATTCTCCTCACTCATTGTTTAAATTGAATAAAATAAGTGCAAATTGTATATTGTGTAAATTTTACTTTCTGTATTTTTATTTCACTGTGTTGTTTAGGTTGACGTGTTAAACACTAGATGGCGGGGTGTGAAGAGCAATTGGGGGTATCAGTTCAGTGACAGGGTTGCATTGAAACGCAAAAAGAGCACGAGAGCCAAAGAGAGTGGAACATTCGCTCAGCTGATTGTCTCTGGCAAACAGTGGCTCAAAGATTATTTCGTGCAGATATTTAAAATTGAAAGTTGATAAAGAAAACAATCGATTATTAATTATGTATTAAGTTATTACACGGATATTTTTTTTATTTATTAAAATTGAATCCACTTATATTTAGAAGTACATACGTATTTCATTCTGCGGATTAGGTATTGAAAGTCATACATACATACATGGTTCAGAGCTAAGGATAAAATATACACATGTATGTAACTTACAAGTACTCTTGCCAAAATCTTATTTACTCTCCCGGCATTAGTAGACGTACGTACGTACGCACGTATGTATGTACATACATACGTACTAGAACTTATTAAACTGTTGATTTTATTAGTTAAATACTTATGTATATGTATGCATGTTAACCAATTAATTAATTGGATAAAATTCGTACGCCACCAAAATCGTATGTATGTAAGTCTACTTACGTATGTATGTAAGTCTATATGTATGTATGCAATGGACATACACACATACATACATATGTACGTATGCAATTATGTTTTTACAATGTTGTCTTACAAACAAATAAACAGGAGGAAAAATACACAATTCACCTATTAATACGTCCTCTCTCTCTCTCTCTCTCTCAACACAAGCACTGGATTGGCGGCAAGTAGGTACAAAAAGTTATATATATATATATATATAAATTCAAATATATGTATAACTTTATCTCAGCAGGAATGCACAGAGTCTTGATTTATTGCCAAACATTGCCGATATTTAAATTGCCAAATTGCTGATTTAGATTTGATGTCACGGACGAGGCGGTTGTTCCAGTTGCAGCTGGATATCCAGTTGAAGGCATGCCACTTGACATCGGTTGCATCACATTCATGCCGAGTCCAAGTTGTTGTTGATGTTGTTGTGATTGTGATTGTGGTGTCGATTGTGGTGCTACAGTGCCACTGAATAGCTGCATGCCACTAAGCAGACTTTGATTTGTCTGCATCAAATTCGATGGTGAACCTTGGCCTGCCAAACTATTGCCAGACATATATGGACTGCCGCTTGAATTTGGAAATTGTCCACCTCCAAAGCTGACGTTGCCCACCAAATTCATAGCGCCCGTGGGTGCGTTACTGAACGCATTTGGTGCGGCCATAACCGGTGCATTGTACATGCTCACGGAGTTTGGAGGTGTCATAAACTGATGATGATGGTGCGTCTGCTGGGGAACATGCTGCTGCTGCTGATGATGCATGTAGCCCCCGGGGGCCATGCCCGTGAATCCGCCAAAGCTCAATTGTGGATTGTGTGTGGTGGGTGCATTGCCGTATAAGGCCAATATGCTGTCTTTGGATAGTTTGCCCGACTGATCCTTATCGCTGCCACCCAGTGTACCCTGACTGAAGAAGTCCTGCTCCTGTTGGGCCAATGAGTTTGGCTGATTGGGCATTCCCACGGAGGCCACGTCTCCATTGTTGCCATTGGTTTTCTCCGGTGTTGTAATTGCACTGACATTACAATTGGCGCTCAGAAAACTAGTGAAGCTATCATTCTGTAGATCTTGAACACCACTGGCAGTAATGGGCTTTGTGGGCGATGACAGGCCCAAAAGATCACTTTCGCCGGCACTATTGGTGCTATTATTCTGTACGCGATTCGAAGTTTTTGGACTACAGCCGCCAACCTGATTGGGTTTGGGCTTCGGCAGTGGTGCGGGTAGAGGCGCACTCTTAGCCGTTGTGGTTGTGGGGCGTTTGTCGGCAGTGCCGCTGGAGCTCGTTATGTTGCTAATACCTAAACTGGGTTGACCAGATTTCTTTTTACGCTTCTGTCGCTCCAATTCCTCATCGATTTCCTTGGCCCAATCAACCTTAGGTGGCGAGGGCGGCACCCATTCACGGGCCAAATACTTTTTATGCTCGTACTTGGCTCTAATAAAATTCTCCAGTGCCGTATCTGTTTGGGGGCGTCGAAAACCATCCGGCAGTTGGGCCTCGTAAACGGCACGTGCGCGTGAATTGCCCATTTGTTGCAGCGAGATCACCTGCTCCGGTGTCCATGTATCCAGATTGACACTCTTCACGCGTGAGATGTGAACGCCCAGGTTGCGATGGATGCCCGCACAGCGGATGCACAGGAACACGCCCAGATTCCATGAAGCCCAACGTGGACCTGTAAAGTGCAACCAATAAGTAATTTTATACATATTTATATATCTACAGTGGGTCCAGTAATTATTTTGAACCTCAATTATCTAATTTAATTATAATCGATCTTTATGTTGTCAAAACAATTACTTGACTAACTGTATGTTTTTGCATGTATATTTGTTCAGATAAACAAAAACCACGTCCCCCATCCACCATTTGCTAGTAACCGGATACAGCGTGAGCAATTGCTGTTTTATTTATCTTGATACTGCAGTTATTATGCTAAGAATATATGTAGGCGTATAAATGGATTTGTATGTATATTATGTGGGTCCTCTTCCTATGTATACTAGGAGTGTGAAAAGTGCTTCTGAGATTCATCAGCCATTAGCAAACACAAACCTAAGAGATTCTATGCAGAGTTTGTAAGCATCAGTGGGTCGTCAGCCTTACCTCCCTCCCCCCACCAAACAATTCGTCTGTACAAATATCAGTTTTAGTTGCACACACATACGTGTGTAAATATATGGCATCTGTGAGTGTGTACTTACCCTTGGCATCACAGTCTACACAATATTTATTATCATCATCACGAAGCATTTGAGTTAAAAGTGTTTGACATTTGTCCTGCATCAGTTTAGTACGTTCCGTTTCCTTACGGCTTGCATTTGACGTGCTCATTTTCTTGTCTTGTCTTGCACTTGTCGTTCGTTCGTTGTGTACGTACTGCACCAATGTAGGCAAATCGATTCAAATTTATGCTTATATTTGTAAATAGATTGTGTGACGTAGGCTTGAATGTTTAAGTTATTAGCCGGTGATTAGTACTTTTTCACATATGTGTAAATAAAATTTTTTAATGGATTAAGAATACTACAATTTTTGCTATCGAAAATAGTGTACGTCTGCTGCGTCTGTACGTCAGACTCATTACGAAAGTCTGGCAATACTCATGTCAAAATGCAAAAGCAACAATGCTGCCAGATTGTCGGAGACCAAGCCACTTTTTTAAATCCATTGTGTGCAGTTTTTTTTTCTGCAGTGCAACAAGTGAAGATATTATTCTATAATTATGCATATATTAAGAGAAAAATTACAGTCATGCCTGCGCATTCTAGGCTATGGTGGACACACTTGTATTGGCGATATCAGCTGGTTAAATGTATACTTGCGTATTCAGTATTTTTCGTTGTTCTTCCCAAATCTGATTGTTTATTTTGTTTTACAGGATTTCTGTGCCGAGTTTTTGTTTTTTTCAAATACAGTGCAAAAATACATAAGCAATCAAACGGAACAGGATTGTTTGGAAATTGTTTGTTTGTGCTTAACGCAAATTATCATATGTATTCGACACTTGGAGTACACTATACAAACAGAGAGCACTAGTGGCCAGAGGATTCAGGTGAAGAATGAGTCTATAGTTGGTCAAGTAAATGTTTTAATAAATATTTCATTCTTATAAATCTCAGGCCAGCCATCATCATTTTATTGACCGCATAACAGTTTGCCTCAAACGGCTGTTCGCCACCTTGGAGCACTCCAAATCCAAATTCATCAAGGGCACTAAAGAAGGAGAACAGAACAGTTCCACAGAGGGCGTCTCATTCGTGACGCTGCTGGACTCGCTGCTAGACTCTTTGTCAGAGTTCACGAGACCCGGTCAAGATGTAAATCATACTACCCAGCTGGAGGACACACAGCAGGACATGGTCCTAAGCAAGCAAATAAAGTTGCAAATAGATTTACTTTTGGGTCAGGCATTGTCATTTGCCAATGTCGCATTGCAGCAAGACAAGAAAGCCCTAAGTGCACTCTGTCAAAAGGTATACCATTTAAATTTTATCTTTTCATATTTATAGTATACAATACATCTGTACTCTTAGGTAATGCGGGACTGTAGCGCGTTCCAAGAAGAGTGCCAACCTAATTCAGGATCCTTTGGAAGCAACTATTCCAATCAAAAACTGAGGGCCACGACATTGGAGCACGCACTTCACCAACTGGACGAGCATATTAGCGAGACATTGTTGCGTTTGGTATTCACATGTTTTCTGGACTTTCAAAAGATCTCAGTCGATAAGATACGCAACATATTGCGTACGGAATCTGACTCCACGGCTGATGAATATATTGCCGATTTTGATGTTAACTTGGATCGAGCAACACAAATTGGCATATTTGCGATTGCCTTTGCACCCAGCCTAAAAAGTATGTATAAAGTATAATTTTAATTGTACATGATATTGATGTTAACATAATCCCCATTGATTTTAGTACGAACTACAGTTCAAAGTTGTCTCGCCTCCTTTGAATACTTGGATACCAGTTTAATACCTTCACTGCAGTCGAATACCTCCGATCTGCATTCCGAGTTGTTAGAACAACACTTCAAGGAGGAGTTATCGAAATTCAAGACTGCTCTTCATGAGATTATCGACAGTCGCACATTTGTCTCGTGCTACTTGCAAATCCTAACCGCTGGCATTATTGCCGCTGAGAAGCAGTTCGATAAAGTCCAACTTGAGGACTTGGCGCAAATGGGTTTCTTTATTCTGGAGCATTTTCAACTGGATGTTAATCAGGAAAATCTGTTGGAACACGGACAAGAATGCTTTCAGAACTTCATTCGGATTTTGCGCGAGTGCAAAGCGATACTTATGTGTGCGTCCCAGGTTCAGCCGGATCGGATCATGAAGCGGTTTAAAATCTTACGCACCATTTTGCGTAAACTTCACACTACAATTGCTGCAGATCAGAATGAACCCGCAATGATTCAAGAACATAAAGCAAACTGTATAGTAGGAGAGGCAACGAATAACTGCACGGATGTAGGCAACTTCACGGATCTGTCGGCTTCCCCGGCACGCAGTATTCTCTACCAGACTCATAGGGATCGAAATAGAGGCAAACCAGTTGGAAACATTAATACCGAAGCGCTTAAAATAAAAGCCGTTGGCTGCTTAAGACGGAGTAAGTTTTTAAAAAACAATTTTATTTGATTTTCAATTTAATTTCTCTTTTTTATAATCTTAATAGAGCAAAGTCTGCGCACTTCGATGTTTAAGCGCCAAAATGTTGTGGAAAGCATTAAACATCAAAATACTTTCAATAGTCAATCGGCCAGTTTGGAAATCAGTGGTAAAATATTATTTTTACTATTTAAAGTACTTTGAGGCGTATTATTAATAGATTTCATTTGATTACTTATAGGAATACTTGACCAATTAACCAGCTTAACGGAAAGTTTTGCGCACAATCCGCCGAAAAAATTGTGAATGGCATTCACCGACACTCACGCACATTCACATCGTACTCGGATTCATTCGTAGTGATAGAATGCAGTGTTTTTACTTTGCACATCTTATAAAGATACAATATTAAAATTATAATAAACGAGAAATAATACACATTAAACTTAATAAAGTTCCTTGTATTGAAATAGTATTGTTTCAACATCTAAATACTCTATTTTAATATGCCAAAGGTCGTCCTATCGATTTTCCTAAAAGGAGTTCAACCTGTAGTTGATAGATACACAATAAATTTTTAATGCGACATTTGTAAGCCGTTTTAACAAAGTCTGAAATTGAAAACAAACTTAAAGGAGATGCAAACGGAATCGCAGGAAAAGGCCACCATTGAGGATCTTCGGGATGGACAGCTAAATGGGCACAGCAGGAAGCATAACAACAATCATCATGTGGTGCCATTGGGCATTCTAATAGTACTTTCTACAATATATTTAATGATTGCTGGACTACAGATCAACTACAACTATTATTTCAAGTCGGGAGTAGAAGCTGTCAAGATATCTGAAGTAAATGATGATTCTCAGGAGGAAAATCTATTTCTGCACTTAGAAAGAAACCACATTGAGCAGCCGTTATGCAGAAAGATTGAAATATTTAAAATGAAGAAGGCCAATGAGACCAACGAGATTTCCCAGCCCCCAAACAAAAGGCAAAAGCTAATAAAGTCTACTAAGAGAATTGAATATGGATCAACTGGAATTGGAGTCGGTGGCAAGCATTCAAAAGCGCTCAACAGGAAGAAGGACATCACCAAAAAGCCAAATACCGCTGAACCCATTATATATCTATTTGCATTGGTGTTTATTTACCTATTGCTGAAAGCCGCATCGGACATAAATCAACATTATAAATCGGTAAAATGCAATCAAAAAATATATTTATAATTTTTTTTTAAATGTCTGTTTCTTTAGCAGAATAAAGGAGACAAGAGATTGCGCCGTTGCTCGTTGCAATCCTATGCACAAAAGGATCAAAGGAACGCTCATCTGGATCGACGGGCATCTAAAGGTATTTCATCAAAAAGTTTGCCAAAATATTAAAAACAAGAGGATTTCTTCAGAAATGTAACTGAATGCTTTTAAAATAGGGAACAAAACAAATAAAATAAAATATTATATATATACTATAGTGTTATTGTAATATGTGTTGTGAAACTGAACTAAATTCTATTTGAATCTCACTGTCCAAATAATTAATGTAATACATATCTGTCTAACAATCTATGTATCTTTCTATCCGAACACAGATACACTTCTGTACAGATACAGTCAATTTGTATTTAATTTCCTACATATACATATTTATGTGTCTACAAGTAGATGTATCTAATCTTAAGTGTTATTGTATGTCTATATGTGCCTATATACTTACTTACTATCTATATACATACCTATTTATACCCCATATGAACTTGTAATAATTATAAAAAAATAATAAACTTCTATTCTGCACTCCTGTGATGATTTTACAAAGTATTCTTGCTAGCTACAATTTGTGTCTTTTACTTCATTTCCTTCTTATTAAGATACATATTTCCTAAGATACTGATACTGATATCGTTACTCTACTTATTCTCTTTACTCACGATGAAGTTGCTCCACTGCTAAGTAGACACAACCTATTTACAGAAGTCCGGTCCGTATCTCTGGATCGTTGTAGGCGAAATCCAATAACAACAATTGCTGATCATTCGAGGACTTATCAAGCCCCAGGCAACCTGCATTTGGGTAATCCGAAAGAAGCTGAAATCAAGTTAAGATTATTATTATTATCCCCCTTCTTCAGAGCCGCGTACAAGTCGCCGTTTATCAGTTCCGATCAGCATTAACTATCAGACCGTAAACGTGTCTCCGATTGTGCATCCAGAGCTTGGCAGACGCGGCTCAGTTTTAAGCTTGGGCAGCATAGCAGATATGAATCTGGTAACGGGCACAAATCCATTGCCACCGACAGCAATCAATCCCGATCCAAAGCGTCGGGTGCGCATGATTAATCGCCACTAATGGGGAATCCGCCTCCAGAGAATTGAGATGAGATATGCAATCGAAACTATAACGAATTTATAATACAACTCAAATGCCATTGAACGTACTCTAAGCATTTACTTAATGGTTTTTGTTTTGTTGCTTTTAATTAAAATGTGTGTTATGATTAATATTATTATTAAGGCATTTTCTTAAGACATATATGAAATACATTAATTATTAACTACGCCCATGCAATTATTAAGTTACAATATACACACACATTTAATTAATTGCACAGATGAGCCATGATTACCAGAACATACAAGTATTTCTATATGCTAATATTCTACTTAAGGCAAGATTTAAAACAATCTTAGGCTAAAATTCATATTTCGTTTTGTTTGGAATTGATTTTCAATTCAGTTAAAATTATAATTACAGTTTATAGTTAGTATTATTCATCATCATTCACATCTCGTAGGTATTGTATAAGATTTAAAACAATTTTTAACTCTTTTAATTATTGTGTAATGTCTTACGATATAAATTGAGATAAACAAAAAGTCTATGCATGTTCGGAGTACGAGTAATTGATCAGTATCAGTGCACATATATATATATATATATATATATATATTAATTATATATATATCTACTAATTATATGTGACAAATCTACAAAACCTTATCGAATTTTGTGCTAGTTTTCATCTATTCAATTTAATACAAAAATAAATTACGTATTTTAATTGTATAAGGCTTTAACTTTTAACTTTAACTAAGCTCATTGCCCTCGTAGAGGCTCTCGCAGCTCTCCAATAAACGTAGAACCGGCGAGATATCATATGGATACAATTGTCGCGACACCAGACGGGATATTTGAAAGCGAAGACGGATTAGGACACCCATTGCCTCGTCCAGCATGGCATTGCCCATGCCAAAAGTGTGACAGCTGTGGACAAACATCGTCCAGTTCATCCGTATGTATTTGAGTAGTCGCAGCAAATAGAGCAGGAAGCAGGTCTCATTGCTGACCAGCAGATCGAGCAGCAGATCCGAGCTATTCGATGTCATTTTCAGAAATTCCAGGAATGTATATACAGGATTCAGCATTGAGACGAGCTCGGGGAATGCATTGTTCCGAAATGAAATGCCCGATGTGACGTCCAGTGTGCAGACCATCGCTTCAATCAAATGATCATCCTGATCATCAAACAGATGAATAAGGATTTTACTGAAATGACATTCCGGATGAAATTGCAATGTCTGTTTAATAAACGTTTCCAATTTGCTAAGGACATCGCGTATGGATAGCTCGATGACCAATATATCCTGGAACGCGTCGTAATCAGTTGAATCTATTGATGAATCGGATGAATCACTGCGTATCTCCTTGACGGTAACTGCTATCGACTTGAGCACCAACAGCACCATCTTTTGCAACAAAGTCTTGTCCATTTCAACGAGGTCCAAGGCTCCACCACCGCTCGCCGCATCCTCCTGTGCCTGAATCGTTGTGCGAAGTGATCCGTTGGCATAATTAATAGTGGCACCATTGTAACCAATGAGGCCGACAATATTTTCGGGCTGGCGACGTGGCAGGGATTCGAGTATACGTGGATTACGCACATGGCAGACAATCTGATGCGCCAGCTTGCACGTCTCCTCCGGCAGCATGTCCTGCAGCGCCAGCGTGGATCCATAGCACAGTGCCTCATTGAACAGGCACAGCATTTGCTTGTAGACCGTACAGGACAGATTCTGGTTGAGCAACAGCTCGAATTTATCCAGCTGTGCGTAAAATGGACGTGTCTCATCGATCGATAGATTCGCCTTGACCGAGATGATGTTCTCCCATAGCTGCAGAAAGTTGAGCACACAATGCTCGGCCGCATCCAGATGATTTGGCGCCATTAGCTCCGACATGTTCTTCACCAGCGTTGGCCATTTGTGCTCCAGCTTTTGAATGGTTACACATTTCAGATGCGTTGTATCAAAGCTTTCGGAATCGGTTAGGGCAACGACATGACATCCATTTGGTGGTATATAATTAGCGGGTGTATTGCTGGCAGTTGGACTGTTGCTATCATATAGATCGTCCGCATCAGTCGCATCAGACGTATCCAAATCTCTCGTTGTGTCCCGGAATTGCAGTGCAAAGTAGTTATTCGCCAGCGGTTGATCTTGCACAGGGAAATGCATATAGCTGACTGAACCATCCGCTGTTAACGGCGCTACAGATCCCGATCCTGATCCAGATGCAGATACAGAGGCTGCCGCTGCTGTATAATCATCATCTAGGGGATGCAATTCCACATCTTTCCATTCAACAATACGTTTAATTATATCTAAGCTAAAGTGTATTTTCTGTACTGCAGCCTTGTCCAAGTGCTCATAGTTGAAAAGCTGATCCACAATCTTTTGCAGCCACTCATCGTTAAGCTCCTGTTTGGCAATAACCAGAAATGCGGCTAGCACACGTCCCGCCAGAAATTGCACATAGGAATTGTTATAGCCAGCCAATACAATAATCTCATCGATCAGCTTATGATCATTGCGTATTAATGCATCGCACACGTCCATAATGCGTGTACAAATGAATCCCTTGGCATTCTGCTTCAAATAGATGTCGAAGAGCAGCTGCAGATTGGATAGGAATTGCAACAGTTTATTGGTGGGCCATTCGCGCAGATAGGCGATCCTCTTTTGTCCATTCGAGTCATGAGAATAGTGGGATTGAAAGGGTTTTCTCAGTGTACGCTCCGACACACCACATAGGCACTGGCGGGTTAGCGATTGCTCGAATTCCAGCATATCATCGATAGCCGTTAATGTTTTTGTGGACGATGAGCAACCAGTTCCCGCAGTGCTGCTACTGCTATTCGTGGCAATCAACAATTCGGATAGCTGTGCCGCCCGGTCCACCTCATCCTTGGCATGGGCGACACCTTCGCTATTTTGTGGCAAGATATTGTTGACTAAATTTTGTACGCCGCCCAAGAGCTGTGCATATGAAGCGGCACGTGAATTACATGGCGTCGTTGTGGGCGAATTGTTTGTGCTGCTGGACAGCGAGTGTGTGGAGCACGAGGAGGACAGCGATGAGCACAAGTGATGATTCTTATTGTTGCCATTGGCATCCATAACATCGCTCGCATCCAGTATGTCCGGCGGTGATTTGGCACCCACCAAGAGTATTTGTTTATCTATTTTTTGCCTCTTTGTCTGAGGCTGCTCGTTGTGATGAATTCCAGTTGCAGTGGAAACATCACAAGGGCAGCTGCCATTGTTGCTACTGCTGCTGCTGCTGGAGGTGCTACTGCTGCTGGAGGCACTGCTTCCTCCGCCAGTTGTGTCCATGTTGCGTCTCTGTTTATAGCTGACGTACCCGACGTCTATTTACTGCGTTGAGCGATTGTTGTGCTGTCCGCTGCAAATAAATGTACAACAACAGACTTGAGAACTAAACTTAACGAAAGTATGCTCCGAAATATCATCCAAGCCAAGCCACTTCCAGCTACTGCCACTTCCACAGCTTGTGCTACCGAATTACGCGCATTCACAAGGTTACGTGTGCACTGCAGCAGTCAGCGTTAATTTCTGTATTTCTTTATGGCTACATTTTTCACAATTTGAGGTAGCAGCAGCGGTAGCTGTTTCTTTGCATTTGTATGATATTATTTAGCATTTTGTGAGCAAAACAACACATTGAATATTTGGATACACTTGTTGCTCATTTACCTTTGCTTTTGTAATGTTTGTATTAGTTTCACTTCACTCTCGGTTTTTGTTTTCAAAGCAGCTCGGTCACCTGCGCAGTTCATTATGAATTTGTTGTGCACATTTTTTGTTTGCAAGTCGTGCATATTTTGTTTACATCATTTATATCCAGACATTTAACTTTTCAGTAAAAAAAAAACAACTTAACAAGTAGCGAGCGCGTCGCCATCTTTGTAGTGTTGGGTTGTTCATATGCTGCACAATGGCAATACACGATTCGACTGAACGGTCGCTCATTTGTTTGACTGTCCCCACACGATACGATCTTCAATTTAAAAATATTTACCTGACGTTTCTTGAACTCGACTACTTTGTAAAGTTTAATAGATCAATAGAACAAAGGATATGTACAGCAAGTATAACATTCGTATTAATATCTGCTAATTATTGTTCTTGTTTTATTTCTGCAATACTGGCAACACTATATTGATCTAGCGGTGCCACTTTGGTCAAATTTATGAATTAGACGAATTTACTTGAAATATATAAGTATTTATTTATGTATAATCCAGCCATTTGACATCTCATACATTTCAAAATTCAACAGTTTTTATTTTTTAAATAAAATCAATTCTTTTGAATCTTAACAGCTAAATATAACCACGTGGCAGCACTGCCACTTGTTTTTCATTTGACATTGAAGGTGAAGACATTTCCAGCTGGTGGGTGGAAAAGGACTACCATTACGGTACCATCATTAGGCGATTCGTATAACAACGGCGGCTTTAAGGTGCTTATCAGTGGGCTGTGGTGCCCGCGCTCGATTATTGAAGAACTTGTGCTTTAGCCATCAAGAAAGTGTATCATTCTCATTTAAGTAAAGTGTAGTGCGTTTAACGCAAACAGTTGTATTTCGTCTTTGTTTGTGTCAAGTTGTGTTTTAACTAAACTTTTAAAAGGAAAATGGCTGGTACGTTGCCACCTCTCAATCAAGAGCCAATCTTCAAGAAGATTCAGGAATACTACGATGCTCACAACGAGAGTCTGATCATTAAGGACTTGTTTACCAATGATCCAAAGCGCTTCACCAAATTCAGGTGAGTGCAAATATTTTCACGGTCATTCCTTATCTACATACATGCATATGTATGCACGACTATAGATACATACATATGTATATATGTGCGTATCAATTGGTTGAATCAAACTTTCAATTATATACATACGTACATCAGTGACGTAGACAACGAAGCAAATCGAACCGGTAAATCGAAAAAAAAACTTAAATATTTATAGCATTTTAGTTTTATTTTTTTATTACGAGAACGAAAGTGTCTTTGGAAATTGCGAAATTAATTTTGTACTTACAATAATTAGTCGAAATATCTAAGAATTAAATAAGTTTTTTTTTTGTAAGTTGAAAGTTATCTGAGAATCTTTGTCCTTGCATAAGGTCAAATCAACGACCTTTTCAGTTTCGTTTCGTTCAGTTCTGCTCTGCTCGGTATCTAATGACAATTAATACTTAATGCTTAAGGTCAAACAAATTGATTTCTTTTCAATTTTTAATTTGACAGCTTGCGCCTGGGAACGCCCAACGATGGTGAAATACTGTTGGACTACTCAAAGAATCGCGTCAATGACGATGTCTGGCCGCTGCTCTTGGAGTTGGCGAAATCCCGTCGCGTGGAGGCAGCACGTGATGCTATGTTCTGCGGCCAGCACATTAATATTACGGAGAATCGTGCTGTGTTGCATACGGCATTGCGTAATCGTAGCCAGGATGCAGTGGTGCTGGATGGTCGCGATGTAATGCAGGATGTGCGTGCGGAGCTTACCCATATGAAGGAGTTCACCAACAAGGTGATCTCGGGTGTTTGGCGCGGTTGCACTGGCAAACAAATCACCGATGTGGTCAACATTGGCATTGGTGGCTCCGACTTAGGACCACTTATGGTCACCGAAGCTCTGAAACCCTATGGCAAGGGCTTGCACTCACATTTCGTGTCCAATATCGATGGCACCCACATGGCCGAGGTTCTGAAGAAGGTCGACTATGAGACCACATTGTTTATCATTGCCTCGAAGACGTTTACAACTCAGGAGACCATCACGAACGCCACATCGGCCAAGTCTTGGCTATTGGAGCATACCAAGGATGTGCGTGAATCAATTGATTTGTTGTAAATTCTTAACTTATTTCAATTATTTGTAGGATGACGCTGTCGCCAAACATTTTGTGGCTCTGTCAACCAATAAGGAAAAGGTGACCGCGTTCGGCATCGACAGTGCCAACATGTTTGGCTTCTGGGATTGGGTGGGTGGACGCTACTCCTTGTGGTCGGCTATCGGTCTGTCCATTTGTCTCTCGATTGGATTCGAGAACTTTGAACAGCTGCTCGATGGCGCCCATTTCATGGATAATCATTTCAAATCGGCACCATTGGATAAGAATGTAAGCACAAGTAGAATCGACACTTGTAATATGTTTTATTATAGTTACTTATATTGCTAATGCTTCTCCTTAGGCACCTGTTATTCTGGCGATGCTTGGCGTTTGGTATTCCAACTTTTTCAATGCCGAGACGCACGCACTGCTGCCATACGATCAGTATATGCACCGATTTGCGGCATATTTCCAGCAGGGTGACATGGAAAGTAATGGCAAATTTGTTAGCAAATCTGGCAAGAAAGTTGACTACAGCACTGGCCCAATTGTTTGGGGTGAGCCCGGTACAAATGGCCAGCACGCTTTCTACCAGCTTATACATCAGGGCACGCGTCTAATTCCATGCGATTTCATTGCGCCCGCACAGACGCATAATCCCATTGCCGGTGGTAAACATCATAAGATTTTGTTGTCTAACTTCTTGGCCCAAACCGAAGCGTTAATGATGGGCAAGAGCAGCGAGCAAGCGCGCGCTGAGCTCACCAAGGCTGGTGTGTGTGGCAATGAGCTGGAGAACTTGCTGCCACATAAGGTATTTGTTGGTAACCGTCCAACGAACTCAATTGTTGTTAAAAAGGTCTCACCTTTCACTTTGGGTGCATTGATTGGTAAGTAAATGAATTCCTTTAGGTGCTTTATTATTTAATCAATAATCATTATCTATTTAACAGCACTCTACGAGCACAAGATATTTGTACAGGGTATCATTTGGGATATCAACTCATTTGACCAATGGGGCGTTGAGTTGGGCAAACAACTGGCCAAGGCCATTGAGCCAGAGCTCGACCATTGCGACGAGGTCACCGGACATGACAGCTCGACAAATGGCCTGATTAATTTCATTAAAGCAAATTGGAAGTAAATTGGAAGAAGTGTTACCAAAATTGGCATCTTCGCTCAATTGGGTCGTCGTCTACTTATTTATAATCAATGCTACCAAATTCTGTTTATGGCACAAAATTTGAATATACATATACTTACATACTATATATTTGCATGCATATTGGAATTCGATGTAAAAGCATTTGTTTTGCGAATTTGGCAATAATCTCACTATCGGTAGTTACACTATTACACATTATATGTTGTTGTTGGATGTAGTTTAAAACTGTAAAAGAAATGCATGAAGCTGAGAAATTTGAAAATAAAAAAAATAAATCACAAAAATTCCCTTTTTTTCTATTAATGGACACAGGAGCGAGAAATTCTCTCTTTAATTTGCCTCACTTAGATAACTATTTGCACATGGATTCAGCTTACAATTAACCAGCGGAAGCATCTGTGTCCATCGCATCTTCATCCTCATCTTCCACATCATTATCATCTTCATCGTCCGATGATTCTTGTGTCATTATAAGATCCTCCTCATCTGCTGCCACATCGTCGTCGTCATCCAAAACCAAATTAGTATTGATATTTTCCTCCTCCAGATCACTCCAATTGTTTTCGGCAACCTGGCCGGCATTATCATCTAGTCAAAGAGAAAATACATACATATACATGAGACGATGAAGATTATAGGAAGGTCTAATATTTTTACCTGGATCCTCCTCAATGACTAAAACATCTTTGTCATTCAAATGGTTTGTCGCATTGCGTTTCATGTGATTTATAATTAGATTAACCCGTCCAGACACTCTAAAAATTAAAAAATTAAATAATAATATATGAAAACAATGTATACTCTCGGTTTTAAAACAACATCAACATTGATACGAGTATCTCAATTTCCAAAACAACAAAAATTTTACATTTTTAAATTTGTGTCAAAAATATTCGGAAAATATGGATACAGTGCAGGAGATAAATTCGTCGCCATCGGAAGACGTTGATTTTGGGGCAAGAGACTTGGACAAGGGATCGATTTTTGCGCCTCTTCAGCCGTTCGATGTGATACCCATACCAGATGGGGATTATCTAACTGAATCAATTGCCAATTGTAATAAGCCATTGTGCGATGATGCCGACTTGGAATGCATTCTAAACCTGGTCTCGGGAACCCTTTGCGAGGCGTTAATGATTATTCAGTCGGATCCCCGTGAACTCTTTTGCTACAAATATCCAGAGAATCTAAGCTATGTTACCAATGAGAAATCGCAGAATCTCTTTGGTGTCCCATATGGTAAGAGTGAATATTCAATGGCAAGCGAACAAGTCCGTAATTGGATGACAATTGGTGAATATGATTATAGTAACATGGTCTCGTTGATTCGTGACTATATTAGCCAATGGCACCTATCACCGGATACGAAGTGTGTTGTCCTTACGAACACAACGCGTCATGATGTTCCCCTAAAGGGATCCATATACTTTATCGATGCGCATTTTTCACGTCCCACGCCACGTTGCCCCAATCCCCTGGCCGTTGCCAAGGTGCGTTTTGTCATCACGGTTTCGAATGTAATGCAATCGTATTATCCGGTAATGGTCACGTATCGCTTCGAAGGCTATCGCACCTTGTATTATACACTCGGATCCCGTGCGATTATCTCAAATATATTTCAAAGGTTCTACATCGATACTATACTCCATACAAAGCTGAGTTTCTATGCGGAAGTCTGCGAGTCTCGCCATGGTACGATCGCCCAACCCAAAGATATCGCCAAGGACAACGTGAAGCTCAAGAAATAGGAGGCAAATCTGTCCCATTATTTAAATGTTTTCAATTCTATTAAATTAAATAACTTACTGCAGTGCTTCTGTAATGCAGAGCATTCGTTGTTCTGCAATGCCCAGACAGATTCCCAGCTTATTGCGAAGATCCTCCTTATCCTCGGACATTAGGACACTCGTGCGTGTTGTTGCCAAGATTTGCAGCCAGCTCAGTGCACAAAGAACACTACAATTCAAGAAGATGTACATTCAAATATATATTTCTTAAGAGTTCCAAAAGTTTCTCTACTTACTTGGCTGCCTTTCCTTGCAATAGCAAAGATAGTTCGCTCAGCAAGGCACTGACATACTCAAGTGGTAGGCGTTCCAGAGTTATCTGTATGGTTTTCTTATCGTTGGTGCCCAAAACGGCTTGCAGCATCCTTTAAAATAAAACAAATAGGTTGAAATTGTGCCCTTCATGTGTCTTTCTAGTAAAGCACTTACGTCTTATCCTGACTGTGCAAAGCCTGCATCAAGAGTTGCGTCTTGCTTTGGCTTTGCAGCTTGCCATCCGTCAGCTTGGTGGCCTGAATGGACAAGTTCTCTAGGCGGGCTTCCATGGGCACATCGTTCTGTATCTTCTTCTTTGAAATGGGCAACGCACTATTGTACTCGACTTCCTTTCCCTTTACAACGGGTGCTTTCATCTTTAGTGCCTCTGCTGATCCGCTTTGATCGGCACGCTGCTTCTTGGTGTACAACTTTTTGGGATCGGTGCGCACGATTACATTCAGTTTCTCGCCATAATTTGGCGAGTATCTTTCAAACTGCAACAGACTACGGGTGCCATAGCCAAAGAGTATTTCATGCGGGCGCAGTGCATCATGAACAAAGTGGGCAGCAAGTGCATAAATGGGTTCAACGGTATCAGAGCCATCCGAAGCGATTTGCAGCGAAACCTTTGGCTTAATGTATTTCTCAGCAGACAAACTGGAAAAAATCAAGTGTAAGTATAAAAGAAGAGTACATAAAAGTAGAGCCATCTGTTAGTTACCTATCTATATTCAGCAGGTAGATGTGAATATTGCCATTGCGTGTCACACTCGCCACACGCAAGTCTCCATTTTCGCGCACCTCACACGCCAAACTGTGGGCCACATCTTCCATTAGAAGTGTGCACGTTGATGCCTTATTACGGCCCTTTTTGTTGATCTTCCAGAACGAGATGATGCGCTCCATTTTTGCCGTGGTAATGACGTATTCCACATTATTGTTGCAAGTAAAGCTGCCAATGGCATTGACTTCACCCGAGTGTCCTGTGCATGTCTCCACCAGCTCTTTGGTGTCAACGTCATAGATCTTAACTTGTCGCGAGGCTACCGCCAGTGTGCGGCTTTTCGGCAAATATGCAATATTCAATGGCTTCTCTGGTCCCACTGACCACTCGCCAATGCAGCGTTCCTCCGCCAAGGACCAAGCAAGTGCTCGGCAGTCCGCTCCCACAGTATACAGATGTCCATCGTTGGCATAGGTGATTGAGGTGACGGCTCCATTGTGGCTATCACCACTCAGTGTACGCTCAATCTATAAACAAAAGAGCCTTTAATGTTTGCATCCCAAACAATTTTACAATATTACGAACACTTCCTGTTGCCAATGAGTAGAGGACGACCATGCCCTTTAGTGTTCCGAGGGCTATGTAGTGTTTCTCGCTAGCTGTCGAAACCTGTTGACTCTGTTGGGATTTGCGCGACTTCTTTGGACGCTCCGCGCCCAGCGTAACCCACGTGAGCGACGTGCAGGGGCCAGATACCAGTATGCCCGGTGTGAATTCTTGCTTCAACGCATTCGTCTCGGTGTCCCATATTCGTAATGTGCCTTGTTCATCAATAACAGCAAACAGTTTCCCACCATTTGATGAGAATCCCAACACGTGCTTCTTGGCCACCGACATCGCTTTAAAAATTCGGGCACTAAACAGTGTGCATCAAAAGAATAACACTAGTGCCAGTGTTGATAAACGAACCATTTGATGTATTTCTTTTCTTTTTTGGGATTTTTAAGTGCGTTGCTTTTTGTGTAAAAAGTAGGCTTTCAGTATTTATCAGTATATAATTTCAGTATTTTGCTTTACAACCAGTGTGCAATCCAGAAAATTCGTTCAGTCCGCTACTTTGAGGTTAAGTGCTTTACCGACTGATTGACTTGCTTTAACTGCTCTTCGTTTTTGTTAAATATCTGCGCATAAAAATGGCTCTATCTGTACCAAAAGCACCTGGAATGGCGCAAATGCTAAAGGATGGCGCCCGTGTAAGTGAAATAACTATGAAATTCATACATTTCAGAATGACAGCCACCGCTTTCATTGAAATTCGATGAAAAACAGGCGGTGCGCTCGCTTAAGAAGCGCGTGATTAGTCATCGCAGATGCAGATGTTCTTTCAAATTGTCTGATTCCATGATTTTGCACTGTTTTAGATGTATAGTGGCCTGGAGGAGGCGGTCTATCGCAATATCAGCGCCTGCAAGGAGTTTGCACAGACAATGCGCTCGGCCTACGGTCCAAATGGCATGAACAAGATGATTATTAATCACATTGAGAAGCAGTTCGTGACCAGCGATGCTGGCACCATAATGCGTGAACTGGATGTTGAGCATCCGGCTGCCAAGCTCATTGTCATGGCCAGTCAAATGCAGGACGCCGAGGTCGGTGATGGCACCAACTTCGTAGTCATTTTTGCCGGTGCTCTGCTCGAGTCGGCAGAGGAGCTGCTCCGCTTGGGCATCACAACATCCGAGATCGCCGATGGCTATGAGAAGGCCCTGAACAAGTCTCTGGAGATTCTGCCCAAGCTCGTCTGTCACAAGGTCGAGGACTACCGCGATGTCAATAAGGTCAAGGAAGTTCTGCGCACAGCCATCATGTCAAAGCAGTACGGCCAGGAGGATTTCCTCAATGATTTGGTGAGCAAGGCCTGCGTCTCCATACTGCCGGATGAGGGTACCTTCAATGTGGACAACATTCGCATTTGTAAGATTCTGGGCAGTGGCCTGGCCAAGTCCGAGGTTGTCCGCGGCATGGTTTTCAAGCGATTCGTTGAAGGCGATGTCACACACGCCGAAAAGGCAAAGGTTGTCATATTCTCTTGCCCGGTCGATATTATCCAGACGGAAACCAAGGGCACCGTATTGATTAAGTCAGCGGATGAGCTTATGAACTTCTCTTCCGGCGAGGAGAGCCTGTTGGAAGCCCAAATCAAAGCTATTGCTGACACCGGCGTGAAAGTTGTAGTATCCGGTGGCAAAGTGGGTGACATGGCCCTGCATTACTTGAACAAATATGGCCTGATGGCGGTGCGCTTGAACTCCAAGTTTGATTTGCGCCGTTTGAGTCGCTCCGTGAATGCCACAGTGTTGCCCCGCATCACAACGCCCAGCCAGGAGGAGTTGGGTTACTGCGACAAGGTCTGCATTGAGGAACTGGGTGATACCGCAATTGTGGCCTTCAGGTAAAATACAAAATAGATTTTGGCTTATCAAATTGATCTACAATTTATATTGTTATTTGCAGAAACGAAGGCAAGGATTCACGAATTGCAACCATTGTTATTCGTGGTGCAACAGATAATTTCATGGATGATATTGAGCGTGCCGTCGACGATGGCGTCAACAATTTCAAATGCCTGACCCGTGATGGTCGCTACTTGCCAGGTGCTGGCGCTGTTGAGATTGAGTTGGCCACACAACTGGCTGCATATGCTGATACCTTGCCCGGCTTGGAGCAGTATGCAGTGCGCAAGTTCGCCAATTCTCTCGAAGTTTTCCCCAAGGCTTTGGCCGAAAACACTGGCACAAATGCCACCGATATTGTCAACCAATTGTACCTGGCACACAACTCCGAAAAGGGCAAAAATATTGGCTATGACATTGAAGCGGAAACGGCAACGACAATCGATGTAACTGAAGCAAAGATCTACGATCTTTATCAAGCTAAATTCTGGGGTCTCAAATACGCCGTTGGCGTCGCAGGAACCATATTGAAGGTGGATCAAATTATCATGGCGAAGCGTGCCGGCGGACCAAAGCCACGACAGGCAGCTGGCAGTGATGATGAAAGTTAAACTTTACCGCATTTACGAAATAAACAACAAACATACTAAAATGTATAACTTAATAATTCTAGTACACCAGGCAAAGAAATCTTTATATGTATTTTCATATGCGAGTAGTACACGGAAATTTCAAATTTCATTAACAATACACATACACAAACAACACACATACTCACCCATACACAGCTTCTCTTGTATTAATAAACTAAACTTATAAAAAACTTATATATTTGATTTGGGTGTTTTCTATGTAACCACAACGGGGTCTCTCCTCTTTTGAAAAATTGCGAAAATATCTGGATGCTCACTTTATATCAGTGGTGTTCAAAATCCAGTATTTGATTGTGTGAGTTTGAACACGACCGCTTTATATCCACCATTTGACATCCGTGTTCTCCAGTAAATAAAAGTCAAAATTGTTTTGTTTTTTTTGTGTCTCCGCTAGATAACTCATCTAAGCCTTTTATTATTTTTTTCAAGAATTCAAGCAAACGATTATTACGTTCATTTTGGAGTACATAACATATTTCAAATGCGTATGCGCAGATACATTTCAATATTTTGTTAGAATAAAATACGATATCGTTGTCAAATTGTTTTCAAATTGAAGTTAATAAAGTTTTTAAAGTGTTTTCTCATATTTCTAATGATATTTCGTGCATTATAAATTTCCATTATTTCGTGTAACCTTTAGTTTTATTATTGCAGTTGTAAATATACGAATAAGTACGATATCAGGTTTGACGATTAACACAATTGGAACAATCCGTGCTCCATTGGATTGTTCAATTGCCTATCAGCAAACTCTTTACTTTAACATGAGGAACAAATGAATTTTCTTAAAAAACGTAAAAGAAACTTTAACAAGATCTTGAAATGAAACATACAATAAATCGAAAATTATTTGAGTAGTATTTTTTTTTAAAATAGCCAATGAACCAACTGCAGTTTTGGTTTCAAAAGCCGAAAAAGACTTTGAGAATTTGAAATTCTGAACAATTTTCTGCTGAATGCTCACGACAGCAGAACAGAGTTCAAAATCTGCTTGGAATTGAGTGAAAACAAATTGTTTGTTTATTTAAAACAAAACACGTGATTCTTAGTTAATTTTAATAATTAAAGGGGATTTATCGCCAATTTTTAATGCGAATATGTAAATGCAACAATGGAAGAACCGATCAAACATTTATTTATAACCAACAAATGTCGACAACTCAAATTGATATCAAATATATTCGTTTTTTGATGAAATGCGATTGAAAATGGTATGAATATGAATATGAAATCACGAGGCTTTTCTCTAGTGGGAGAACCGTTCTCTTTCACTCCAATACCATACAGATATGCCCATAACCATTATTCGAGTGTAGAAAAATAACTCAGCTTTAATATTATATATGTACTTTGCCGCTCATGCAATAACATTTCTGCTTTGTCTTACAAAAATATAGGCCTCAACCACACGGACAACAATCATTTAATATTTAATATTGTGACTCTGTCATGAATTGTGATGATAAAGCTCGATTCGAATTGTCGACATTGTTTGATTTTGAGATAGATACATTGATTAATGATTGCAATTATAATAAATTTTGATTTTGATTTGCAGCCACAGAATCACGCATTCTTATAACAATTTGGTAATTATACAATTTTCGTATTTATGTTTCATAAAGATCTCAATTCATAAAATAAATTATCGTTCAACAATTAAGTGTCATTGTTATGAATTAATAAAATGGCAAAGAAAACTACACTAGATATAGTAGATATATATTTGCATTTGCATTTCATATTATTAGATTTAATATTTTGCTAAGAAAAAACTTGAATAATAAACGCACTAAGGTTGAACTAGCTTTGTTCTGTTCGCTGTTCGGCATTTCGAGCCTGAATTTAAAGCTTTTTTTAAAGTAATCATATATAGTTTTGACCCATTTAGTTTGGGAATATAATAATAAATATATATTTTATATATTGAGTATGTTTAACAACTTTGAACTTGGATTAATCTTGAAATAAGTAGGCAAAAAATGTGTTTTGGTTTTCTTTTGTTTTTTTATTCGTGTTTGTTTACTGTGTACTTTAATAAATATATATTTTATATTGATATATATATATAGTAGATATATGTTGTAGTTCATAGGTAGTTGTTGCTATAGTCCGCACAATTAATTGTCCTTCAAGTTGTTGGGTTATTCGTTATACTAAATTGCAAACAAAGTTGGTGATATTTCTTCGATAAATGCCAAATTGTTGTTAATTCATGAATTACAAATTTAAACATTTGTTTACGGATTCCATTAATAGATATTATTTTAAATATAGCCCTCTAACTCTTTGGTACACTTGAGGCTTTTTACAATCAATTCAATATATATTGCTTTTAACTTTTTTGTATTCTGCTTGCTGGTGGTGTCGGCTCTTGTTGTTGTTATTGTTATTGTTTAAAATTATTTGTATTTTTTTTTTCATTCTTTTTTTTTGTTGTTTATTTTCAGTATCAATTGTGTGCTATTTTTAAGAATGAAACTTAGCCTAATCTGCTTAGAGAGCAGTGCACGAGGATTTTTCGCGGAAGGGATTTACCTTTTGGCTGGTGAAACCAGTCCATAGGTAATCCTCCTGCTCGTGCTCCGTGATGTATTTCATCATTTTGGCGCACGACTCCGACACCGTCTGGCGATCGATGTTCGCCTCGCGACGCAGCTGCTCAACGAGAATGCGCTGCTGTTGTAGGGATGATGACATTACGTCCATTACGGCTGTCTCGGATAGGCCTATGGTTGGAAATGTTCTCTGTACTCAGATACGATAACGATATGTAAATACAAGATTAAGTAGAAGTGGTTGTGTGCTTCTTTTCTTTTCTTATCTTAATTATTTATTAATTTCAAAATTTGTAGATTTCTCTTTTTTTGTTTTCTTTTGAGGGGGGTGTTGTTTTTAGATGAATCTGAATTTGGGCACTGTAAATGTAGTAAAAAAAAGGAGTCATAGCAACGAAATAGTTTTTTAAACATATTTTTTAACTCATGATTCATTCGTGTTTTAAGCACGAGCACAAAAGGCACGACATTGAACAAACGACATAAATTACATACCAAAAAAAAAGTTACAGCTTGAAAAGAAAATATGAGATTAAAACAGGATTGAGAATTTTGTAGGAGAAAGTTTTATATTTTTAATCACTTTTGACAGAGAATCCATATTAAAAAAGTATACGTATGTATGTATGCTCGTACGTCTGTATGTGTGTAAATACTACTCACACCAATACAAATAATTACTGAGTTTTAGTAATTTTTATTGATTAATCAAATGTTTCACTCTACTAATATTTTTTAATTGAAAGGTTTCACAAGTTGAGAAGAGTACACAAACTTGTAATTAAGGGTTTGGCAATTCCCAAATTGATTTTGTTGCGTTTGTGCAGAAATTATAGCCAAGACGATACACACACATACAAACGTGCCTCCATATATAAAACATTAGTATGCCAACTAGAGTAAACTAACAATTCGATTAATTTGGACACACACACAAGCACAACTACATTTTAATAACAGTATTTTCAATTATTTACCAGCTTTATATTAATTTATATCAAATATTGTAGAAAAATCGGACAAGCTCGTTTTTGTCTTGCACAAAAAGATACACACCCAAAACCAATGAAACGTGAAGTTGGCTGCAGGGCAATATGTGCATGCATCCCTGTCTTCGCAAATGTTGCCACACGTTTCCAAACTATCGGTGACTCGTTTTCTGGGAACCAGTGTGTGAAAACACGTTTCAAAACGACGGTGTTGCGTTTTTAATAAAAAAGATTTGTGAAATGATGGCTAAAGACGAATGGTCAGCGGAGGAGGAGCTGCAGCTCTTCCACGCTATGGAGGGCTTGCGTCCCGTTGGCATAAACAAACATTTCTACATGTCCTGCATCTCGGAACGCCTTTCGAAATCGTTAAACCGGGAGATGCCCAGTGACTTGATCTGGAGACATTTGGGCACAATGTATAAGCTGAAAGAACTGGACAATCTGGAGTGCTTACCATTTCCCAATGAGGAGAGAGAGTTTAGTTTGCCTGACCAGGATTACGCGTCTTTCGTAAGCAAGAAAACTATTGCAGCTAACGCTGGCGAACTTCCGAACACTGCCGAAACACAGCCTCCAGTGGCAATATCAGCTGTTTCTGCGTCAACAGAAAGCAACAGCAAAGGTAAAATATTTTATTCACCAGTTAGTCATGAGAATAATCGTGTATTTTCCTATTACAGGCTCTAAATTTGCAGCAGTACAAACAAACGCAAGTAAGGATGGCGATAAAAAGGCTTCGGCCAAAGTGTTGGATTTGCCGAAAAGACCTGCCAAACGTACGCGTGGTTCCATGTCGAATGAATCTATTAGCCCCTCGACCACACCCCCACCGATGCAGAGCAACAAACGTCGTCGGATTTAAAGGGCATTGTTAAAATTAATAACAAATAGTTTTTAGTAGTAGAAAATAAACCATGACCAAAACTTTGATTTTTAATGTAAATATACAAAACATTAGTCGTCAAAATCACTGTCGCCAGACTCTGTTTTACTTGGTTTATCTTGATCTTGGGCTTCAGTTGCAGTTTTCATGGAATCCAACAAAGATTTCAACAGGCGCTTATTAAGATGATCCGTTTGGGTAATTTCACGAACTGGTTGAGCCTGGTGTGGGTCGTCCACTTCCGTTGGAGGCGCAGGTGGTGTGTTTACTGTCATGGCTTCAATGTTTTCCAAAACAGGCATTATATTTTTATAAATTTGCAGCCGCTTTGTATAATTCTTCTTCTCCTTTTTTCTTTATGACACAGCTTGTGTCAGACAGCTGTTAGGGCTACCGTAAATTTGTACATGCTCAATTGATAAGTTTCATACAAGGTGGATTTATACATGGTGATGTATTCGTTTGACGTTCCCTCTTTTTCGGGGCACAAACGTCATTACGAAAGCAAACATCGTAGTAAGCGGTTGAATTAAATTCTCTAAAAAATGCCCCGTGTGTGAAAAATGCATATGTCGCTCGAACTCAAGTCGTTTGGTTTGTGTTTCCAGAGATATTAAGAAGGGACAAATAAATGCAACAGGAACTGTGGGAGCATGCACCGTTGAGCAGCTTCCGCAAAGAGAGCAACAGGGATAACAGCGTCGATGCTGACGGCTAACAGGAGCTTAACAGATCTCCATAATCACAGTTAATTAATTGGTTACCTACGGGTCATTACAGGAACAACAAGACAAATATGCCATTGCATTTTATTTTGATTTTATATATTGCACAGCGCACAAAACGAAAATAAGTGGAGAGTATAGAAAAGCAAACAAAACAATTTTTCTATATATCTATCTCTGTCGTCTCTCTCACGTCAGACTCATTTTGACAGATCCGCCCCGAGAGAGAGCGAATACATCACCATGTATAAATCCACCTTGGTTTCATAGTATTGCAACCCTAGTATTAGCAGCTTTGCACGCAGGCGTTGTGTATTTTTTTTTTGAGCAGCGCCCAATTTCAATTTGAACGAAACAATTAAAAATGTTTGAGCCGGAGACTGAAGATATGCTGCCAAGGGCAGCTCCAAGGCCCTGTGCGTCAGTTCCGATGGGACATAGTGACGAGATTGTCAAACCGACCGTGCCAGAAGTTTCAATATTATTTGGCCAACCGCCACAGCAGCAGCAACAACCACAACAACAGGCAGCTTCGGTCCAACGTCCTGCCGGCAGCTTTGCCTCCTGGAAGAAACAAATATTGCCTCGGGTCAACTTTTCGCCCGTGTTAACAACTGAACTGGGTCCAGCATCTCCGCCGGTGCCCACATCTGCAGGAATCAACACTACTCCCGGTTGCAATGAATATAATTATCTACCACGGAGTCGCGCCTTTGATGTCGATCGAACATCATCCGCACAGCCACTAAATGTTAATTCAAATGTGGGTTATGTGCATTCTAGTTACACACGAGACATATTTCCCACAGAAGTTTTGGTGTCGGCTCCGCGATTTCCGAATCCTCAATCTCAATCCCATAACCACGCCCACCCGAATGCAGCCACAACTGATGTGCTGACAATTTGTGCAGGCACCCAAACAGATCCAGAAACTATAACCTCTAGAAGGGACTCCATATCCGCTGTAGTGGGCAATTTGGCGGATAAAAACGACTTGAGGGAGATTCTAACTCAACTGGAGCTAATGCGCCAGGAGCAGCAACAATTGAGACGCCTATGTGAATCCCTGGTTCAACAGCAACACATAGCGACATCGAAGACAGTCAAAGAGACTTCTTCCCAGTGCGAGATTCTATCTGCAAAGAGTGAGTAAATGGCAGGACATGATTATGAAGAATGCTCCCAATTTATCAACATATCTTGTAGGCAATGCGACGGTTAAGCGGACTACACCGATAGTCCATGATTACATAGTCGAGGAGGATGAACGATCTACGCCGTATGAAGTGGTACCAACCAGAGCAAATCCTCAATTCCAATCACCACGTGCTGCACCTCCAATGGCACAATCCACGGGATACCGATGCACTACTCCGCAGGGCAAACAGTCTCCCGCATTGCCGCCGCCTGCAGCCAACAGTCCCGTGATTGGCAAGCCCAGTACGGAAAAGAGCTTGGTTATGAATGAACTTGCACGTAAATATCTGCCACAAAAGCAAATTAACGAACTGATGGACGAACTGCGTCTGTCGCCGGCGACAGCTAATGATGTCGCTGCCAACACGGGATCCAACACAACTCCACTGCGTCAGATAGATAATTTCCATCAAAGTCCCAGCAATATATCAAATGCATCCTATGTATATCTGAAGAAATATCGCTTGCTACCCGAACAGCGAGTGCCCTATGATCATCATGCGGATATGATGAAGATGCACAGGATGCAACAGTCGGAATCGCCTGTATCGCCATCTCCACAAGCTCATCAGCCAATGCTTGATTTGGATAATATACGTAATCAGCCAAAGTTAATTTAGCAATTAAAATATTAAATAAAGTATATGTTTTGCTTATTGTTTTTAAATACATGGATTACCTTTAATATTTAGCTGCATTAACATAAAATGGAAGAGTACATACACAAATATTAAACAAATAAACAGAAACGCAATTTTGATTTAGACACAATATTTTGTATACAATTTTAATGGGCAACACACATGAGGGATTCCTTGTTTTTCCCCTTTTAAAACTAAATCTTAACGCAAAACCAGGTGCAGCTCCGATGCGGATTGTAGCAGAACCTTTAGGCCTTGCATGAAGCCAGCACATTGGGCAAAGTCTGTGCCAAATGCAATGCGTGTGTGCACCTCGAGGGCATTGGCATAGTCGGCTATTTGAATGTACTGCACGATTTGATTCAGATGCTGCACCGTTGTGGCTGTGAGCTGTCGAGGGAATGCTAAAGATTAAGTAACTGAAGACCATGTTTGGTTTAAATGGACATACCCTGCCATCGCGCAAACAATCATAGAGATTTTCCAAGCGCTTGACCACATCCACGAATTTTCGTTTGGTGCGCTAAATAATAAAAAAAGAAAGATACTGATTAGAAATGAAATATCATATCATATGTAAATACACACATACCGGATCATTAGTTGCGCTTAGGCATTGATTTTTCAGCTCCTCGAGCACCGTTTGCAAATAAATGTATTCCTCTGGTAGTGGAGGTTTCTCCTTGGCTGGCTCTGGTTTCCGCTGCTCTTGAATGGGTGCCGGCTGTTCGGTATATCCGAAGGATTGCTGTTGCTGCTGCTGACCCGGCCAGTATTGCGTCTGTTGATTCGGCACCGCTGATGTTTGGAAATTCATTTGTTGCGGCTGTTGTTGCTGTGGTGGAAATGCCTGCGGATTGTTATTGGCCGCTGGATTGTAGAAACCACTGTTACCCGGCGGTGGTGCATTCTGCTAAAGAAAGTTTAGACAATTGAAAACATAGAAAATGAAATTGAAATAATTTTAATGCCATATTCACCTGATATTGATTGGGATCCATATAGCTATTTTGATTTTGGTTCGGATCAACACCGTACAATGGATGTAGTATTGGTGCTGCACTGGACTCCACCGAAGGCCTTGGTTTCGGCTGAAAGAATGAATCGAATAATGTAATAACCGCAGAGTATCGGAAATCAATCATTTCTTACCACTCGAGAGGACTTCAGAGCTGGTGGATCGTTCCAGCCTGGTGGTGGTGTCGGATTACGCTGCATGTTCTGCACGAGCGATGCCTGTGGTGCAGCTACTGGCATTGTTTCAATGGGTGCCACACCTGGCATATAATTGTTTTGTGAAGTTCCGATAAATGAAGTTTGGTTGAACTGCTGAGCCGACGACAAGGGATTGGTATTGAATGCATTATTGCTATATGTCTGTGGCACACTGGCAGCCTGTGACACAGGAGCCACTGCGCCAGGGAAGGGACCAGCTGCTGGAGCCGGAACTGGATTGTATGGCATGCCATATGAACTGGTCGGTGCTGCTACAGACGGATCCAATACGTATTTGGATCGTGAATGTAGACCAGATCCACCAGCTGTAGGAGCAGCAGAAGGAGGACCACCCGAGGAGCTGGCATTGCTATGGGGTCGTGGCGGATGGGAAAGTGGTTCGGCTTTCATCTGTGGAGGATTGTATATTTGTGGAGGTGGCTGAGCTGACTGGAATGAAGCTGGCGCCAAAGGCACAGATGGAAGAGGTGCTGCTGCTGCTTGCTGTTGTTGTTGCCAGCCGCCATTTGTTGGGGCATTATATTGGTTCTGCGGCTGTCCAAACATCAAGGGATTTACCGGCTTTGAGAAGGAACCACGCGGCTCCTTATGTCGCAAATAGTTCATTGGAGTTGCAGCTGCCATCGACGGCTGGACATGATCCACATTCACGGCGTTGCTGATGCGATCACGTAGTGCATTCAAATCTTCACTCTCCGCATTGGAATTACCCAATGTGGTTATATACTGCAGAGCAGCTGTCAGTGCACCCTGGGATGCGAGAAGTCCACTATATTCAGATATGAATCCCGCAAAGCGTCCGGCCAAGTCAACAGCAATGCCTTGCTGTTCCAGGGACTTGGTCAGTAGCATCACCACCTCGGCCAGTTCCTGCAACTCATGAGTGTTGAGCTTGTAGTTCTGATTCTGTTGCTCCAGTTGCTTCAATTGATACCAGGCGCTCACTAGCTTGTCAATGCTGCCGGCGCAGATGTAGCACAACATGGCATTTCGGGTAAACTCAATGCTTGTTCGGCACTCGTTCAACAAACGATCTCCCAGCCTCTCACAGATGTCTACCAACTTGCGTTCGCTGTGCTTAAGGGCAGCCACCAGTGCCTCCTTCCACGAATCCACCGTGCAACGGTTGACAAAGTCAAGCCAATCTCGTGATACCAAGGCCGAAATGACATTGGACAGCTCGTTCTTCTGCTGCAGCAAATAGCGAGTCTGTGTACGTGTTAGGGTCTCGATTCCCGCTGTCGAAGCTATAATCAGTGCCTCTGGTATGCGCTGCGCCTCCAGGCACAGCTCCACGGCAGCCTCAGTATTGCCCGTGAGTATGGCTTCCGTGATTAAACTGTCAGTGTCTGTAAGAGGCATAAATAATAAGTCTACAAATATATAAGAATTAATTTCGTTACTTACGATCACCGCTGGGAATCTTGAACTGCGTTCGTGGAGCAGCCGGATAGTCGTTTAGGGTTTGTGGATCGATCGTTGCATTATCAAATGCGCTTTTATTTTCGGCAGTTTGCTAAACAGATAACAAGATTTGATCAAGTTCATACATGTAATTTAATTCAGTTTAATTATAGACTGTCTCAATTAATCAAATGCTTATGGGATTTGTGAATTTAATTTCTTACCGAATTATCGGTGCTAGAATTAGTGCTTTGATCGCATTCAACCTCCGAAGAGTCGCTCTACGCGGAAAAGCAACCCAATGTTTTGGTAAGCATGAGAAATTGTTATCAGAGAAATATATTTGAACAAGGAAAGATGAACCAAACTAATGCAATGCTCTCAGTATTGATAACGACAACTGATGTTATGTTGTTCTTTCGTTCTGTTTAGAGAGATAAGAATCGAACAAAACTAAACGGAAACTGAACTCACATGTGTAAGAGTTGATATGCGGGTCGTAAGTGTATCCACGTCAGATTGTGAGTTGCTTTCGGGCTCTTTAATGAACTTTGTAAATTTACCATCAATATCATCTTTGTTGTAGCCTTGGGAAATGAATTTCATTAAATATACTCTCTATGCCAAGGAATCATTTTAAATATACCTAAGAGATTGAGCATTTCTTCTTTGGGGTTCAGTTCAAAGTTCGCTTTGATGAAATACCAGATGTAGCGCCCATGTTGATCCGTTGATTTATCAGCCCTTAGACGACAATACTCGGCATAGTTGGCTCCAGCCAAGGACTGCTCCAAGGCATTGGCGCGCTCCACTAGTCCTGGCTCGGTGGTCAACTGTTCCACCTTCACGGTTTTCGATGTGCCATTGAAACTGACCAGTTTACCGCCAAACTGTCAATGAAATTTCAATGAGAAATTTATAAATTGCGTATTATTTGAATACCTACACCAAAGGCCACACCACATGGGCGTTTCATCCATTTGGGAGCATGCGCCAAATCGTGATACACAACTTGAGTAGCCTGCTGTGGCAAGGGAGCTTGCGCAAATTGATCCATGCCCGGAAAGGAGTCCGCAATCTTTTCCGATGTTTGCACCAAATGATGAGTGCCACCATTTAGCGAATAAATGGAAACAGCTCCCTCCAAACTGGCGCTGGCAATCAGCGCTGGATTGCGGGGACAGAATTGCACATCGGAATACCAGGAAGCGGTTGTAGCGACCTCTGAGAGGATTTCGCCTTCGGGTATATTAGTATTTGGGTTCCAGCAATAGATGCGATTATCCTTGCCACATGATACCATCAAATCGGTATCCTGCAAGCACCACGACATGCCCAGTACTCCACGGTCGTGGATCTGATAAGTTTTCGCTGGTGCGGTGGCATAACGCAGATCCCACAGCTGGACAACAGGCGCCTGATCATCCTCGGATGCCAGCCAAACTTGAGTCGCCACCTCGGGATGCCACTCGATGGCGTGCCATCGCACGCGTGATTGAGTGTCCGATAGTTTAATGATCTGCTGACTCTTGCGCAAGTCCCAGATGACACAACGTGTGCTGAACACAGATGCCAAGATGTGTTGCACTTGCCGGTTCCAAGCCACATTCTTAACATCCTCGAGAGGTTGCGTTTTGGCGCCCGGATTGAGTGGACTGACGGGGTTGTTCAGATCCCAAATGTAAATCTCCGATTCCGAGGCACAAGAAGCGAGCAAGTTGTTTAGGAATGGGTTAAAGTCCAAGCCAGTAACGGCACCAGTATGCTTATCCTGGCGTGCCAAAAGCGCCTCCTCATTGGCCAGCATCTTCGCTGCGGAATACACATTGATATGCCCCGCTTCACATCCGCCCACAATCAGACCATTTGGATGCGTGCCATTCACACCAAGGGGACTCCAAAGAAGCTTCTGAAATCTGTCAAATGGCATAGGGTGATAATAGTATTTATGATTACATTTCATCTCAACTCACTTGTATTCGCTGGGCACGCTTGCCTTCAGCTCCAAATCGTAGCTGGCATCGCCAATACTCGGTGAATATATCTCCAATGTTGCACTTGCATTCGAATCAAATTGTTGAGCTGCTGTGCCGGCGGCCAATAAAATTTGTTGCTGCTCCGCTGGCGACCAGGCAATGTTCACAGTCTTTTGTAGCTCTTTGATTTTCATCTTGAGAGTCTAGACTGCAATCTGAAATGGATATTTCGTGGTTTTAACTTTACTCTATTGTTGTTCTAATAAGTACTGCTGGATTTTAAAAGAATTGGTGTCACGTCCAATTGGAGCGCGCCCCGTCATCACTTTTTTTTCGGTCGCAATAACTTTGGCGTGGCCACATTGTGTTACATGAAATATTGTGTGTTGTGATGCAACTACAATTAATTATCACTTACCCACAATTATTTTATGACGATTGCTTCAACAATATTAAAAATTGAATGAATTTAAAATTATAAATAATTTTTTCAATCTTTTTAAGAACTAAAACTGTGGCACAATCGATGGGTGCTATCGGAACCAACGATAAATATCGCGGGCTTATATTTCTTTTTCGGTATATCGGTTAGTCTGCATATAAATATCGATACATCAGCCATTAGTCGATAAAAGAGTTTTTGGTCGCAGCTCTGGTCAATCAGCTGTTTATTTAGTTTATGATTGACTGAATAAGTTCATTCGTTCATTTGAACTTTTACAGAACGAAACGACACAGCTCTATCAATCAGCTGTTTCTCCCTCGCAATTTAAAGTGAATTTGTTATTCGATTTTAAATTTACTGCTTTGCTTTATTGAGTAAAATAAATATTTTCACGGATTATTGTTATAATTCCTAAGTATGCGTGTATGTGCGCTAGATATTTGCAATATACTCCACAGCTTATTTAGCGCTTGTAATGGCCGTAACTCGTTGCTCCACTTTTGCAACTTTGTTGTTAATTGTTTCCAGGTTTTGAGCAAACGTCTCCTGTACGGAATGAAGCAGTTCTTTGTTGTTAACCAAGCTGGTGGTAATAGTGCCTTGTTTCTGTTCGATTTCTGCAATAATTTTAGCAAAGTTGTTTGCTGCAAGACAAAAAAGATAATACATATATTAGTTAGGAGTCAACAAAGATATACGAATGTATTTACCATATTTATGCAAGGATTCCAGAGCTTGCATGCGCTCGATCACATGTGGCAGTATTTCAACAACAGGTTCAGTGCGCTTCGCAATATCATAGAGTTCCGATATCTTTTGGTCTCGTTTCGCATCCTGTGGACTGCCGCTGGACTTCTCCTGGACCGCATCCATTTTTCCGGCCAAAGACGATAGACGTTGCTCAATCACATCCAATTTGTCAGGCTGCAGTAAGGCCGCCTTAGTGCTTAGGTGCCGTACAGCCTCGAGTACATTGCTCGTGTTTGTCACTGCCGACAAGCGACTTAGTTTCTCGGGCTGTGCTCCAACGGCCTTTTCCAACTGATGCAAACGTTGCTCGAGGCTTGCAACACGAGCTGTGGACGCCAAGTCTGTTCCCGGTGTTGGCAAGGCCGTCAGTACACCAGACTGCTTAAATTCCTCCACTTGGGCTACGAGCGCTTTCACTTGCTTGTCATTGGGCATTTGCTCCTTGCCAAGCACCTGTTCCAACTTTAATGTATCCAATACACGCTTTGCCGTGCTAATTACGGTTGCAACCGCATCGTAAGATTGTTTCTCTTCATCGGCTATTTTCCGATCCACTTGCAATGCGGCGACTTCATTAAGCAGCTCATTCATCTCAATTTGCAAGCGTTGGCATTTCTGCACAGGAGTCTCCTTTTCGCCCAGACCAACCAACTCATATTCGCCACCGCGTACATCGTATCCACGGCACAAGCGGCGTCCAATTCTATCAGTGAAATCCACGCTGCCCTCGAGAGTTGCGTTATTGAAGCGTTTGTGGGCGACGCTTGGAGAAATGTGCATTCGCTCAATAGCATCGTTTTCCGGTTCTTCTTCGTAGTAATCCGACGTGTCGATCTCAGGGTCATCTGGAGTCTCAAACACATCCGGTTGGTCATAAGCCTGCAATTTGTATTTGTATGTGTGTAATGGAAAACATATGTATCAGCACCCAACTAAAGTGGGAGTGTGCAACTTACAATGCCGGGTAGGTTTTGAAATTTCGGATCTGCCATTTTGGTGGGCACTGCGAGCTAGATGCTTTGAATGCGTTTCGAATTAGTCTAGCTTTATTAGTTAATTGGTAGAAACTTTTTCCAAAACTTTTTTGCAAACAAAAAAAATGGACAGCACTAAAACTGATGTCATAGAAAAGTGTGGCCAAACTGCTAAAAATAAAGTGTTCCCAAACTAAAAATCAGCTGTGCCAAACATACCAACTTGAAAGTAATGGTTTATTAATGGTTGTTTTCTTGAATCTCAAGTGGCTAGATAAACGGTTTATTAATCGGGGTAACGAAGTATCTCCGCCGGTTACCTACCTTATAAAATTAGTTGGGTGGTGGTTAATATAATATTTAAAACCATTTCTTTAATTATTCATTCGTTAAGTGAGGAGCAGCTTGTCCGGTGTGGGACGCTTTCGTTAAGTGCAAATTTGCGTCATTTGTCGGCGTTTGCCTGTGAATGTCATTATATTAACTTTGATAATTGTTGTTTTGTTTTTTTCGGATTGCCGGCAATACAACTTAGTGATTTACTTTTAATACAATTAATAACGCTACAAGTGTTCAAAACTATACTAGGATGTCTTCGTCCACAACAACTACTTCCAGTCCGACGGACAGCTCCAATGGCTCACTGGCAATCTCATACGGTACACTGCCCCCTCTCGTAACCGGAGCGAATTCGCAGAAACCGTTTACGTTGTCGGAGCGCCTAAACTTCGAGATTTACAGTTACTCCAGCTATTCGCCCAACTATTTGCCTGAGTAAGCTAACAGTTTTTTTTTTTTTTCGAAATAGCTGTTTTTGTACTGCTGTAATTGCAAATATATGAATATGTGACGGTGTGTTTGTATGTGTAGAAATTAACTCACACATGCACAAGGGCGTCGGCAGACGATGGCAGGGGGCGGCCATTGCCGCCCCTACATTCATAATTTTACATTACGTAGCTTCCGAAATCCAACCGAAGTGAATGTGAAAACGTGGAAAACATATTTTGGCCCCCCCTGCTTGTAGCGCTGCCGACGCTCTTGCACATGCATAGAATATGCATAGGAGACGCGTCCCGCCCATAAACAATACTGCAAACACGGTTGCCACTTAAAAATATCTGATTAAGCCAAAAACAAACAAAAAATGAGCCAAAAAGGCGCAAAAGTAACATTGCAACACTGTTAACGCGTATAACACTAACACAGTGGCACTCTTCCTGCAAGTGTTAGTGACTTTTGTGCTAGTATTAGTGTCTGTGTGAGTATTAGTGCGCGCCGAATTTGAAATGAAAATTTGCAATTTTCGAAAATCAATTAAAAATTCAACGAAAACAATTTGAAAAAAGGAACAAAATCCAAAATTCTGTAAATTAGTTAAGTTCAATCTAAAATTGGTTTGGTGCCGTTAGCTCTTCGAGTGGCGAAGTTAGAAAAAGTGCAAAAAGTAAGAAAATTGTAAATTTGAGAAAAGTCCAACAAAAATTCTGGTACGAGTTTCAAAATTCTAGCTTAAAAATTGAAAAAGTTAGTTTTTCGGTGGCCGCAAATTCTATGACTTGAAAAAGTCATAGAAATGGGGTAGAAATTGAAATCGGGTGACAGGCGCGCAGAACAGCGCTTAAATAGCAAGTAGATGCGCAGAAAACGTTTCTAGCACAGTTTAGGACAGTGTGTGAGCGGTATGAACATACCTGAAACGAGCGAAACGGCTAGCTATTTGGTGTGAGTTTTAATGGCCGCCAAGGAGGAGGAGCGAGTGACAAATGCGCGGCTCGCTCGCTTTCCGTTTCAATTCCGTTTTAGTTCTTCTTTTTCAACAAACAAACAACACACAACAATCTCAAAACATAGAAAAACCTAATTCTGAACTAATAAAAACGGAGCCAATTCGAAAAAATAAGTGCCGTTGCGCCAACAGGACAAAGAAGAGCCAGTTTTGGCGCAAAAACGCACATTGTGGCAACCGTGACTGCAAAGTTGAATTTCGTAATTGTTGTTGGCTGCGCAGCTGTCGATGTCAAAACTGGGTATTTACATACCCTTGCAGAGGGTATTATAATCATGCTTATAATTATTATAATTGCAGAAACGTTCTCGTTGACTGTCCAAACGATCAAACCTCTCGTTGGTCCGCCTATACAAACAGCCCACCACAATTTCTGACACTGAAACTCAAGCGTCCCGCCGTCGTGAAGAAGATCAAATTTGGTAAATTTGAGAAATCGCACGTTTGCAACATTAAGAAATTTCGTGTTTTTGGTGGATTAAAAGATGAGCACATGGTGCTACTGCTGGAAGCGTAAGTATAGCAATATACCCTATGTCATATTTTAAGCTAATATCACAATATTTATTAACAGAGGCCTTAAAAACGACAATATACCCGAAGTATTCAATCTGCGCTGCATGACTGAGGACGGCTCTGAGAATCTGCCCATACTTTATCTGAAAATAGTGCCCTTATTGTCCTGGGGCCCTTCCTTCAATTTCAGCATCTGGTATATTGAGCTGTATGGTCAGGATGATCCCATGTACACATGTGCGCGGATGAAGAGCTACAATACGTTGCGTGAGACTGAGATTATTAAATTGTGCCTCAAACACTTCCGCCAGCAGGGATATATGAAGGCCTTTGGCGCCTTGCAGGAGCAGACAAATGTGCGTCTGGAGCATGCGCTCATTAGCGAATTGCATAAATATTTGGTTAGTCAATATTGTAATATTGTAGCGTTAACTTGTTGTGAATTGAATTAATGCTTTTTCTCTTTTCACAGGTTGTCCAAGGAAACTTCGAGCGGGCGGAACTGTTCATTGCGGAGTGCATTGAGGATGGTCTAATGGATGAGTATTTGCACAAGCAGGACTACAAACATGCGTGGCATATGAAGCATACTGAAAGCGAGATGAAGCCCGGTAACCGTGGAGGTCACCAGCTGGTTGTGGATGCCAAAAAGCGTCTCATCTATTTATATGGTGGCTGGGATGGCTACCAGGATCTCAGTGACTTGTGGGTGTACAAAATTGAGCTCGATGAATGGACGTTGCTCTGTGAACGTTCGGAATTAACTAATGGACCCTCGCCGCGTTCCTGCCATAAGATGATATTTGATCCGATTAGTGAAAATATTTTCATGCTTGGTCGTTACTTGGACAACTCGATACGGACCAGTGATTACATCAAGAGTGACTTTTACCTGTACGACACACGATCAAGCAACTGGATGCAAATCTGTGATGATACCAGCCAAGTGGGTGGTCCACAGCTCGTCTATGACCATCAGATGTGCATCGATGCCGACAAACGAACTGTTTATGTCTTCGGTGGTAAAATACTGACGCCACGCAGCGCCACTTCGTCGGTTGAGCCGGAATATTCCGGTCTGTTTTCGTATCATATTGCTACCAACACATGGACACAAATACTTGTGGATTGTCATCACGCCAGCGCTGCTCAGGCGGATATTATGTCAATTAAATCGCGCATAACTCACTGCATGGTGTTTCATAACGTAATTAACATGTCATTGCTTGTGAATTATATTATTAATAATGTTTATCATTTGCAGAAACAACGAAAGCTTTATATTTATGGTGGTCAACGGGGCAAGGAGGACCTTGATGAGCTGCTAACCTATGACGTTGATACGCAGGCCATTTCAGTGCTTAACAAAGAGCACTCACATCAGGGCAATACTAGCACCTCGGAGGCGAAATTTGAGCCATCCTCGGGTTACACTCTGCGCGCTACGATTGATTGTGATCGCGATGAGATTTACATATTCTCAGTATGTCGGAAATGTCTTACTCTCTACTACTATCTGTTAAATAATTGTAAATCTTCCCCAGAGCCTCAATAAGGTTAAGGACCGACGTGATGTACATCCCGTCGAGCCCTCAAACTCCTTTTGGGTCTACTCATTGCGCACACACAAGTGGTCTCGCATCTACTACTGCCGTCATAGTGCTCAGGATGCTAACTCGATTAATAAGGCCAACGTTTTGGGTACTAACAAGAGTGATGGCTCTCTGGAACCATGTCCAAGATATGCACATCAACTGGTCTACGATGAACTGGCCAAAACACATTATCTCTTTGGTGGCAATCCAGGCATATTTCAATATCAACAACTACGCTTGGATGACTTTTGGCTACTCAATTTGGAAAAGTAAGATGCTGCTTGAGTGTAACTCTTTTAATTTATTAACAAATTTCTTTTGTAGACCAAAACGTGAGGAAATATTGAAGCATTGTCGCTATTTGATACGCAAACTGCGCTATGAGGAAATGGTGCGCACAGATCCATTGAAGGCGTTGCAGTATCTCAGGCAGCACGTATCTGAAGTAATAGATCATACCGATGCAGAGCAATTAGACAAAGTAGGTGCAGTCAGTATTATTGTGAAATGATGTGAAGATGATTGACATTTGATTTGTTCCATAACAGTTCCATAAGTTGGCTTCCCTGCTCTTCAAGTCTCAAGAGAGCTGCCAAGACTCTGCAATGAGTCCAAAATCCGCACCCATGATATGTGTGGAAACTGAAGGATATGAAGCATCCACTGAGGATATCTCGAAGGGTAAACTCTTAATAGATCACTCATTTATTTCTTTAGTTAACTATCTATGTTATTATTAGATGAAATGACAGAAGTCATGGGTCTGGCGGCAGCTGAAAATGTATCTATGGAGTCAAATGAGAGCCTAGCAACCTCCGGTATATCCGAGACTGCATCTAGTCCTAGTGGCTCGTCCTGCACGAAACGTGCGCGCACCGACTCTAGTTGTGAGCAACAAAATCGTCGCGCTTTTCTTTTCAACAAATTGGTGCAACTGATGCCAGCGAGCATGGTGCAACCAGAGCGCAATCTCAGCGATTTTGTTGTAATTTAATTGTGCCAAATAAAGTATATATACTATTCAGGCGAAGCGACATTATCTTTAAGTTACTCAATGTTTATGTTAATTATTTTGAAATGTTATATGATTCAAACGCTGATTGTGAATGTGATACTCAATTCGTCCTTAATTTCGTTTTGTTTTTCCCATGTTAAGTTTTTTTTTGGCAGGTGCTTATTGAATTGAATTGAAATCATCTGCAGCATAAAGCTAATTTCATTGTGATAGTTAGTTTTTACAACATGGAAGCGTTTAAGTCGAAATACAAAAATATGTGAAATCTGTTAAATATAAATTTTAGCTTAGATATAAATAAGTTTGAAATAAAGAATTTTACACTTAATTACAGTTGGACAGTTTTATTTGATTCGAGTGTTTATTTTAGCACACAATTGACAAATCAAGAACATTCTTTCAGATCTTCACATGTATAGTTTCTCGTAGCAGTTTGATTATCATTAGCTGGATAATTTCATGGTATTTAACCCAAGTTGAATTCCTTCAGTGCATTTTGCATAATTGTATCTTTGACAGCGCAGAACACAAGCTTGATGTTTTCAGTATCTATTATATAAATTTAAAACATAGATATTTATTTCAGTATTCGATTAAAATTTGAAAACTCAACCTGTGGCTGTTGTGAAATGCGAATAACATTGACGCTCAGGATCCGGATTACAGGCCAAGTATTTCTTAAGCACAAATTGTTTGGCCGCGGCATGATCCTGTTTGGGACCTGCATTAAAGGATTCAAATCATCTTATAATCTTTATAGTATATCTTAAAGTAACTCACCATCGAACTCTGGGAAATAATCAATTACATGAGAGTACATGATTTTCTCCTCTAACAAATCTTTCTTGTTCAGAAAAAGAATAATTGATGAATTCTGGAACCACGGATATGTGATTATAGTACTAAACAGGGCTTTGGATTCCTCCATGCGATTCTGAAAAGTATTTCAATTAAATGGTATAACAATAAATAATCAAAATTTAGCTCACCTCATTATCGGACTCATGTAAGACCTGATCGTATTCCGATAGTGCTACCAAAAATATAATTGAGGTGACATTCTCAAAGCAATGAATCCACTTTCTTCTCTCCGAACGCTGTCCTCCGACATCTACCATTCTATAATTATTGAAATAACGATAATAGATTCCTTATACTACACATGTACATTTAGAACAGTGGTGTCCAAAATGAAAAAAGCCTATTCCAAGGGATAGGAGCTCATAATTCTGCCGGCGTCGCAGCTGACACACGTACAGAGAGAGAGAGAGAATACGCGTGCTCTATTAATAGCACGTGGCGGCTTTTACTCTCACGACGCGTGTGCTAAGCTTTTTGTTCCCTCACGAAGCATCTGATTGTCTGATCCTTTTCGATGTCAGTCGCTGATTTGCGTTCAATGAGGAAACGATGCGACAGTTCAAATAATGCTTTCATTTCATTTTTTCAGTGTAAGGCAGTAAAAAGTTTTTTTGACTTCGTGTTTCGCTGTGTGAGTTTGGACACCACTGATTAAGAGACAATACCTGAATACAATGCCGTCCAGATCGAAGGGATACTCAAGTATGCCAGTTGTGGGAACACGAGCACGCAAAATATCCTGCTCAGTGGGCAGATAATCGGCCTGTTCGATGCGCTCTAAGTCACTCAGATAGCTAAGCAGATAATACTTGTTAGACACTGTTGAGTGGATTCATTATTGACTCACTATTTAGCGGAATCTGTCAATTGATACTCTCTCCGGCGATCATAGCACTCCTGAATGCCTGCATCCGCCCACAGAGACTTGATGGCATTCAAAAATGGATCCTCGAATGTTGTTACCGACTCGTAGTCAATGCTCATCACCAGCTCAGCGTGTTCCTTATTAATGTTAAATAAAATCAAATATTATTATTATAATATCCATCTTCCATTTATAGTATGCGTCATTGCTCTTACTTTAGTTTCAGCACCACCATATTCGATTGTGAGCATGTCCATGGCTTTGATCATGGACTGCATGGCCATGAATATGTTTTGATACACGAGCTTGATGTAGCCCTTCTTGTCATCGTCCGAGTAACCACTGCCGTGAATAATACGCATCTGTTTAATAAACGTTGACTTTCCCGATTCGCCAGTACCTGAGAAATGAAGAAACCAGGAATTAAAACCGTAACCATAACCGTAAACGTTAACCGGTATTAACCGATTCAAATTGGTAACCGTAGCCGAAACAAAACTTTTTATTTGTGTCGAAACCCAAAAATCGAAAAATCGTCAAGAAACCGATTCATGCATAACGGTTAATATCGGTTCGCTCAAGCATAAAATTTAATTACGTAGTGAAGGTGTACTCATCCTTTTTTAAAACTAAATCTAATTTTTACTTGTGAGCTAATTCAATTTATGTATTGATCTCAATAAAAAAAATCTTAATTTTTGAAATTATTGAGTATTTGTTTTCAAATTCACTTATCTTTTTTATTGAGTTTAGTAACAGTAAAATATATCTAAATGTGTTATTTTGTCATAGCAATTACTTGACTAACTGTATATACTCGTATTACACTCACACTTCAAGTTTTTACTTCTTGTAAAAATATCTGTTTCATTATTTTTGAAGTTGTTCCAAAAAACCCGCCCAAGCAGTGAGTTTTTTCAAAAGAATTGCTAGACTACCCATATATTAATTTTAATCAACCCCTGATTGGTGCATCCACAAGGTTTCTTTGCAAACTAAAATATTTGAAAAAGAGATCCACATCATCAATAATTTTTAACTTACCTAATAATAAAAGTTTAAGTTCTCTGCGCGCATCTTTCTTGTCACGGCGGAGCTGTTTCTCGATTTCCTGGTTAATCCGCTTTTGCTCCTTGGCCTCTTCCGATAAACAGCACTCCATGCTAACTGGATTTAAGGACGCTTACGCGTTCTCTCCACTTTGCTCGATGCTCCGTGACTTCTAAGACAAGACTTGTAGTTATGATTAAATCCTGGTCCTACTGTGATTATTCCACATAAATATCTCTGAGTTACAGATACAAAAGTTGTTGGCTCGACGAAAGTCCGTTACGTTATGTTCTGCATTGGCTGTGAACATTTCATATTTGGCCGACTTTCGACACGATTCGACTCAGGGAGAGGGGGAGGAAGGCATTGGCCGTGGCTTTGACACTGCGACTAAACAGGGCGTATGCCCCGCCCCCCTTTTATGGTAGTTCGTCGTTCGTATATGGGCTTATAGGCACGACATTGGACCCGATCGGGAAACAGGTGGCAACAGATTCAGGAAATATATATATTTATGTACATATGTACTGTGCCCCTGTCCAAGTTCATTGCAAGAAAGCTGATTTTGGTAGCTGTATGGCTTCGCTTCAGCTTGGTCTAGCTTCCGTCCCCTATTTTCTCACTACACACATACACACATGCCCTTATATGTATGTATATTGAAATACATGCATAATTAGTCTGGGTCAGATTCTTGGTTGATTTTAGTATCGATTAAAAATTAAAAAAAAAAACAGCGGTTCTATAAAATTGAAATATTTGAGCGTATTTTCCAAGATATTTAGTTCTCAATTATGATCTTCAGGTGTACTTAATTTGTCTGTGGTGATCTGGCATCCCTTACATTAAACCACAGATTACGATATTTTTAATTATTTTTAAATCTAATTGATCATCTCATTTATTATTGATTAGTTGTAGGTATAGTTAAACAAGTTTTTTTAGCAACTAGAATTTTTTGGTGCACATCGAAATTTTAAATGACGGTAAAAAATACCGTTTTTTCGTACATGCAGTCAGTCACTAACTAATGCGCCCATAGCTTCATTAAATATTCACTGATTTTAACGGTTTTACAAGGAAGAAACTTAAACGTACCATACTTGACTTAGCAGGTTTCAATTCCCTTATTAGAATATTTCCTATATAAACCAATTTTTTTGTGATTTTTTTTTTAACATTTTTTGACTTTGGTAATGTTTTTGAACACTATTTTATTTAAAACCCCTTAGACTTGTATTATTTTTTAACGTGTATCTAATTTCTAAAATCGGACAATATTTAGCAAAGCTGTAATAGATTTTCTAAAACAAAATTGCTCAATATCGCCCCATTTCCCCCTCTTTTCCATTCGAAACTGAGTCTTTTCCCATGACTTTTTTGCTAAAAAGTTTAATAGCTCAGTTTAATATTACTTTATTTTAATAAACTAAAAAGCAAAAGACGTAAAATTAAATGTTTTTTGAAATTGCATACCAAAAGTAAATTCCTTCCTACAAATTTAACTTTTTAATTTACGTTTAAAGTACGGTAAAGTCGCAAAAAACTGTAAAAATCCCTATATTGTTGCATATAGCTCCCTCAATATTTATCCGAAATACACTGTTAGAAAGGTGTTACTTTTCACTTTCCAACAACGCATTACAATTTATTGTAAGATGCATAGTTTAAGACCTAGGATTTTTTAACTCTATCAACCTCGAAAAACGGTTATTTCGATGTGCAACAAAAAATTCTAGTATGCCACAATGTTATATTTAACTATATATCTACTACCCACGCTATGTCGCATCCCAGAAGTTTTTTGACTGTAGCACTGTGTTATTATCATACAACACTATCCATAAGTCCTTGGCTCACTCTAATGCGTCATCTTTTGGTGGAGACTGTTTTGGGGCTAGCCTGCTGCTGATTTCTATTTTCTATGCCTTGGCGTCTAATATTGAGTGCTTGTTAATCCAATTGTAACCGTATACGACTATATAGTCCATACATACACACACAGACACACCATACACACACTCTGAGCTATATGTATTTTTATATCTATTTAAAACTGTTAAAAATCGCTGTAGATTTAAAGAGAAAAACTAAATGCACATAAAATATTTCTTTTTTTTAATATATTTTTATTTATATTATATTGTTTATATATATATATATGTATATATATACATAATATATATATATATATAATTAGGTGTACATAGATACTTTTTCACTTCGTTTGTTTTTGTTTTCATTTTTTTTGGTTTTTTGTCAGTTTTTAATTATCTAAAAAATTTATTAGTTACGAGTACCTCAATTGCCACCTCAATATAATCATAATCAATTCATTTTCTATGTAGTACTTGTATCTTTCGAATATGATCGAATATGACGAATGTGTGTAGACTAACACTCACACACACACACACACATACAGACATACATATACATACACATATAAGATATTCAATTGAGTGTAAATCCCACAAATTGTTGTGTGTAAATTTGTCATAAAAAAGTCAATCAATTCAAATGCTACAAGTTGAAAACGTTACACTCAACGGAAAATATGTATGTTTATATGTACATATGTATGCATGTGTGCAGCTGTTTACATACATACGTAGTCCTATTTAAAAGGACGTGCGTTTGCCTTACGACTTAAATTAAGCATGCAGTTTATTTAATGTGGGATTTTAGCTTCTTGATTTTTATGTATGCACGTACTTACATTTAATTTAATTATAAATATTTATATTTATGTAGAAATATGCACGTTAAAAATATTTTTCATTCATCATCATCAAGTCAGATCAAACTCACAAATAACTGCCATTTACTGCATTTGTTTTTTTTTTACAATATAAACCTTTTAAAGTAGCCTAAAGATGTGGAATACTCGTATTATAATTATTATATTTTCTTTCGTTATTCATTTACTTAATTTTTTTATTTAAATAGCCTAGTCTTACATACATATATTTATGTAATATAATGTCATAAACGTCAAGGGAGAGATGGTTTTTATTTCATCTGTTGTTGTTGTGTCAGCTTTTCAAGCATTCTATGAAATACACATGACTTATCCAGCAAAAGAAGCACTCTCTCGGCCTCCTGGCTGAGAGAGCACATAGAGATACATAATAATTAATAAAGAGAGAGCGAGATCATTCTGTGTCAAGCTACGAACATAATCAGACGTGCATTTGTCACTACTACAATATGTATGTTTGTTTGTAGCTAAACTTCCTTATCAACATTAGTTTCATCTTGTTTCATCTTCGCAAACGAAATTCTCATTATATGTATTTTATATTATAAATTTGGGATTATATTTGTTGGGGTCTCATTAGTTAGCTTGTAAGTTTAGACAAGAATACAAACATATACATATATATACTCGTACAATTTAAATGTTATCGTATTTTGAATGCTCTTTTCGCCTGCAGTTCTTAATTTTGTATATAAAAATACAAAACACTTGTACATACGTCGTAGATACTTATGTATGTACATATGTATATTAAATTATTAATCATATCATTTTATATCAATTTCTTGCTCATTTATTATAAGAGTCGTTTTATGCTTGATTTAAGCTAAATATTTACATCCAATCTGCAAAAACTCGAATACCACAAAATAAAAATATAATATTTAAGGAATTATTGGACTTTAAGATCAAGCATATAAAATATGGATAAAAACAAAAATTAAAACAAAGTCAATAAATATTTATAATTGAACAAAACCCAATCTTAAGTATATAATTTATATTTTTCTTTTATTTACGTAAATTTTTAAATACATATATGTTCTTGCCAGGGTTGCCATCTTCATGGATTTAATGAGCACTAGAAGGCACAAAACGCTAACTAAACCAAATTTTATATTTTTTCTTTTTGTATGTTTCCGTATGTATTCCAATTTTTTTTGTTTTTTTTTGTGTATGTTCCTCGTTTGAAGTAGACAATGTTTTAAGTTCAAGATTACTAATTTGCTTTTGTCGAAACTTAATATTTTATTTATTTTCTGAAACCGCCGAATTGAATTTCAAACCAAAATTTATACATGCATTTAATGGAAAACTGTTAACGAAACTAAGCTTATAAACTTAATTTTTATTGTATGCTTCCAAATAAGGATTTATCTTCAACTTGTAGGATTTGTCTGCGAAATGAATATATGGTTAATGTCAACCAAAATAATGGAGACTTTCTCAGCTCACCTATGCAATTCATTGGACGGAAAACTATATATGTATGTTTGTATGTAATGCATATACAAAATGTACAGCGAGGACTGAACCATTGTAAACAATTGCTGGCTATCATGTCCGACCTGGAGAGTTGCGCTGTTCGTGTTTTTATCATAAGAAATCAAATGTTGTACATTTCTTATAGTTTCGGTTTTTGGTTCTGTTCGAAACCCTTGCAGAGACCTTACCTATAACAACTCTGTTATATTTTCTATCTATAATCAAATACTCTCTCTTCCATTTTCCATTTATGTATCTTTCTGAAAGTGTTGTAGAGTAGTTTATTGGTCTGCTAGGGTTTAATAATTTCGGCTAGCCGAACATTTTTTCTTTCTTTTTTTTCTGTTTGTCTTTTATGTATGTACGCATTATGCTCTTGACTTATATTAATACACAATACATTTATTGACATATAATTAAGCTTTTTAAAAGCTAATCAATTCATCAATTTATTAAATGTAAAAATTTTGTTATTCATCCCATTTACTATATTCTTCAATTTACGTGAATTAAAGCTTTATACAACACACTGTTGAATCTTACTTATGTCTAGATGCGCATTGGTAACTGTCACACGATTATAACTCTCATACGGCTGCTAATGGAAAATGCATCTCGATTCCGATACTTGTGTTTAAATGAGGTGTCTAAAATTTAGTGTATTTCACATCAGATTTTTGACAAAGGGTTTTCCCAGAAAATTGTATTTACTGGCAAATCATTATAAATACAAAACAATAAATAAAATAACAAAAAAAAATGCAATTACCTTAATCTGAATATATTTGAATACCCAACACCCTTTTACTTGGTCACGAATATTTTTCTATTAAACCATAATACAAAATTATGAAAAACAAAGTTTGATTCATATTTATTTTACATGTACATACATATATGCATGTAAGATTTCTGTTTTTTTTTTTTACCACATATACATAGAGTGAAATTGTGTTTATTTAGATTTTTACATAAATAGTTGTTTGTTTTGTTGTTGTTGTTGTTTTTGTGTGTTTTCATTTCTGTAAATGTGCGCTTCATTTTGTTACTTTACTATCATATTCATATCGTTCTATAACTGTAGATTAAATTAAACTAAAATTTAAAAACAAAAACAAAACATTGTCTATAACATAAGCAAAACAGACTAACAAAATAATAATTAATATGTATAAGTATATATTAAAAATATATGAAAAAATCAAGCTACATTCCTTACAATTTTCTCTTCATTTCATATCATTTTAAATGTTACAATCGATAACAATTTGATTTATGACATTTATTTTCAATTTTTGTTTCCTTCGTATAGTTTATGGAAATTGTTTGATGGCATCAAGATCAGCTGCATTTGATATTAGGTATTATTATTTAGTTGCATGCAAATATGTATAACGTATAAGCATTAATTAGTTTGAATATTGGTGAATATGATGGTTGTTGTTATTATTTTTGCTGTTGTTCTTGTTGTTTGATGTTGTTAATTATAGTTATGCCGCAGCTATGAAATGTTTGACAAATGTACGTGTTAATCATACTTAGATAAGATATAAATCTTTTTTGTTTGTTATTTCTTTAATCATTATCATTATATAGTACTTTATCATCACGTTCATAATCGTTTCCCCATTTTGTGTATTAGTACGATTTATAATTTACATTGAATGATTCTTTTTCGCAATACAAATTAATTTATTAATTAATCGTTACATAGTTATGTATGTATGTATCTATGTGCGTATGTATGTATGCATGTATGTATGTATATACACATAATATGGGCTCGTTTATATATAAATATTTCGGTAAACAATTGTTGCAATATTTACGTTTTTATCTTAATAAAAATACAGTATACATATAATACAGTATTGTATCTGTATCTGCTTTTTGTGTTTGTTTGTTGTTAGTAGTTTACAGGATTCTGTTGCTCTTATTGTTTTCAAGTGTATGTGTGTTTGTGCGTGTGTGTGAGTGTAATATTTAAATAATTATGAGAAACTTCTAACATATATTGTTTATGCAAAATTACTCTTTGTTTATAAGTTTGTTGGTTGGTTTCAGTAAAATTTATGCTTCAGTACGACAAAAATTGTTTCCATTTGTTGTTCCTTTTAAGATTTTGATTAAATTAAATTTATTTGTTTTTTTTTTTCGTTTTCTTTTAATTTTTATTACAAAAGTTTCTATAATAATGAATTTTAAATATTATTATTACGTTAATCGTACTTGGTATCAGAAGTTATTTAAATCTTTTTGTTTTTTGTTTGTTATTCATTTCTCTTATGTAGTCCACACAAATTCAAATGCATACATCAATCAATCAATCAATTGTATTATCATCTTATCAACTTTCGTAATTTATGCTACATTCTTCTGTCCGGTTTCCTGATGTTACAATTTAAGAAACTTGTGTTTGTGTTTGGTTCTAACGCTTAATCTTCGGCAAACATCATTAGTTATCTTTTTGTTTGTTTTGTTTTCATATTAATTAATATGCGAAAAAGGAATTATGAATGTATATATATTTTGTTATACACATATGTATATGTATATATACATATATATATGCATATACATACACTTATACATTGTTGTATGTATATGTATAATAAAAATCACAAAAATAGTTTGCTGATCCAAATCCAGTTTAGACCAAATTGTATTCCTTTAGATTGGATTGCAGAATCGTGTCCTTTACGGCTGCAAACACAAACCTTATATTTTCAGTATCTATAAAGGAAGAAAAAGAAGGACATTTGATTAGATTTATTTATTGTTCAGATAAGACGTTAAACTTACCTGTAGCACAGGTGAAATGAGAATAGATAATCTTTTCGGAATCTGGATTTAAGTCTACAAACATGCGCAGTATGAATTCACGGGCTGCTATTGCATCTCGCTGTGGACCTGTAGTTAATAAAAATAAAAAATGTTTAATGTAAGTATAACAACTATAAAATAATCCAATTATAACTCACCATCGTACTCAGGAAAATAGTCCACCAAATGCGAATACATGATTTTCTCCTCTAACAAATCTTTCTTGTTTAGGAAGAGAATAACTGATGAATTTTGGAACCATGGGTATGTAATTATAGTTCTAAATAAAGCTTTTGACTCCTCCATACGATTCTATAATATGAATTTCAATGAATTATATACACAACAACAATTATTAATGAATATAAACAGACTCACCTCATTATCGGATTCAAATAAGATTTGATCGTATTCAGATAACGCTACCAAAAATATAATTGAGGTGACATTCTCAAAGCAATGAATCCACTTTCTTCTCTCCGAACGCTGTCCACCGACGTCTACCATTCTGCATATGTCGAATATTTGTTAAATATTATCAATTAAGGAATTATTAAAAATGCAAACTAATAATAAAACCAAATTAGATGAGTAAATAAGCAAAAGCTACTTAAATCAATAGGTACAAAGAGCTATATAGATATGCGAACAGATAATGATGGAATGTTGTTGTTATACATACGAATTGAATTGGGTTACTACTCGTAGGTTTAATTTAGCGTCATTCAGAGGTTCAGAGATAGGCTCGACTTACGAGCATAGCGGATTATTTACGTGTATTGAAAGATTGATTTTGTTTTTGTGCGAATATTAAATAGATATACCTAAATGTATTTGGCGACAACTTAAAGTGATACTGATGTATTCCAGTTGTGGGCACACGGGCACTTAATATATCCAGCTCATTGGGCAAATAATCAGCCTGCTCAATGCGCCTAATGTCGTTTAGATAGCTAATTAGGAAAATATTGATATAAAAGAAGCACTCATCGTTCCATTTTACAAACAGTCCGCTGAATACTGTCAGTGTCTCAATACTATTTAAATCGCATCGCAATAATTTAGCTAAAACCGATTATGTACATTGTATGTATGTTAAATGGATGATTTACGACTAGTTAACATCCCCAAAATAAAACTGGTTAGAAAGTAATAAAACAATTAAACGAATAGACAGACAATTAACCGATATAGACCAAAACATATCATAAACATGCAAATAAATTTACTAGACTCTTTGTAGGTACCTAAATCTGATTTCTTCTAGGTCGAAGGGATACTCAATGATCCCCGTTGTCGGCACACGAACTCTTAAAATGTCTTGCTCAGTGGGTAAATAATCAGGTTGAGCTACACGATCGAGATCCATCAGATAACTATACATGATACATACAAGAATAAGAATGAATTTAGTATAACAAATTATTGCTTCTTTTTCATATAATCGTCAATGTTATTGTATTGTGTGTTCTCTCGTCAGATTTCTAGATTTCTTGGGCATTCCATGGCCAACGATCAACTCACTATTTAGCGGAATCTGTCAATTGATATTCTCTTCGTCGATCATAGCACTCCTGGATGCCAGCATCAGACCATAGCGTTTTAATGGCATTCAAATATGGATCCTCAAAGGTTGTAACTGTTTCATAGTCAATGCTCATCACCAGATCAGCCAGTTCCTGCAATTGAAATAGAGTTTAGAATATCATTTTATAATGTTTACTCTATCGTTTCTTACAATGTGTTCGCCAACACCATAGGATATTTTGAGCATATCCATGGCTTTGATCATGGACTGCATGGCCATGAATATGTTTTGGAAAACCAATTTAATATAGCCCCGTTTGTCATCATCCGAGTAACCGCTGCCATGTATAATGCGCATCTGTTTGATAAACGTTGATTTTCCGGACTCACCCGTGCCTGTGAATATACAAAAGTCAAATTAGTTTAACCATAACTAGCTGCATGAATAGAATATTAGAAACAAGAAACTGGTTCAATACCACACCTCCTCACGCCAGCAGATAAAGCACTTTACTAATTAGCAAAAATGTGGCGATGACAACGAGCCACAGTAAACTAAACTGCAACTGCAACATCTGCAAGCTAAAATTGCATTAGGCGCGTGCCCAGGTGAAATTCAATCACACACTCACACACACACACACGTAGATGGTCTAATTATTTCTAGGAATTATGTGCTTCGTATTATTTATAAAGTTTTTCTTACTAATTGCCACACATACGTCCCTTGCTTTCAGTATTTTTTATAAGGGTCAAGGTTGCTGCTTCGAGCCCTTGTTAAGTAGTTCGAAGAAACGATATTTAAATAAATAATAAATTCAATTCTTTGATTCTCAATTCGATATATCGAAAGTGATTTAAAGTGATTTGCAAATTTACATGGATTGTTATAAGAAGAGAGAGACCCATATCAAAATACTTTACATAGATCTAGTTCTTTCGAAACGCTTTATTGAACTTGTACTCCAACACTTTGGTTATATTTTAAGTGTTTTTATCATTGTGTTATTTCACCCCAAAACCCTTTTCTGTGCAATACTCACCCAGTAACAGGAGCTTGAGTTCTCTGCGCGCATCTCTCTTGTCACGGCGCAGCTGTTTTTCGATTTCCTGGTTGATCCGCTTTTGTTCCTTGGCCTCTTCCGATAAACAGCACTCCATGCTAACTGGATTTAAGGACGCTTACGCGTTCACTCCACGCTGCTCGATGCTCCGTGACTTCGTGCAAGTCTTTTAGTTACGACTTGATCGTTAAATTCTGGTTATTCTCCTTTTATCCTTTTCGATATTTAAACAGTATGCTAATGACAAATTGTTGATATTGCAGCTTTCTATGTCCCGTCCTAGGACTTTAAACTTGATGGTGTTGTTGCTCTCCACTCAAAGGTTGTCCTATTTAATTGTTGTGTGCTTAATTTGTTTTTAATTTCGATTTTAGTTGCTCATGAGCATTTGTACTTTGGCGTTGCTCGCTGTTTCCCTAGACACTCAGGCTCTCTTTGGCTATTGCTTTGCTTACTTTCCCTCAAAGGCTCCTCTTGGGCGTGCTTGTGTGAGTGTGCCTATGTGGTTGTGTGGGTGCGCAGTAAGGGATTTGTTGACTCTGTTGACTATTCTCTTGACCAGACTTTGGCATATCTCAAAGACAAATACAGTGACCACATCGAACAGGACGACTGATTTACGTAGTATTCCGGATACTTAAAAACACCTGCAACGATAATATAAAGTATTTATTTATTTTATTATATTTAATTATAAATCCATCTAAATGTAGTTTAGCTGTTAAAATTTGACGTCATAATTAATGCAACTTTAAGATCTGAAGGTAAAGATACTGAATGCTACCACAAATCTAAACAAAATGTTTATATTTCTAAATGAAAGGAAAAGTGTTTACATTTAGCTAAAACTGAAGAACCAAATTAACAGTACCTTAACAATTCTTGGGGGAGGTCTACAGTGCCAATCTGTGTATAACTGACGCAAAACAAGATTTTAACAGAAGCATGCGAATTATAGTTGTCAGATATTGGCCTTGTCTGTTACAATTTGCCATGTGCATTCCGCATGAAACTAGATTCGTTTCCTATAAGGGATCATAAGATAAATGAGTGATCACTGGAATGCTAATTACTAAACTGTTTACTGCAATCCTTTTACGATAAAGTATATACAAATATTGTTAAGTATACAGTAAGCATACTTTATCACAATTATTTGTTTACAAATATGCATATATTGCTCGCTTTCATTACGTTTATATGTAAAATTAAGGCAATTATTAAATTACCAAACTATTTGAAAGGCATTCCAATACGCCCACGTAATAAACATGTAAACAACTTAAATGATTCCAGGAAACTAGAACATAAAATAACTTAAATAATTTGTATACTAAATATTTAAATATATGTATACATTCCGCGGGAATCATTGTTGAATATCTTTATCGGAAGTTGGTTACAGAAATCTAATTTTAAAGGCATTATTAATACTTAATAATACATTCTTTTCATATACTTCAACAGATAAAATATACATATGTATGTAGTTTATAAATCAACAGATGGTTGAGAAAATTATCAGGCAAACTAGACAACAGTAGCACAAGCCAGATAAAAAAATTAAGATAAATCTCATACATCTACACGATGATTTTGTGTCATCTTGATAAGGTATCAAAAGTTTCTGTAGGTTAAAAAAAGTTCAAAATTCTTTTGAAATTGTATGCAGTTGATCGCCACCTCATCTACCCTGAGTATAAACACGTATTTTCAACAGGTTTGTCGCAAGTTCCCTGGCCAAACAAACTTCCATCAACCCACACACACCCACATTGAGGGCGGTGGAGGTGATAGGGAAGGCGTGGCAAAGGGTAACAATTAAGTGTCGGCTATTACTCACTGGGAACATACTCGTACATACACACATAGTCAAGAATCTAGATCCGCATTATTATTCATAGCTCTTATCAGGCTCACTAAATAACAACATACTAACTAGTATTATCCAAGTGTTAATCTACAAGTGGAATGGAAATTAAATAATAATATAATGTAAGTACAAATACTTACGCATTAAACGGTTGCTTCTGTTCTGTTTTCTTGTTGCTGTTGTCGTTGTTGAGAGACATGAACAAATCTACGACGACGATGCAGTTCATGAATAGATTATCCAATGTATCTGTTGCTTTTCATAACATTCTTTTTTCGGTTAATCAAGTTAATAATCTGTTGTCGTTCTATACTCTGGCACTAAATTATAATAATAATAATAACAATAATAATAATAATGATTTTGCTGTTTGCTGTTGTTGTTTTCTTCGTATTTTTTCCCTGCAGTTAATTTAAATCGGTGTCGTATTGGATATATAAATACATATACATTTATTATATGTATTGCATGTAAACAATTATGTATTATTCCTATGTGGTTATCGTTTATGAGGTTTAATGTTTCCTTTTCTGTTTACGACATGTGGTTAAATCGTTATCGTTTGATTTAGTTGCGTTTGGAAAACATTAACTTTAAGGAACGTGTGTAGTTTAATTACATATGTATGTCTATGTATATAACTGTTTCAGATTATTTACTGGTGCTTTTACTTTTACTTCTCAAGTTTTGTTTTGTTCCACTGCTCTCACTTTGTTTATTTATTTGTTTGCTTGTTTGTATAAATGCAACGAAGATGGCGATGAGCACTACGATTAGGATTAGATTCTTTTTAGCTTTTAAGCTATCTTGATTCTTCTTCTCTTGAAATTCGTTCACACGAAACACTTAAATGCTCCTTTTGTATTTAATTTTCTGCATACTTTATGCTTCTTGTATTTGTTTATTTTCCGGTATGCAGTGGAACTGCAATTATAAGAGAACAGGTTGATTTCATATTTAGCCAAGAATAAACACTTTATTTAATGGAGCAACAGCTACAGCAGCACCAGTAAAGACTATTCCCGCACACACACATAGACACCCCACCCAACTGGCAGACTCTTTCTGTAACTACACAATTAATTAAATAATTACAAGGAAACATGTTCACTTTTAAATTCCACTGAATCCGACTTTGTTGCTATTTTACATACATATATTAATGTGAAGAGGCACAACACATTAAAAATGTGCAGTGTGCGGCTTAAATTCGCAAAAATGCTTCTTTATTTAATTCTTTTTTTTCGGGGCAACCAACGCACACACACCTCTGCATCAATCAGCTGATTGCATTGGCAAAAAAAAAGTGGCAATCTTGGCAACGGTATCTTATTTGACAATATTTAACTCTTTTCAGAAAAGTTGTTAAATATCATTTTTTTTTTTTTTAATAAATACTGAAGCTAGAACTTTGAAAATTTTACAGGAGTTTTGTTATATTTTACTCAATTTTTTATTTTTTTAATTTGGGCTGACGTGCCCCAAACCAATTTTAAAATAAATCTTATTATTTTAGAAAATTTATAATTTTCTTGGCATTGAATTGAATTTGAAATTTTTATTAGAGAAATTATATTAAATATTTAAAAATTTTAACAAAAATTACAAAAAAATACACAGAAAGCTGCAGATGTGTGGCAGCTTTGGCCCAACTTTTGCAAAATAAGGTGGCAGCCCCTTGGCTGGGCTCCAAACACGGAAAATGTTTTCTTCGATGCTTTATTTTAAACATTGATCTCTCCACATTTCTATACTTTGTCTAATAATCTTTTTTTTCTTTTTCGTTTCTAAAAAACATGGTGTCAGCCTTGGCTCCCAGGACATGGTGGCAACCATCAAGCCACAAAAAAAGCTCAATTTCCATATTTGTTTTTTTTTTTTTTTAAAGAACCTTTGTGGCATTTTGCTTAGTTTTGAAGCTAGAATTTTGAGATTTTCACACGAATTTTTCGTCGATTTTTTAACAATTTATTTAGAATTAATATACCAACTGCCACACGCGAAGAGGGCCGCGCACCAAACATTCTTTAAAATGAACTTCATTATTTTTTTTATCAAATTTATAATCTTTTCTGGTTTATTAAAGTTGTACTTTATTGCTTAATTTATAAATAAAATGCACATTTAAATAGCGCGCCCAATGCATTGGAAAAATGTGCTAAATAATGCCAAAACATGCTGTTTGAAAAGCAGTGCGATGCAGTGTTGTCACCGCTAAATTTGGCAATGCAATTTGTTTTGAAAAGCATTCACAAAAAACACTGATTGCATTTGAGATTTAATAAAACGCACAGTTAAAGAAAATAAACAAATTAAGTTTAGGAATATTAGCGTCAGCAAAAAAGCAAAATGCAAATAAGACATACAGATATTACTGATAGGATAGATAGATAGTGCCCTGTAGCTGTATAGCTGTTTCGCTCGCACCTCTATACACACACGCGCACTGCTATACACACAGAGCGAGGGCGAGGCAAAAACGAATATGAAAAAATTTTAGGACAGAAAATTGTCGATTCTTGCACACCAAATTGTTTAACACTTATGACTCCCACTCTTTTCGCCTTTGCCTGAGCTTTTATATTTCAACTACTTGTACTCTCATGCCCAAAATTTGGCAACATTTCCTGGCAAAGTTGGGGCTAGTACTTTTTTTGCACTGGCTGCTGCTGAGTTTGTCGGTATGTGTCGACTGCCAAACGAAACTCACAACATATTTGATTTTTCATTGTTTGGTTAACGCTATCTATCGCACGACCCGTAGTGACTTTTTCGATTTGTGAACTCTAAAATTTTCTTAAGTATTTACACTTTTTTTTATTAACGCAACACCAACACACACGAAACGAAAGAGAGTCACCGACCTATGTATAGAGTTGTTGGGTCGTTTAGTTCTGAAAAAGTTCAAATGAACGGGTCATTAAAATGAACGAATAAACTTATTCAGTTCAATCATGAACTAAATCTTTCATTTCGCAGCTGATCAGAAAATTCTTTAAAAATATCTTAAATTTCTTAGAGAAATACAATTAGAATTTTTTACATGAGTTATGCGAGTTATTCACATGTAGTTACCCCTTGACGCCTTTAGAAACAACAAATCATGCATGTTGTTTTGCGTTCTTGTTCTTCTTCCTCCTTCTTCCTTGTTTAATTCTTCTTTCTATGCAAAACAAAACAAACACACACACACATACAAGTAGGCGGCGGCCATTAAAAGAACCGCAGCAGGCGCGCTCTCTTGCTCTCAATGCAAAACGCTTTCTGTCCTACTCTAACTTGCTACTTTCTACTTGCTTCTGTTCGCCTGTTCCGAAATCTCGCGCCGCGCAAAATGCGCTCAAGTTGCGGCGGCGGTTGCGATCCAAAAGTGGAGCGAGCTTAATTTTAAAGCTAGAATTTTGAAAATTTTACCATAATTTTTGTTGAATTTTTCTCGATTTTTTAAGATTTTTTTCAGAAATTTTTACTCAACTTCGCCACGCGAAGAGGAAATTGCAACAAACCAATTTTAAAATTAACTTCATGATTTTACAAAATTTTGTATTTTGTTGGTTTTTTTAATTTTATTTTTGTTTTTTTTAAATGATTTTTGTAAATAATTTTTAAAATTAGAGAAATGACATGGGACCAATTTTCTATCGATATTTTATGAAAAAGTGAGAGCGAAAGAGAAGATAAAAATGACAGCTTTCCGAACTCTTCCAACACACACACGTGCATAGAGGTGGAGAAACATCGATGTTGTCGATGCTAGCAAAACATCGGAACTATCGAATGTATTTATATACAACGAAAATAAACAATCCTGATGATAATTACGACCCTCGAAAATATGGGAAAGAGAGAATTTCAAAATCTTGTAAGAAATATGTTCAGTATAATACCATTTACAGATGAGATTTACAGACTTAAAAGTCGGGTCCAAAAAAATTTTTGCGTTCAAACATCGGCAACGGGGACACCCAACCAACCAACACACCTCTATATAAGCGCTTCATCGGCAAAAAATAAACAGGTGGCAGCTTTGGCCAAGTTTGGCACAAAAAAATAAAATGTGGCAGCCTTGGCAACCCAATTGTAATATAAACTTTATTATTTTAGAAAATTTATAAATTTCTTGGTTTTTTTGATTGCATTTGAAATATTATTATTCTTATTATTTTAAACTTTTAAAAATTTAAAAATAAATTACAGAAAAACACACAAAAAGTTGAAACTGTGTGGCAGCCTTGGCCCAACTTTGGCAAAACCCCTTGGTTGGGCTCCAAATTTGAAAATTTTTAAATTGATAGATGTTGTTTTCGATTGATGGAGGGTAACATCGATGATTCTCCACCTCTAGACCTTTATTTTTCCTAATTTATTGCTAAATTAAGCAATTGCTGAATATTTATTTGCAATTAATTGCCCGCCGACCAATTTTAGGTCTGGAACCGGTCTAAATACTCGTCGCTCAGTAGAATAAGTTCGGCTGAGCTAGTCACCACAGGAACGAACAAACTACGTTCCTGATTGTTGGTCAAACTAAATCACTGTTCAGTTGATTTACAGCAAGGCAATAGGTGGCAAATAGAATTGGGCTTTTTAGTTCAATTTGCTGACCAAGTTCAATCGTTAATTTTTCAGTCGTGAACTAAGTCATTTAGTTCAGTTCAAACACTCGATGACGTTGCCATTTGTTTCTGGCAGCACTGCCAACATTTAACATTTCAGTATTAAATTTAACATTTCAAAATTAAATAAATTTTGGTATTGTTTGCAACTGCAGCCATTTTTTTTTTGTGCGCGCAAATTTGAAATGGAAAAACGTGAAATTTTCAAAAATCAATTAAAAATTAAATAAAAACAATTTGAAAAAAAAAAACAAAATGCAAAATTCGGTGACTTAATTAACTTTATTTTGAAATTAGTTTGGTGTCGAAAAAAATTGAGAAATAAAAATAAAATTGAGAAAAAAGAGATATCAGAAATTCGAGAAAAATTCAACAAAATTTCTGATATTTTTTTCAAAGCTCTAGCTCAAAGAACTGCGATTGGAAAGGAAGAGGATGAACGGCAAAATAAAAAGAAAAAGGGATCGGTATACGAAGGAAGAAGCAATGGAAGGAGGTGGAGGAATAATTTTAGTTAAGTTAAGTAAAGGCAAATAAGAAATGAAGCCGCACATTATTTTTTACATTTATACAACAAACAAACGCAAGGAAGCTGCGCACAATGAATGAAGTGAGTGAAAGAAACGGCGTCTCGTCCTCGACTGCAACCTAAAAACGCGCCATTTTCTTTTTTGCAGGTAACTTTTTCAGTTCTCTCGTCCTGGATGCATCTGACTGAGGATGCAGCTGAGGATGGGATATATAATATCAAAATATGCGTCAGTGTCACAATGTCGCTCTTCGCCAGCACAGAAGAGGCAGTCAGTAAGAAAGTTGCAAACAAATAATATAATCAATAAATTTTCTAATTTGCATTTTTTGCAGAAGAAAGAAGACAAATAGGACTACCGAAGGGATCAGCTTCCCAAGGAAGGAGTGCGTTCGACGGTTGCCACGCAGACTTGAAAATTACCCAAAATTTGTCATTTATTCATTACTTTTATTATTTATACTATTTATTTGTACTTTTTTATTTCGAATTTGAAATTATTATAAAAAAAACTTCGATACAAATTTTGTCCCAATGTCTGTTATTTCTCTAGAATTTTGAAAAACTAATTTAAAATATTTAAAAAACTAATTTCAAATTTCAAACAAAAATCTCAATTGGTTTTTTGGTGCAAGCTGCGATTTAGCGCGAAATTAGGGGTGAATAAAGAAGAAATTGAATCCAATCGCTGAACTTCATGTACTTATTTATATAATTCTAATAGAACTCATGTTCACACAAAACAGACAAAAGGTGGCGCTTCAAATTCGTGCTCCGGACACGGTTGCCACTTAAAAATATCTGATTGAGCCAAAAACAAACAAAAAAATGAGCCAAATTCACTAAAAAAAGAGCCAGTTTTGGCGCAAAGACGTGGCTCCGGAGAAGATACGTTTGAAACTTGCAGTAAGTTGGGACTAAGCTAAATATTCCATTTTCAGATTATTAGGATATGTTTTATTTGATGATCCAAGGATTGGTTAAGATATGGAGATCGGGTTATAATATTAAATGTATGATAGGCATCTTAAATCGTGTTTAACTTAAGCCAAAATCATCAATTAATGTACGGAGAATTGTATCTTTCACCGCGTGGAACACAAGCTTAATATTCTCGGTATCTAGATTCGAAAAAAGAGTCATTTATTTAGTTAGAGCAAGTACTGATATAAGGTTTAACTACCTGTGGCACACGTATAATGAGTATAGATCTTCGATTGATTTGTGCTTAAGCCAACAATCGAGCTCCGAATGAATTCACGGGCTGCATTTGCATCTCCCTTTGGCCCTGTTTACAATATTGTAGATACAAATTAACCAAGTAATTAAGATAAAGACAATAAATGGAATCTTTTACCATCGTATTCTGGAAAATAATTCACTAAATGCGAATATGCGATTTTCTCCTCCAGCAAATCGATTTTGTTAAGGAATACAATAATTGACGATTTTTGGAACCATTGACAGTCAATAATTGTCTTAAATAAAGCTTTCGATTCTGCCATTCGACTCTGCAAAATTGAGTGGAACAGTTTTAGCTAAATCATCAATCTATCTAATAAAAAATAACTCACCTCATAAGCAGACTCAAACAAGGTTTGATCATATTCAGATATCGCTAATAAAAATATAATCACTTTAACATTCTCAAAGCAATTCAGCCACTTTTTTCTCTCTGACCGCTGTCCACCTACGTCCACCATTCTGTGAATTGTTATTATTGAATTATTCAATTAATAAATCAATTGATAAGTATCTGAAATATATATTGATGTACCTAAATGTAAATGGGGGCAAGTCAAAGATATACTGCAGTATTCCAGTTGTCGGCGAACGGGAATGCAATATATCCTGCACAGAGGGCAAATAATCGGGTGATTGAATGCGCTCTAGATTGTTCAGATAGCTGGAAAGGATTAAAATTAGAATAAGAAAAAGGCCAATATTTTGCTTAAATGATAGTATTAATTACTTAGTATTTGTAGCAGCTCGATGCAAAAATAAATAACATAACATACGAATATAAGATACTTTGTAAGTAAACATAAGAATAACATACATAGAGGCTAAGCATAGAGGAGTATAACATTCTGTAAATATTCATAACTTACTATTTGGCGGAATCAATTAACTGATATTCTCTTCGACGATGGTAGCACTCCTGTATGCCAGAGTCAGACCAAAGACACTTGATGGCACTCAAATAGGGATCCTCCAGGGTTGTGACTGACTCACAACAAACGCTCATCAACATGTCAGCAAGTTCAATATGTTCGACAACACCATAGGATATCTCAAGCATATCCATAGCTTGGATCATGGACTGCATGGCCATGAATATGTTTTGTAAAATCAATTTAATGTAGCCCCGTTTGTCGTTATCTTTCAAATATTCCTTGTCGTGTAGAATACGCATCTGTTTGATAAACGTGGATTTTCCAGACTCACCCGTGCCTGTGAACAAAAACAAAAGTCAAAACAGCATAATGCATTTATATTTAGGTATGCAAATATATATAGAATAATAAGTATATTAGTAATAAAATTGTAATTACTAATTGACACACACAATGCAAGTAAATATGTGATAAATAAAAAATATAAATAAATTCATAATACTTGCCGAGTAATAGGATTTTAATCTCACGGGCTAATTTCTTTTTTTCATCCTTGATAGTTTGTTCAATTTTCCTATGGACTCGAATTATTTCTTTTTCCTCTTCTGATTTAAGACAGCACGTCATGATGACTGTGTATTATTTTTATGCTTTTCTTTACAGACAGAACTGTAAGTAAAAACAACTCCACTCATTCACCTACCACTGGCAACTGGCACAACCTTTACTCTCTCTATAAAGCTTTCAACTTCTGAGAAATTAAAACAATAAAAGCATTACTATATCTTGTGGTTTTTTTCGTTTATTATATTTCAACATGCGGGAACATACATACATAAGTATTTATCTCGCTCTAGCTTCAATTCGATATGGGTAATTCTCTCATGTCGAATGCGACATTCTTACGCATTCAAAGCATTGTTTCATTTAAAAATATTAAGTAGTTTTTTTTTAGTTCGATTTGAATCACTGTCGCACTGTTCCGCAATATATTTCAATTGTTTCTTTTTTAAATAAGTATATCGAAACAGCTTGAAAAACTTGTTTAAATTTATTGTTTATATTACAATCTTACTCTCTTACTCAGTTTAATCGATAGAATACAAACCGTCCATTTTGGAAATCAACCTTTAAGAAATTGGGCAAAAATATAGAAAAATTGAATTTATTCCAATGTAGAATCTATATGCTCATCCTATTGAATATCTTCTGGCGTATATGGCTTAAATAAATAACTTGAGATGTGAGTTTTTGATCAATTTTACCTTTTTGGCCTCGGTTGTCCTTTCTGTGGAAATGCCCATATATATTTTTGCAGGGTTTCTTTTCGAATTTAATGTAAAAGGGAAACAAGTTCTAGTTCTATTTAATGCAACTTATTTAATAAATTTAGCTGTATCAGGCAAAGCTTTTTCATACTTACTTAAACTTAAATTGAAGTCAACAAGAGTAATGAAAACAATTTTTGTTTGTTTAATCTATGTTTTATTTAATTTTCTGTAAATTATTATCATTTGTTCAATGTGTGTTCATGCGATAAATAAATGTTTAAATTAATTAAATAATATTAAAATAATAACTTTACAATACAGATTTCGCAAAAGAAATTTATATGTATGTATTTCGGGACGTTACGATTGGTAAACAAGCATCAAACTGGATGAATAAAATTTATTCGATTTGTTAAACAAAAATTAATAATATTTAGGAGAATGAATCTGTTAGTGACTATTGGCTTGTTTTCAATTATATAATGTTATAAAGCTGATGCTAGTTATGTAATCTGAGAGTTATTCTCTTTCTCGTTTTTTTTTTAACTAAATAACAGCTAAAAATAATATGTATGATTAATTTAAATGAATAAAAACATTTTAATTTTGCCAATATATAAAAAATGCCTAAAATGGTAAATTTCTTGTGGCCTTTTCTTTTTCTTTGCACTCCAAAAACATTCAATTGACTATAAAAAACTCGTACTACATGATTTGCAAAATACATATACAAAAGGTTATTTTTCTGTTTTTTGTTTGTTTTCTCTCGCTCTCTAGTTTAGAGTTGATCATGTTTCAAAAACATGATCCTTGTCGAGTGATATGCGTTAAATTGTTCGTCTTTGCCTTTTGCCTTTTTCAACAAATTACAAATTAGATACATTTTGTTCGTATTCATTATGAGCACAATAATAGGTTTAACAAATTATATATATGTGTATGTGTTTAGATTTAGATTTTTGATTCTTATTAATTTTTGTTTTTTCTTTTCATTTGTTTTGTTTTGTTTTGTTTTTGATTAAGCTTACAACTAACAAAATAATATTTATATATGAAACATTTCAAAATATTTTGTGTGCAATCATTTCTCAACAATAATATATTAATAATTAATAATAATAATAATGTTTGGAAGCACTGCTTTAACAAATACACGACTGTTTATTCCATACGAATTAAAATATATAAATCAGATTTAATTTTTAAACAATAAATTTGACGGAAAACCACAGGTTCTCAATTCTCAATGATAAATTAAATAATTGACGCAGCGCTGTATAAAAAATTTGGCCGAAAGTTCGAAGTTTGTAAAATGTGTTTGTAAAAAGTGTTCTCGTATATAATAATATAACAAAATTTGGGCTGATGTGGTTGGTTGTTGTTGTTGTTATTCTTGTTGTTATTTAGTGTTGTTTTAGTTGCATTCATTCCGTCATTGTTGATGCATCTGCAGCTGCTCAAATGGGACGCGTAAAGTTGGCCGGGAATAAGCCCTTCTCGGTTGTGCCCTCCTTTTGACCCATTAGCCAGCCTTCCTCCTGCAAATTGGTAATAAAAAACTGCATTCAATAAAGACAAGTAGTAAGATTCTGTACGTTTGCACATGGAGGGGTAACTAGCGCATGCTTAACACTTAAATGGGATAGATATAATTTCATAAACATGATTGGCAATCAGTAAATAGTTATACCTGATCCTCGGGATCATCGTACTCAATGACACGTATGGTATCGCCAATTTCAAAGCTCAACTCATCGACATCCTCCTTGACATAGCCGTAGGTCGCCTTCACGCGATATAGTACACCAGGTGGCAAATCAGCTGTGTTGGCATCTGTGAATGTAAATGCCAGTTCAATTGTATTTAAATTCAGCAAAAAGATGTTAATTAAATTTACAAGTGTACCGTACATAAATATACATACATCATAATCTTATGCATTAACTCATTGTTTAGTGAAAGACAACGCAAAAGCAAGAACACAACTTGCTGTTAATTTATAATAAGTTGGCATAGTTAGTCAGGTTTTAAATAGATTGCTTGTTCTTGTTTTTATTTTCAGTAATATAACGACGGCAACTGTAGCTGTAACCGATCAAAACAAATGACTTAAGCAACGAACGTGCAAGCGGTGTTTGTGTTTGTTTTTTTTTTTTTTTTATAATATTGTATTTTTATTTTTATTGGTGATCAAATGAAATGACTGAAGACAACTTAGAGCTAGTTGTAGTAACCTACTTGTTGTAGCCGTAGCCAACCTGCAACCAGTTTTTGCTTATCAATAAATATTGTTACGACTACGTGAATGGCGAATACTAACAATTTATTTTGATGTATATACAGGCATATAATGAATGATATAAAAAGAATGTGATGTAATAATATGAGGTGTATGTTTACTCAAGACAAGTGCATTTCAAAGTAAACACAAGTGTTCATTTAAAAAACTTTGCTTTAAAACAGTCGTGTCCAAAATGCCAATAGCCATGGGATAGAAACTCATAATTCTGTCGGCGTCGCAGCCGACACACATATAGAGAGAGAGAGAGAGAGAATAGTACGTGTGTTCTATAAATAGCAAACTCGCCAGCCTGTGCTCTCACGATGCGTGTGTTCGGCTTTTTTTCTCTCACAAAGCATCTAATAAGCGATCCTTTTTGATGTCAGTCGCTGATTTTTTCAGTGTAAGGCAGTTAACCGTTTCGTTAACTTCGTGTTTCGCTGTTAAACGCAATGTTTGATTGTGTGAGTTTGGACACCACTGTTTTAAGATAAAGTCCGTTTTTTTTAAGCTTTCTTAAGCTTACTTTAAAATGTTACTTGTTTCAAGTTTCATAATGATTTGATTTGTTGATGAATGAAAACGCACCACTAAAAGACTCGCCAGGCTGATGACTGCCTAAGAATCTACCATAAATATTTAAATACAGTACAACAGAGTTTTTTGCCCTAAATTCACACATGCTTTGCACCTTTGTAGATTTACAATATATAAGAATTTGTGGTTAGGAATATTTATGAATACAGATACAGACATCGTTACAGAAACTAAAGCTTTAAGTATGAAATTTACAATAGACAAAGCCGCTCTGTCAGCCGATCGGGCTCTTTTAGGCACCCAAAGTTCAAAACAATTGTGAATTGTTGATTGTGGCTGTGGTCAAGGTGAATTTACATATAGGTGACTTTGTCCGATGTGTTGAGGGTGGAATCATTTTTTCAACTCGCTCTCTCCGCTCTCAGAGACAAAGATGGCGAACGTATTACGCTCTGCACTCTTCGTTTGTTATGCTGTGGTGAAGACATCACCTATAGTAAATTCACCTTGGTTGTGATGTTGTGGTTGTTGTTGGTGTTTGTGGTGCCCAAACAGAGACAAGAAACGACAGACAGACAGACACAGTGTAGAAGATGCAGACAGACCCAAGTTTGAATTTGTTTTCCATAGTTTGTAACGTAGTTTGTGGACGCTTACTCACCCTTGGGCACTTCGTAGATGCGCTCATCGTCATCTTCATCGAAGGGATTATTATTAACTGTTTGGCTATTAACTAAATGTTTTTGTTGCCTACTGCTACAGCTAACTGTTTCTGTATCTGTAACTGTAACTGAGTGCTGAGTGGCAATTGTGTTTGTTGTTGTTTTTGTTTCTTTACCTAGTTTCTTTTGTTTATGCTCCTCAAGCGAACTCGTATTGCCATTGGCACCCGACTGACCAGCCGGCAGCTCTTTTGGCTGTTTTCCTGGTTCTTTTGGTGTTGTCGTTGTTGTTGTTGTGGTGGTGGTGGTGATGGTGTTGCTCTTGGTGGTGGGTTCACTTTGTTCATTATTATTGCCATTTAATGTGGATGTTGTTGCTGGTGCTGGTGCTGTTGTCGTCGTTGTTGTTGTTGCTGTTGCTGTTGTTTCTTTAGCATCTCCAGACACTTGACTAATCATTTCCTCTGTCTTGGCTGCCACTGTATTCGCATTTGGACTGCTTGGTTCAGCAGCACTCTCCACATATTTACTTGCTGCTGCTGCTGCTGTTGTTGTTGTTGTTGTGATGCTGGTAAAACCATTGGCAACTGCGGCTGCTAGTGCTGCTGCTGCCACCTCCTCGGCTCCAGGCTCTCCAGCTCCAGCTCCAGTTGCGGTGTGGGGCTTTGTGGCAGCTCGGGGAGCTGCTGTGCCGACTCTGGTTCTGTGGTCGGTTCTGGTGTTGAAGAAACTGAATCAAATCGTGGCTCAACCATTGATGAGCTTGTGGATGTTGCTAATTGTTTTTTGATTTATATTTTTTATATGTGTTTGATGTGTTTTTTTTTTTTAATATTTTATTGATATTTGTTTATACGTTGATGTTGATTTTGTAGGTTTTTGTTTTTGGTTTAATATGTGCGGTTATTTCATTCAATCGATTGGTTTTTTTTTTGGGTTAACATCATTCCAACAAAAACATTAAATTTTAATTTATAAAAAAGAGAAAAAAGTAAAAAATATAACTGAAGACATGCATGTTAAGGGTTTAAGGACTCTTTTGGTTAATTCTCATAGATTTTGTCAGATTTCTCAAACAAGAAAAAAGCGACAACATGCAACATTCCATTTGTTTGGGCCACATTTGCTTCAGATTTGCTTCTAATTTATTTAAATGATATGTCATAAAGAGCTGTTAACTAATTGTATAATAAATGATTTTGTTCAAAAACCTGTGCATTTTTATAAACAATGAATTAGCTTAGACCGCATTAAATTGCTACAAAGTACAATATAAAATTTATACATGGAAATTGTGGAGCCCATTAACAAAAGGAATGTTTGCTACATTTTTGCTAAGAGTCCAACAAAAGTTAACAAAATTTAAAAAATATTTATAAATTGCCAAAAACTAAAAAAAAAATCATCATATGCCATTACAATTTGAATAAATAGATAAAATAATGTAATATAATAGTGCATGTAATAGATAATATATGTAAATATACAAATATCTTATATGTTGTGTATGATATTAAGTTCTTTTGGTATTTTACAAAAATTAAGAGAATTGGGGAATTTATTTTACACTTTGGCGATATGTAATGCATTTAATTTTTTGTACAGTTTTGAGCAATTTATAATTTATATTTTTGTTGTTTTTTTATTTGAACAAAATGGGAAAAGAAGCAAAGAAATAAACGAAATAAAAATGGTAATTGCATAAATAAACAAATCAATAATTGAGTCATTAAAAGTAATTAGATAGAAAGCACATATGTATACTGTATACTATCCAAAGCACCTGTGGGATCTATCTACTTACGACTGTTTGCCAGACTGGAGCCACCGTTTGTGGTTATTTGATTTTGATAGTTGCTGTTGTTGGCATTGGCATTGTTCAGTTTGTTCACTGGCGATTGCACTGGGCTCTGAGTCTTGATGACATTTACTATAACAAAAGAAATCATTAAACATTATAAATACCTCACTTTTACTATATAGTATATATGTTTTCTTTCTACTCATTTACTTGTTTGTTTGCGCAGCGTATTTGAGCCACGTTGCGATTCTGTGGCCAACTTGTCAACAATTGCCTCAAGTTCCGCATAGATCTGTTCAAAAACAAGTTGTTAAGTTAGTTGAAAAGTGTTTATATGAAGTTGACAGCTTACCTTAGCCGTTTCATTGTGGAACACCTGCTCTGTGGCGAACAGTGTCTGCAAATTGGTTACCAAAAACAATATTCTCGAATCGTAGAGGGCGGGCAGCTCATCGTGCAGTTCCGTATTCAAAATTTCGTAGGTGCGACGGGCCTCTTCCAACTGTTCACGGCCTTTGGTAAGCTAGAAAAAGTTGAATTTCAGTTAAAAAAATAATTTAATTTCAAATAAATTGAAAAATAAGTACATTGACCAACCGAGTGGAATGTGATTGGACAAAGTTATAAGGTTTTACAGTGTTCAAAAATGTGTTAAACGGTAAGGGTGAAAAAAAAGGCAAATTTTAGAAAAAGTTAAAATTTCTTAAATTAAACAAATTATGATCAAAATGAGATTACGCGTTAAAATCGGTTAAGATTCACCAAAGTTAGGAGAAGTTTCGAAGCTTTCAAAAATATGTAAAGGGAAAATGCAGTCGAATTTCCCTAACTCGAATCACCATTATCCAAATCCGAAAAATTCATTATCCGACTTATAGAGCTCTTTTTTTTGAGTTTATTAATTTTACTGCCACTCATTTAGCTCGAGTTAGAGAGAAATTCGAGTTATAGAAGTTCGAGTTATGGAAGTGTATATAAAATTTTTGAAAATTTGAAAATTTCTTAAACTAACAAAAGTTTTGAAGCAGAATCAATTAGGAACTCAAGCAATGATCAAAAAGACATTGTTTCTTGAAATCAAATAGGATTTGACAGAGTTATGGGACTTTAAAGTTCTTAAAAATATGTTTGGAAAAAAAAAATGAATTTTACCTTAACATCATCCTTGCGTTTATTGGCATTGGCCTGCAGATTTTGGAACGAATGACGTTGACCATCGTAGTCGATAAGTTTGCGATTGCGCTTCTCCACTTTCTTCTTCATCTCTGGGAACTGACCGGTGTATGTATTGAGGGGTATCAGCACCTGATCACCCAGCTTGTGTGCAAAGTCCAGCCACAAACTCTCCGAGGCGGCAGTTTGTGCTTGAAGGGCATCGTAGCCGCTCCATTGTGGCTCGTAGACTTCGCAAACGGCATCCATCAGTGACTTTGAGGCGGTTTGTGCGGCTGCAAGACAAATATATATTTTTGATATTTGATAAATTTATAAATGTATGATATTTATGATATGATTTTGAACTTACCGCGTATGCATCTTATGTAGTTATTGAACTCCTTTTGTAATTTCGTGGCATTTGTCTGTTGGCGATTGAAGTTATTCAAATGATCATCAAAGATTTCATCTGCGGTGCGATCGACTTTGCCCAAGTTTTGTAGAATCTAAAAGCGCAAGATTTGAAATGATTTATTGGAATTAATAACCAGTTTTTAATGCTCCATTTGAACGGAGTCTCAAAGAGTGGGTGTAGCTCAAGGTCATTGAAAGAGATAATGTGGCTCAGAGTGTGGGCTGTAAGCCCGATCACGTAATCTCAGTTCAATTACCATGTTGTGGCCACATTTTTCAGTTAACACACAAATAGCAAATAGTCTCTAGCAAATGGCGCATTTATAAATAAAAGAAATCATTTGGCAAGTGCTCTGTCTGTGCCCGGTTCAATTTTTTACATGTCTGTACTCGCAAAAAATAGCATAGAAAAGAATGAGAATTAGAAGAAGATGATGATGTTGATGTTGAAAGGAAAGACAAAGAAAACTTAGCAGAGCGCTAAATCTGTTGCCACTTGGCTGTCAACGGCGCATTTGGGTTAAGAACGCAGTTCGGTCGCCGGTCAATGTGTTGCCGCAGCTACTTGAGATAATTTTGTAAATGCTTTGCCACAAAACAACAAATATCAAACAAGCTAAGCAACTGGAATGTGGCAAGCTGCTGAGCAGGTGCAGCCAAAGGCGATGCCGGAGAGGACAGGGGGGACGGGGCGACAGTCCCCAATGATAAGTTGTCAATTGCTGACACAACCTTGTAACAGTTTTTTGAACAGCGCCCACGCCTCAAATGTGACCCCACACACAAAAACACAGAGAGAGGGAGAGTAAAAGAGAAGAGAGGGAGAGTAAAAGAGAAGAGAGAGCGTTCGCATGCTGCAATACTGTGCGTATACTTAATACATATATATATATTCAAGCTATTTCAGCACATTTATAGATAACATCATTTAGGCAAATATTTGAGCTGAGATAACAGATAACCACATACCAAGATTCTTAACAAATTGGAGATAGAAAATTACACACATGTTTGTATTGTACTATATATATATATAAAGGCTTAGTTTAGATAATTCAAGTGACTTAAAGGCCACCTAAGTTGTATATAGCACATAAGCAAGTATAACTTCCTCTGTAGGAAATGAAATACGTTAAGCACTGACACAGCGCCGTTATGAATAATTATCCAACGTACGATATGATATGCGATAAGCATATCAAATTAGGTACACAACAACAAATTATTGTAATAAAGTGGAAATACTCTTAAAAAATTATTAAAAAAGAGCATTTATTGTGGTAAACGATACTGAACACTTTTAACTTAAAGAATATGTTAAACTTTGTTAAACAAAAACCAAAGAAAATTAAATAATTTCTAGAAAATAAATTTACTCGTTTACTCAATAATTTACTATGTGCTAGGGATATAATAAAAAAGCAATCGCAGCATTTCTGATCAAAAGAAGAATTGTTTTACTATACATTTAATTTTTTGTAATAACAACAAACAACAAAAATTCTTAATTATATTAAAATATGTAACAATATAGGTAAATAGAGTATTTAAGTACCTATTTGCTCTGTTAACTTTAGCCAGCAACTGTATATAACTTTTCGCTCAGTGCATGTGTCACATCTAATATAACTATGTCCACATCCAACAAGTGTAGCTCATGCACATAAAAAACCTTTTATGGGCATGCTGACCAACACACACACACTCACACACACACATAGAGAGTAACTGTGTTGTGGGTAGTTTCCCAGCAACTTGTTGACGCATTTTCAGTCCATTTTTGTAACAGAAAACCGGCAAAATACGAAGAGAACTGGCCAAGTCTTAACTGTACGAATGGTTTTTGATTTGTTTCTTTCTATCTTATTGTTTTTTTGTTAACCTTAATTGGTCAAGTGAAGACTGCAATTTACAGACATACATATATGTATATGTGTATAGATATATCTGTATATAAAGGTAAAATATGCCCACGTGTAGCAATAATCAAATCAACCAAATGCAGGCAGCGCTTTGTGGGCGAATGCGGTTTCGAAATCGAAATCGCAATCAAAATCGACATCGAAATTCGAATCGAATGTGATTTGGTTGCCATGGCGCAAAACTTTTATTAATTAAGCCACAAACGGAATTATTATCAATTTCTCTGCCAATTAGTTCTTCAGTTGGCCAAACTTCTATGCAAAATACACACATATGTATATTCATTTTTATAGATATGATTACGAATAATTGGACTTTGTGTGGTTTATTATTATTATGGCAACATCGTTGGCCAACACCACAGGCTGTCTGTCTGTCTGTCTGCCAGTCTGTCCACTTCCGCTGGTCACACAGCCACAGATGTGTCCTTCTTCAGTTTTTAGATATATTTATTTGTGTAATGCCTCAGTCACAGTTTGCGTCATCGACATCGCGCAGACAACTGTATATACTTGGAGAACATATATTGAGTATATATTGTACACATAAATATATCTAGAGAGTCTGTCATTTATTTTAAACTCACATATGCTCTCCTTTCTCTCTCTATTTCTGCCTCTATATACACTACAAGTTTCTTGGCTAATTCCACGCATGCAACATGTGCGTAGACATCAAACGTGGGCTAAGCTTTTGGCTCTAAGCCAGTCGCTGCGCTCTGTTACAAATACACTTAAAACAAATGGGGGCGTACTAAGGAGTTGTCATACACACAACGATGACAACATCAGCAGCAACAACAACAAAGACTACAATAAAAGCCCACAAGTTTGCCAGATGCATTAAGTATCTGTAGCTTGTAGCTTGTTGTAGCAAAAATAATTCAACTTTCAAATGTGCAACACATAAAAAAATATATAAATCGAAGTAGAAATAAACAACAACAACAACAACAACATAGCACACACCCATCAAGATGGGCAGACAAACAAAAGTAAAGTGCAGCAGCCAACAACATATTGTTAAGGGGTAAAAAAGGAGGAGAAGAGATACAATAAGCGTTGGCCCAGTTTATAAGCAATCTACAGACAGCTGCAAAAAGAAGAAGCAGGCAAATACATGTATATAAACATAAAGAAAATGAAAAGCTACCACTATGACTAACAGATACTCTTTAAAATGCTTACAACTGGCAAATCGAATGGCTGCAACTACCCGTTTTATGGCCAATTCGTGTGTGCAGGGTATACAAAATGGCAACGTCAGCTAAAACTAGAAATTATATACGAGGCAGAAAGAAAAAGGGAATATTAAACATAAGCAGGCAACACAGACAGACAAACAGACAGCGAGCAACAAAAACAATAACAAAACAACAGGAAAAAAAAATGGGGAAAAAATGAGGAAACACACAAAAAACAATTGTGAAAAACTTTGTAGAAATTGCCGCCGCCGGCAAAAGTGCGAGACAAGTGAGTGCGAAAGAGAATGAATGAGAAGAGAAATGGGTATGGAAAATGTGCCACGAGTGGATAGATAGATAGATCGGTGTCAGAGCTGCTGTTGTTGCCACGCCCTTTTCCGCACGCCTATGGCCTCGCCTAGCGGCTAAGTTGAGGCCGTTGCCAACAAGCTGACAAGTGCCACTATGTATCTTTGTATATATGTTGGCAAGTTAAAGACCTAACCTATTACCACAAAAGTACATTTTCAACTTGTTGCCCGCGGTTAGCGGTAAAAACCATATATGAGATACTCTATAGCCAGCTTACTATATAAGACACACGATGAGATGATGACAGCAAACTGTTGTTGTTGTTGTTGTGGGCAGTAACCGGTTTTAGCCACCTCCCCGTCCCCCCTGGCGCCTCTTATGAGTTAGTCATATGACTTACACTGATCTCAGATCGAGTTAAAAGCACACAAAACGTGCTAACAACAAATAAACTACGACTAGAGTATGAGCATGAGTTTGAGTTTGAGTTGAGAACAGCTCATACATCGTGTTAGTAATTGTCATTAATAATGATTTGCTAAAAATGGCAATAGATCTACAATAAGCTTTCAGTTCATAACTTTGCCACAACTACAAAGTAATTGCAAAGAGTAACCAAGTTAGAATTATGAATTATGTGCCATTTTTATTTAATTTAACACCAGGCAACTAAACTTAATGAGGCAAATACTTAATTTGTGAATTACATGCGTTTTAATAAGATATTGTTCATAAAAAGCAAAAGTATCTATTCGTTAAATACATGAAGCAGGGTATCAAACCGAACCGAGTTTTGGTTTTCGGTTATCGGTTACGAAAAATCGAAGTATATCGGTTTCGTAACGGTTACCGGTTATTTGTTTGTTTCGGTTTCAAAATACCTGTTTGATATCTGTTTACAAAACAATTTTTAAAAATGTTAAGGATATGTAAATTGGAAAACAAATGTTCAAAAATTTTAAAATTAAGATATTTTTAAATTAAATTAGGGCATAAGTAAAAGTTAATTTTAGTTTTAAAAACCGAAGACAAAGTTATTAAATTCTATACTTGACCTAACCGAAATTAACCGTTATGCACCAATCGGTTACTAAACGGTTCGTTCGGTTTTTGGGTTTCGGTAAAATAAAAAAGTTTTGTTTCGGTTACCAATTTCAATCGGTTAATGCCGGCTAACGGTTACGGTTAAGGTTACGGTTTTAATTCCCCATTTAAAGTGTTCTCAAACATAAAATGCAATAACATTTCTTTCCTATAAACCATGTGTATAGGGTATAATATAAGAAAAAACATACTAAATTGTTATCCATTATGCATTTATACATGTATGTAAATTAAAGCATTTTATTGCGCAATCGAATTCGTTTTCGAATTGAATTTTATTCATGCGACGTTTTCAACTTTGCCTCCATTTGCATAATTTCTTTTGGATATCAAGTTATTCTCCCTCTCTACCTCTCTTCATTTACTCTTTCTTTCTTTTGCTGCTTGGGCTTTCTTTCTTTCGTTCGTTCGTTCGTTCGTCGGATTGGATGCGACGTTATCGCTTTAAGCTTAAGCTAGTGGAAAGTGAAACTCGGTAGAAAGTTCGACAGAAATTCCCAAAGAAAATAACTAATATTTGCCTATGTTTTTGAGACAATCGTATCGTCGTCGTCTGCCATGATTTATCTATTAACATTAACATTAGTTGCAACTCCACAGACAATAAAATTTCTGTGGTTTTTTCAAAGCTCATGCAAGGCAACAAATTATGTTTAATTGCCTGCGTTCAATCTTACAGATACATTTACTAACTTTGTTATTGATTGTTATTATTTTGAAATTATTGATTTATAGAAACGAAAAGTTACATAAGCTCAGTTACGAGTAGAACAACCTGTTATTGTATGTAATCCAAAAGTATCTGCAAGATACAAATAAAAAAAAACAAACGACACCGGAAAAAGGCGGCGTCTTTTACTCACTCATACCATCGAAGCTTGAAATAAATGCTAATAATGCAATAAAAAATAGTGGAAAACCTGTCTAAAAATTAGCCATCGTTATTCGAAAGGCGAAAGACTGCAAATGTGTCAGTGATTATTTAAGATGTTTTTAGCATTTCATTCAATAATTATTTGAATTTTTTATGAAACAACATTTCGAATCGAATCGAATTGAATTGAGTTTTTTTGCAGTTGTAAACGTAGTTGATGGACTTTTCTCTTTATTGTATTTGAGGTTTTTTCGTTACGCTCGCTGTTTATCTAACCTGCTCCGCATTCCCATTCCGCTTTTCAATTAGCCTTACACGTTTTCTATTTATTCGAACAACATTAAGTTTTCTCTATGCATTTATAGGCAACGATTAATTGAATGGTCTGAGTCTGAAGTGATTTTGTTTGGCTTCTGTCAAATGCAATTAGCCATGTTTAAAGCGCAACTGCAAATCAGTTTACGCTTGCAAATGCTCAGAATACTGGCGAGTATCTTGTAGATAAGCTTCTATATGTTCATATAGTATAAGCTAGCCAAGTTGACTAATAAGAAATGCAAATATTTTCGCCAACTGCAAAGAATTTACTGGGCCAAGACATGTTCATATACACAGATACACACAAATTGCATGTTTCGTTGTGAATTTCAAAAGTCTAGAGCTTTGGATTTAACAGAAGAAGAGAACAAAAAGAGAGCCAGTCGCTCTCGCGTTGAGTGAGCGGCGCATGTGTCTACACTCAGCGAAAACTAATGGTACAAGTGCAAGTCGAACATCAATAAGACTGAGCACAACAAAAAAAAAAGGGTAACCACAGATAAAAATGATTTCTAAAATCCAACTAATGAAATTAAATTTAATATTTATTTAGCAATACCTATTTTTCTTGCAGTGTACTAAATTTTGGTTTATTTTCTTTAATTTTTGGCAGAAACAAGAAATGTATGACGATATAAAAATGAACTCAAGACATTTGCCACGATTTTAACATATAGGAAAGAGCCAAGAATTGAGTGTTGTTGTTGTTGTCGGAGATCGGACAATAGCCGGAGGCATTATATAAGAAAGAGTGAAAAAGTCATGCCCAGGCATATGATAGAGCTATGCTAATCAATCACAAGCTATTGAGAATATCTACAGTATTATAATGTATCTGTGAGATACTCAAAGTGCTTTGCATGTCTCGGTTGGCCCGACAAATTGCGGTCAAATCATGAGCTTACATTTAGCACATGTCTCATTATGAGCCACAAAAAAAAATAGGCAAAATAATAAAAAGTACTAACAGAGTGTCACTTATAGTTAGTGCGACTTAAGATACATTTTCAGGCCATTCGTATTCGTGTTGTCTAGTATCTAACACTCGTACCTTGTATCTGTATCTGTATCTGTGTCGTTTAACAATGCGGTGCAAATCGAAGCCCAGCGAAGAATCGAAGTGTTTACATTGTTGTTGCCAAAGTCGCAACACGTAGTAGACTCTACAATATCCATTGAGATCAGTTTGATCAGTTTGACGGATGTGGAAGAGAAGAGGCACGTGATTTGCATAGCTATCACAATCGAAATCAAAGCTCTTAACGACACGTGACGTTGCCGAAAATGTTGAGCAATCCAAAAGTACGACCCATTCAAAAAAAAAAAACCGAACATACAAGTAAACAAAATCTATTAATGGTTTTTTTTATTTTTTTTTAGATGAACTTTATGGTTTACAAGTATTTAGGTTCGTTGTTTGCTGAACTGTGAAAAACGGGTCAAGAGCAACAAAATTAAATTGCCGAACTGACTCAATGGGATCCACAAATAGAGAGAGAGAGAGAGAGAGAGAGAGAGAGAGAGAGAGAAAGAGCGAGAATCGAATGCCAGAATAAACAAAAATATTTACAAACATTCAATACTCAGTTGTGAAAAGATATTCAAAGACTGATTAAGAGAATCTTCCAAGTAATTGTTAGTTTAATTCAAGGGAACTTTTAAACATTTGTTAAATATGCATAGTTAACTGCTTAAACTTAAGTCATAAAGTTAATCTAAATGATTTGTGTAGATTGCTATACTCAACAGTTCTATGTCAATTTAGTTTAACACAAACTTTGCTTGTCCACAACTTATCATGATATTATTAGCCTGAATAAAAATGAAATGAATTCGAAAAAGAGCCATAAAATCAGTCAATTGTTAAGGCTGCTTCTCAAGCAACCACAAAAAAGCCTAATAATAATAATAATAACAATAACAATCAGATTGCGCAACGGGCAACAATTGGTTTTGGGGCTCAGTAATTTTCATAGTGGACGACGCTGATAACTGATAACACACGAAAATTCCATTACACAAAAATAATGAATTCTTGCGGTGTTACTTGTGACTTATCAGCTGGTGCAAATGCCAATGGGAATACGAGTATCTCACAGATAAGCGAATATGTGCAAGTGAGTTACTTTAGCTATTTTCTACTTATTTCCTGGCTAAAAGATGAGCACAAAATGTGTGCCAAAACAGATTTCAAAGAGTCAAGACAAAGACTTGTTTATACTGTGTCAGTATGTAGCTGTATTTGTATCTGTATCTGTTGTTAAGGTAGATACATATACAGTTAAGCTGCTTGGCATAATGTATAGTTGTCGTGACGGAAATTTCGCTGTCAGAGTCGACGTTGGCACGCATCGCTGCCGATTGACAATTCCATTATTCCCTCCCCTCTTTACATGTTGTAAATAAATATACGAGTAGCAAATGAAAAGAGTCAGTGAACTGCTTTTAATTACTGCAGGCTCAGCTGAAGCGCGCAAAATAAAATAAAGTATCTGAAGCAATCAGCATTTGCGCAAAACATATTTTCCACCTGATCGATGCGACCAAACGGCTTACAGCCAATTTGAGGCAACACCTGATGCCGCTGTCTTGTTTGTAAACAGACACAGATACAAAACACATACACATACAGACACATGAATAATTAAAGCATTTTTGGGCCTGGCAACTGCAAATGGTTGCGACCAATAAGCCAATAGGCAATTGGCTTTTACATTTAGATACATTAAAATTGCATTTAAAAATTTGCTAAATTGCATTGCATTCAATTGTATTTAACTGCATTGCCATTTGTATCTCATTGTGGCACAGTTTTTATGCCTGCAATTAGATTAAAAATGACGAAAAAGCCGCATTAAAATGATGAAAACAAATAGAAATTTGAAATAAATAGAGATAAGCCCAAGTTTTGATAAGAACACTTAATACAGTGGCAGTCAAAAATAAAATAATACTTTGCTTTGCTTCTATTCACATTTAATAATTAAATGCCGTATTGAACTGAGCTAAGTTTGTGTTTGTATTGGTAAATGTGCAAGTATTGGTCGACTTTTGACTGTAAAGCTCTTTTAGCATTGCTGAGCTTTAAGCTTCAAAAGCTTCAGTGTACGTGTGCTCTATGCGTGTGAATCGAGAGGAAAAGTACGCAATACTTTGTTGTGAGGGATTCTCAGCCCTCCCAGCTTATATCTAGACACAAAATCTCTGGAGAAACCAAATAATAATAGACATGATGACACAGTTATTACTAGTGCTAACCGCAACTGCATTAAAATGTCAAGCAAATCTCATTGAAATTAACGACGCCTTTAGGTCCGTTTCCGTTTTTTTTTTTCCCCCCGTGTCTGTGGCTTGTTACGTAAAGCAATTCAGCGTACTCATAAATTGAAAACGACGGCAACCTTGAGAGGCAACAGTAATAGCAACATCCAGTGGCCCGTGGTTCGAATTTGTGCATTATGATTGCACTTTAACAATTGTCCCTGATTGCCATTGCATTCGGCATTCGGCATTCGGCGGTTGTGCAACTACAACTACAACTACATTACATGAAGGTTGCATTTTTCCCCCTCCTGCCCCACTAAAGTGCAATTCTAAGCTCTCTCAAACAGTTCCAGGTGCGGATTCGTTAAGCCTCCATCTCGTCTGGCGCTCTATCGTTTGTGATTTGTGAACTATGCTAATTTGTATGCTGAAAGCCACTTGCGATGCATTCGGGCGTAACAAACAGATGCAAAATGCCAGAAAAAAAAAACAAGAAGAGAGAAAAAAATTGAGCACGTAGCAATTAAGTGGAATTAGGCAAACGTTTGTTATTGCGAGGCGTATACGTAATATTGTTGCAAGAACTGCGCTTAGGATTTCAGATTGGATATGATACGAGAGAGACAGAGACAAAGAGTTCAAAAAGGATAGAGAGCCAAAGAAAGTTGGCACTTGATTAGACACTTTTAACAAGTCAATTAAGTGAGACTTATAAAATATTTGCATTTATGTATATATTTATAAACGTTGATTGCATAACCTGAAACGCAGTTGAATCGAGTAACAGGTTTTCTGAAGCTATTGTTTCTGTTTTTTATTTGGTAGCTAACAATAACTGGCAACACTTTCGCAAATAGAAATAGATAGACGATAGATGGACAGACAAATATATGTACTTATTTATAATCATGTTTACAGGGTGCCCAGAAACAAAGGCCACCCAAATGCTTCCCATGCCTGTCCAGCTCGTGTTTTTATTGTGTTGTACTCGTATCTATGTATCTGTGTATCTGGCAGTTGCATTATTCTCTATGACATTCACAAAAAGTGGCACAAACACTCAAGCGAATCGCGTGCCAGCTTCCACAGTTGCCTCTCATTTTGGGTTGACTGCTCGCTTTTGTTCTAGGGCAAAGTTTTCTCTTTTACCATTTTCCACATTTCCGCAAACAAAAGCCAGCGAGGAATTAAATTCAACGAAATCTGATATCTCTAGAGTTTCAGTTCACATTCAGTTAAAATTGCCAAGTATTTGTACATTCTCGACAGTCATCCTTATGCCAGATATCGCCCAAAATAAGCTACCAGCAAGTACACGTATATAAACAAACCGAAACTTGATTATTTTATAAAACTTATGACTAAGTGTACTGATAATTCTTTTCCAACATTAGCTTAATATCTTTATTGCCATCTATCTAGACAAACGTTAGTCAAAATTAAATACCCATGTGCTCAATTAGATACAATTTAATGGATGCACTTCGGGTTAATGTATCTACATTTTCAGTTTAATTGATTATTTTGAATGTTTTTTCAACTACTTATCCCATTAATGCATTAAATTGACAATTTTACGACAGTTACAACAATCTATTTCCTAATTGTTTCTAGATTGCAATATAATATACTTGTTTTTCTATGCATATGCTTATAATATATTCAAAAGTTAAGCCTAGCAAATGCATTTGTTAGTTATCTGTTCAATAAACAATCAAAGCCAAATTGTATTGATTTAATCATTTATATTATTAATAAACTTCATATTCATTAGTGCGAATAAGAATCATTTTTATCGAAATTAATAATCAAATAAAACCATGATTAAACTGACATTCCGCTTGAAACTCTGTTCAATTTTGGCAAAGTTATCAAGGTTCGAATAGAATAGCAATTTTACAAGTCGAAGTTCTTTTTGGGAAAGTTCGTTTTATCGTTATTATTTGAAACATTTTGATATTAAATGGGTTTTGATTTCCAATATGATGCATTGAAAACAGTATGAATTGTCTGTGGAAACACTTTCGTCAAGGCGAATGTCATTATAATTGAGGTATGAACAGAATATACATCGATTTAATCACACGATCACATTAATTGCAGTACACGAAAGTTGAGCTCGACGTTCTACGGGGCTTTTTAATTTTTCATACATTTCAGTGGTGTGAGTGTGAGAGCACAGTTAATAAAACTTAACAACAACAACAGAAACAACAGGCACGAAATTACAAAATTACGTATTCGACCTGTGAGCACAGTGCGAACAGTAATTGACCTTGCGAGCCACTTCAAATGTGTCTGGTTACTTCGCATGTGTTTTGCTTTCAGTTTTTCTTTTTTTTTTGATATTAACTTGTGCGTTTATTGTTTATAGCGCCCACAAAAGGTGTTGATAAGCACACTTAAGAGATATGTAGATAGATTAATATACCATAGAAATAGAAATAGAGTTCACGCGTCGACACTTGAACTTCCGTAAAGAATTAAAAATCTTAGTGAATGTCTGCGACTGTCTGTCAAGTTGTGGAATTGTGGAATTGAAGCTGGACAATTGCATCAAAATTAATTAAATGAAGTGCCAATAAATGTCCAAGTGTAATTCAATTGTTATGCAATCAGCCAAGTGACGAGACATATTCAACAAAAGAAAATGATATAAAGAGACAGAGAGAAGAAGGAGATATAAAAAACATTTCCCACATTGCGCAGTCGTCACTTTCCGTCGATTATTGTTGGCAATTTCTATAATTGAATTTTATAATAAGCACGCCTCTATAAGTATGTACCCCATAATCAAATGGCTTATTACACACACATTTAAAAGTCTATTATCAGTGCACGTCAGCATGAATTGTATTAGCATTGTATCTGTATCTGTATCCGTATCTGTATCTGCGACTGTGAGTGCCTTGTTGTATCTCTCAACTCCATTCGAGTAGTCGTAATTGTCGTCTGCGTATCTCCGCTTGATTGAATCCCTTAATAGGCAAGTTAACGCCCCCATTTCAGTGAAGGGGGCGTACTCAGACTCAGACTCTGCACCTGCCAATCAATAGAGCAGACGACAGCCCGCAATACGAATTGTCATAATATTTATGTTGATGAAACCGAAGTAGCCTTCTTTTTTTCCAAACTGCTGGCACTTCAGTAATTTCTACCCACTACTCAACTTGCAAACATTTCCACGTATTTATTTTAACTGAGACCGCAACTCGAATTCGATCGTAGCGCGAGTTTTGGATTACTGTAACAACAGTTCTTTATGTTATCGCCTGGGAAACCTATCCCAAAAAAAAAAATGGCAGGTTAACTAAGTTAATCAGTTTCAAAACGATCGCTTTGAGCGAACTTCGAAGAAATTAAACATTATAAAAATAAAAGCATATACAGTGAAAAGTAAATAGATTCCAGTGCAGATTATCCAGCTGTTGCCAAGAAAAGTTTTGTTCATTTAATTATTACAGTGTTTGTTTTTTAGTGACCTTTCTAATTTGTAGAAGTTAGTTTTTGCAAACTTGAGGTCTAGTAATGTCAATATGACAGGTACGACAAACAACAAAACAACACAAAGCACTTGCAAAATGCAAGGAGCATGGCTCGGTATACAGCTGTTTCAAGAGATGCCAATCTCTATCATCAGTACCGTTGTGCTGACTTGACCAGCGATCCAAGCTTAATGTCACCTTTGAGAAGCCAGAACCAGTTGTGAATTCTAAGCTTCCAAAGTGAAAAAAGCTGTAAAGCTGATCAAGCCCTTTGTGTGTTTGTTGTTGCATTTTGCAAGTGCTTTGTGTTGTTTTGTTGTTTGTCGTACCTGTCATATTGACATTACTAGACCTCAAGTTTGCAAAAACTAACTTCTTTTAATTATTACAATTTTTACATTGATAGTTCGAGGTATAATATGAGAAAGAGAGCAAAGCGAACAATTGAGAGAGGAACTTTGGTGCCAGACTATCAAACTACTTTACATAGATCTAGTTCTTTTGAATTGCTTAACATAGCTATTGGTGAACTGAACTTGTCCGCCAACAATTATAATTAATGGTAGAGATAAAGTTGAATGTTCTCAAGCATTCTTCAACGAATCTGTGAGTCTATAAAAAAAGCTGCTTGATTCTCGCTTATCGCTTGCCATTTCTTTTAGCTTGATTATAATTAAAATACGCGACTTTTTGCGCAATGTGGAATTAAGTAGAAACAATTGACATTTAAAAGCGGCAAGAAGCAGATTAAATGCAACTACAACTACGACGATGTACACGAAGTTCAATATGCAAGAGGCAAGTTTGTGAGTTGTTTCTAAAAATCGAGCTGCCAATAAAATGTCAATCGTTGATGCAGTTCATCAGCGAAACAGGGAGCTGATGGGGATCTGAGAGGGAGGCGGTAATAGTTGATAGGCAGCAAAAGCAACAAAGTGAAAAGCTATTTTTTTTTTCTTTTGGCAACTGTTGCGGGACGCGCTTAAAAATAGCAAACAAAAATGCGAAACATCAGCGCGGGCGAAATTTCGCAAAATCAAAAAAAAAAATAAAACTAGGAAAGAAAGAAAAAAATTACTTATGCGATAGAAAAGTTGTGTGTCGCTTTTGCGCAAAATGAAAACTTGAGTATACAAAAGTCGACGGCAAATAGCAACTGCTCCTCTATGCAGAGAGTTATAAAACAAAAGCCAAAATGTATCTATAGAAACTGAAGAGTAAACTACAAGGCAGGCGTCTATTTAAAGATTGACTGCCAGGCGACATTTTCACGCTGCTGAGGTGCTGAGGAGACGTAGAGACGGAGAGGCGGCAACGGTGTTGGGTCAGTCACGCACCCAAAATGAAAATGTATCTAGGCATAGACATACATATGTGTATCTTGTAGATATGCGATGAATGTGTGTTTCTTCATTCGATTTGACAAGTTTTCTCTAATGAAAATCTGTTGGCTCGTCTTCATTTCTCCGCTACTCACTCTCTCTCTCTCTCTCTCTAGCTCTCTCAATTACATATTGCACATACGTACACACATACATCTAAATGAAATGAGCACACAATGCGCAAATAAAAAGCGCCGGGCAGCAAAACGTGCTCATTGCCTATAGACTAGTCTATATATTTAAAAATAAATTCTACGCAAATTATGAAATCTCCGTTTTTTCCTCTTTAGCCAGCAAATATTCAAAAATTTGTACTACATTTGCTGTAAAATTTAAATCTATCAAGTAATTTGTGTTTTGTTTCCAGGAAATAGCAAACGCTTAGAATGTTTCTAATGGTACTAGACATATATGTATGGATTTGGGTTTAAAAATATATTCTCAACAGGCTGTGCGACATTTACGAAAGTCTAAGGAATTTGTTCAAGTTTAATGACCAACACGAGCGAAGCTGAAGAAGCTGTGAGCATCCCAAAAGAGCACACACAGTATATACCAAACAAAATACCAACGAACTTTAGAAATCCAACTGTAAATGCCAAGACTAACACACACACACAGACAAACCTAGTGATAGAGACAACAGCAAATCAATACACGGCGAACTAGTAAGCGCTTTAAAACTTGAAAGAAAAAGCATCATTCAGAGCTTAGATTACAGCATTTTCTGGCTGCTTTGGAATGTGGCTCTGGCTCTGACTCCGACTCCGACTCTGATCGCTGGGCAGCATCGAAAACTTGTTTACAAGACATCGGCGACGTGCCCGTCGAGTGGGTCAACTGCAACTTTTTTTTTTTTACACTCTTTTTCACATGTACATCTATTTGTGTGTGTGTGTATATTGACATTCACATTTAAGTTGAGCGGCCGCTCCTGGACCCAACGAACGCTTCAGCGCCAAACTTTCACTTGTGCACGCAGCGGCGGCAAAGATGAAACAGGTGACGAGGGCGGGGGGGAGGAGGCGGAATAGCAGAAACAAAAGACAGACCCAAAGCTTTGAACTGGATCGCAGTACATAGAGCTTCCAGTTGCAGCCGACCCAACAAAACAAAACGACAGGTGAAGCATCTCTATGAGTTCATTGGGCAACTTTACAACAATTGTCATTAATACACATACAAAAAATACATAAACATATGTATATCTTTATGTCTTACATTATTTGTACTTTCTTTTAAATATAAAATTTGTAGTGCTTCTAATTGGGAAATAGGACAGCTAGTTTAACAGTTTGTCTTATTGGAAATAGGACAGGGACGCGACCTCATCGTATTACAGTTGGGTGGGTTGTGGGTTGTTCTACGTCAGTATGTGGAGGACAAACACACGCCCTAGAAAATGTCACAGAGTACTTGCCCTAATTGTTTAACTACTACAAATCAATTACTAAGTTCTCTTACCTTCTCCTTGGCACGTCCAGCGTGTTTTTGCATAGATTTGGCGAGCATGATGCCTTTATTTTCGGACATTCAAATCAGTAGCAACAGAAAAATAACAATAACAATAGAACAAGTGAAGCAGCAATGCGTGATTTTTGGTATGCACTGTTGGCGTTCAAAATTTTCAATTTGGCACAAAATACACTACTACTGAAACTGAAACAGAACTCTTTCCGTTTTTCGGGGAATTTTAAATGCACATTTAACACACGACAGCGGGCCACAATTTAATTTGTATTTGTATTTTTGTGTAACGTTGCTATTTTTATGCGATTTGGCCGCGCTAGTAGCACTCGAAAGTCACGAAATAATGGCACGTAGAAGCGCGACTGCGACTCAGGTGTGTCTTCGAACTTGACGCTGCTGCAGACGGAACGGGACTCGTTTATTTATTTATAATTTGTATTTACTTAGAGTGAAACATGTCTTCTTCTCTCTCTCTCGCTCGCTTTACTTTTGCCTAAAGAAGTTGCCTGACGGTAAAAAAAAAATCATGTGGCAGCCTTAGGTTGTCGATTGATATATCGATATATATTTTTTGGCGATGATAGATTTTTAAATTATATTTTTTAAAACGATAATATCAATATATATTAACAAAATATCTAGAAAAATTATATTTTTTCATATCGATATTGAAATATCGAGACACCGATAGTTTTGAAACGTGTGGCAGCACTAACTCCCATTTTTAGGTCCATTCTTTCTTTGCCATTTATTTTCACTAATTTCCTAAAATGGTTTGAAGCTTAAAAGTTTTGATTAGAATTAATTAAAAAAAAATAGAAGATATTAAAATATCTCATTGTATATTCGATTCAAGCTTTGGCTTCGAGCGGTCGAAATATTGTGCAGCTCTTAAGATATTCAAACGTTACACAGCACTAGGGCTGCAAAACTATCGATAGTGGGTACATCGATAGTTTTTAACTTCGATGTTTCAAAACCTCGATGTTTTCCAAAAAAACATCGATATATCGTTAAAACATCGAAAATTTTTCAAATATTTTAGATTGCGGTAAATACCATTTATCTTATGCTATATTAAGAAAAATATAGAAAAGGCAAACATTAATTTTGTTTGTGTAAAATAATGTTATTAATTTCTTAATAATAAACGAACAAAATTTATATTTTCATTTTTTTTTTAATTTAAAAAAACAAAAATTAGGTCTTCACAATTTAAAGCTTTTTTATTCAAATTTTTTTTTTGTGGCTAGAACTAGCCACTTTTTGAGCGGGCTAGCTTTTTTTTTTCAAAATGATCTAGCCACTTCTAGCCATTTCGTGTATTTGCACTTTGGAACACAAATTTCGGTTTGATAATGCTGCGTTTAACCAAATTGACCTTTTTTTTTTTTTTTTTGCTTATTAATCAAATTTTGTCGTATTTCAACTAATAATAATTGTAAAAATGGACCCAAAAAATCTGGCAGCACTGATGCAGTGAAGCATCCGATATATCGATGTTAAATTTTTAACATCGATACATCGGACCATTTTGAAAACCTCGATACTATCGATAGTAACATCGATAGTTTTGCAGCCCTACACAGCACTGCTCTATCAAAGATGTCTGAGCGACTTTTGCCCAGGTATTGTAAACAAAGTAGTTACTTAATTTTGTTTTCAATTACGTATTATTTATTATGCCCAGGCCCTTGGCGTCGAATGGCAGCTGGCTATGCCTGCTGTTGCCGCTTGCATTAGCCATAAGTTATCTGCACTCACTGACAACAACATCGCCGACAGAATGCAAAACATCAAATGCAGTTCATCGATTTCTGATCGTGATCGCAATTGGAACTTGCATTAGAACACTTTGTTCCCTTTTAAACGCTTGCGTGAAAACAGGAATAATAATTAAGAGTGCGATTAATCTGTTTCCCGGCACCGTTACCAGTCTCTGTTTTGGCCTGCTGCCAGAGACAAGCTGGATTTTGTCGGTGGTCGCTGGTTTCCTTATCACTGCACTTTATCAGCATGTTTATCTCTGTGTCTTGCGGGGATTCCCAAGGACATTTACCTTTGGAGAGGCCGCAATTCTGGTGCAAGGGCTGATCATATTTCTGCTCAATGCCTCAAGTCGCATTTACAACTATACAATGCCTGTTACTGTCACTGATTTTGGCCAGTTGAATGCCATAATGCAGAGTGCTTTAATCTGTCTGCTGCTTGTCAGCGTGCTTCTGGCTTTGCTGCCCAGCCTGAGGAAACCTGTACCCTTCTACCTGTTGATGGCAGTGCTGGCCGTGGGTGTCACGTGTGCTCCAGTGACCAAACCATTGCCATTAATTGCCCTGCTCCGTTTCATATTCAACGATCAGAAGAGAGTGAGTGATCTAAGAGATTATCATCATCAACTTTATATATTTTCCTATTCCAGCTGTACATCATGGTCTTCTATCTGCTGCTGGTGGCTCTGACCTGTGCCACAGTCAGCTGGCAGCTGGGCAGCTCGACGCAGGCCAACACCCGTGTCCGTAAGATATTCCACCTGCTCATCGTGCTGGTCTATGTGCCTGGAATGGTTTATCAGTGCGCCCTGCTGTACATCGCCTCGGGCATTGCCTTGGCCATCTTTGTGGTGCTGGAGCTGATCCGTTTGCTGCAGATGCCGCCGTTTGGGGCCACGCTCGCCCAGGCCTTCGAGTCGTTCAAGGATGTCAAGGATGCTGGCCAATTGGCGCTCACGCCCTTCTGCTTACTCATCGGCTGCTCCCTTCCCCTTTGGCTTACATTCTGTCCCTGTCCCACAGCCAGAAATCCGAGTCTGCTGATGCTGCTGTCGGGTATACTCTCAGTGGGTGTGGGCGACACAGCAGCCAGTGTCGTGGGCTCCAAGTTTGGACGCAACAAGTGGAAGAGTGCGTATTATATACAATTCAACTATACAATAATTACAATATATATCAATTGCAGATTCCACGCGTTCCCTGGAGGGCACTGCAGCCTTTGTTGTGTCCATTCTACTGTCGGTGTGGGCTCTGGAATTCGTCGGAGTCTTGACCATGACGCAGGCCAAATGGTTTGCCACACTTTTTGCAGCATTGAATTCAGCGTTGGTCGAAGCATTCACTGATCAAGTGGATAATCTGGTGTTGCCGCTGGTCTTTTACATACTTGTGGGACTTGCCTAAAGTGATAAGTTTTTTATATTAATTGTACATTTATTAGCATTCCTTTTAAGCCAAAGAGATTCCATTATTTATCTAAAAATACAAATATTAATTAGAGTTGTTAGAGTTGGACGGTTGCAGCAACGAGATTTGTTCAAGACTGGCAGAAATTCCTTTTCGTTCTTGTTCTATCTTTGTTTTCGTTTCTCTTACAAAGCGACGCAGGCGGAGACTGTTTCTGCTCGTTTCTTCTTGTTTCTTTCTCTGTCTAGCGTACAAGTTTTCGTCCGGCGTTGACCAAAACAAAACAAACAGCACAACACACACATGTAGGCGGCGGCCATTAAAACTCACACGTACGCTTGTATGTTTGTGCGAGCGAGAAACAAAACAAACAAAGAAACAAAAGAGCGAGAGAGCGGACTAACATACATTTAACAGAACATACGGAGGTGATGTTAAATTTAATACCAAATGTTAAATGTTGGCAGTGTTGCCAGGTGGCAGCGTTTATCAACACTTGCTTTTCCAGCTGTCGTTTTACAGCACACACTTTAACAGAGCACGTCAGCCAGAGCCATGATCACTGCTAAATAACATATCGTAAATAACAGAGCTGCGGTTCTGTTGCTTACAGCACTGTTCTTAGCATGTGCTCTCTTATAATGTTATGTTATAATAACATAGCATACGCTCAACATAACAGACAGCTGTTAAATTTTAAATTGGTGTGAGTTTTAAATGGCCGCCTGAGAGAGATAGCGGCGCTGCTCACGAGCGCACGTCATGTGTTGTTTGTTTTGTTTTTTCTTGCATTGCTTTCCATTATTGCGAGTTAGAGAGAGAGAGAAATTTTTATGAAAAATAGTTAAATATGAATGCCGATTTATTGCAATTAAATGTGGACACGCTGTTCAAGCAGCACAGCACTTAAAGCAATAACACATGATGTAATGATTATGTTAATAAATAAAAAAAAGGTACCTAAAACTATACAAAATAGCTAATTCTGAACTGATGGAAAAAGAGCCAAATCGAGAAAATAAGTGCCATTGCGCCAACAGGAAAAAAGAGCCAGTTTTGGCGCAAAAACGCCAATTGTGGCAACCGTGAGAAGACGCCAAATAATAAATATTTAAATATAATTAAAAAATTAATTTTTTTTATTTTATACTTGATTTTTATTAATTTGCTTACAACAAAAGTATTGTAAATATATATAAGTGTATATAAAAATGCAGTTATTTCTATAAATATAGTAGTTGGTGTTGTTGTACAGACATTACGAACAGCGCAATTTTGAATATAATTGGTATTTTGTGCATGGTATTTATATACCACATTATAATATATATTTAGTTATATATATAGGTATGTATATATGCCTGAGCATGTATCTAGTCCTGAACTTTGTGTATCACATTTTAAACCGGATCGTTGAAATCCGCGAGTTTCGTTTAACGGCAGTTGATTAACAATAAACTGACTGATTACATTTAAGATTAAGACTAACAATAATAAGGATTGAATACAAAAATAAACAAAAAAAATATACATACATTAGAATAATATAGTAAAGGAACATTGCTGGGAAATTGGAATTCCCATGGGAAGATGAAACCTATATTATATATTATATTGGCTCCTGCTGAAGAAAATAATTGTGCTCCAAACAGGCGAGGGCAGAGGGACGCAGGTGAAGTTCGTACGCAAGCATTTGCTAAAAGGTTCAGAAACAGATTGTTAATTAACATGCTTTTCACAGTGGCTTACAATGAGTTTACATTTAGTAAGTCATCGGCGAATTCACACAAGTCGGGATTAAAGTCACGCGGTCGTTTGGTGAGACGCGGAGGGAAGTCATCCCTGGAAAAGGAAATACTGGGCAGCCATTGCTCGTCAGATGGTCGACCAGTGAGCCTAGAAAATACATTGAAATTAGAATAAATTGAATATTAAAAGTTCCTCTTTCAACCCACTCAAAGATGCGATCCAACTGGTTCTTTTCAGATGTGCCCGGGAACAACGGTTTGCGATGGAACAGCTCAAAAATGATGCAGGCCGCACTCCAAATGTCCACGCTGCTGTTGTAGCCCTGGCCGAGGAGAACTTCGGGTGCCCGATACCACAGGGTGACCACCACGGAGGTCAGTCTCATTTCCGCATCGTATGTTTTGGCCAAACCGAAATCGGCAATTTTCAAATGCCCCTGCGAGGAAACCAACAAATTCTGTGGCTTCAGATCGCGATGAATAATGCGATTGGCGTGCAGAAAATCAATGCCCGTTAAAAGTTCCCGAGAAAAGCGCTGAAATAAAATATTGAAAATTATTGAAAAATATTCAAAATATACACTTAATTTATAGTCTACCTGTATGGTTGTGGGCGACATGCCCGTTTTTGGCAAGGCTTCAATTAGATCGGATAAATCTTGCTCCATGTACTCAAATACCAGTAAAATCAGCAATTTGCCATCACGTTCCAAAAACTGGCATACTTCGAACAGTCTGTGGATTGGGGAAATCAAAATGAATACATGTGTGCGTGTACAAGAGGGGAGTTGATCGTTTGTTTGTGTGTATAGCTATAGTGTAAAGTCTCCACATTACCCCTTGTGGCACTTGTGGCGCCACTACTCCATACTGCGGACACGAGGCGAACTAAAGAAATTACTCCACTCACGTTAAACAAAGGTACCTCCACAATATTTTCGATCAAGAGTGCGTTCGCTGGGGAGAGCAAGCAAGAGTGAATATCGTAAATTGCCCCAAGTTGAAAATGGAGAGTCGTCCGTTAACATTCTGTTAGCTAACATTTTGCGTGGTTGCACTCGATTTACTACGAAAAAATTACATTTCAACAGAAGCACACTTTTCACCCCAAACTTACTAAGAGACAATAAACTTGCATTGCTCCTTAATTTAATTGACATAAAAATGCATTAGCTGTATTTAATTGCAAAATGTGCTACATGAAAAATACGTTAACTCTGGAAATTTGAACAGCAGCGGCGAATTAACATTCTGTTGTGTGCGCTCTTTAAAATGCTGAGAAACATACGTTTTCCATGCTCTCTTGATCGTAATATCGTAACTGAGAGCCAGGCGCCGCAACTGGTGGCCAAATGAGTGCTGAGCGGCATTTAGTACTGAGAGTTTGAGTGCCTCACGTTTTTAGTACGCTATGTATACCCACGCTGTTACCGCCAGTGTGCTGTATGACTTTAAGGTGCGTTGCAGAGTATTTTCATACTCGGGGTATACCAACAACATGTTGGTATAAGTTAAATTTACTGCTAAACAAAGTTGTTAATTCGGTGCATTTCTGCGTTCTGCATTGCATTTACTTCGAATACATGAATTGTTCAAGCATCACATTGAACTTAAATAATTACATTCTGTTGTTGCAAATAGAATTTGCACTGTCGGGGCGGCGTTGGCGTTATCAGAGCAGGCCAAGCCGGCGCCGCTTTGTTTGACGTTTGGTTTAATAATTTGTATGCATATGCCACTGACTGCACGCGTGCTAGTGTGTGTCTGTGTGCGCATGTGTGTGTGTGGGCGGGGGGCGGAATGCAACTTGTTGCTGTGACTGTAAAATGTCGTGATCGTTACAGTTTCGTATTTTCGAACGACTGTTCGAGGTCAGCGCGAGGAGGGAGGGGAAGGCAAAGGGGGGACAGTTAACAGGTGAAGATAAACAAACTGTGCGAAAATAAACCACACACACACACATGCATATAGACATTTCTTATTGTGTGTAATCTGTGCTCGGTCATAACGTAATGTTTTAATTTTTAGTTTTTTTTTTTTTTTTTAACAAATAGTGGAGCGCCACCTAGATAAGCCGATACACACACCCACACATACACAGATTGCAGTTTTGTTGTGGTGTGTACTCACTTGACAATGTTCGCATGATCGTATGCATTGAGCTGTTTAAGGAGCGAGATCTCTCGCAGCGTCGTCGCACTCACTCCATTGTCGGTGAGTGCAATGCGTAGCTTTTTAATGGCCACGTACGCTCCCGTTAGATTGTCGCGTGCTCGATAAACGGTACCATAGGCCCCTGTAATGGTCGAGAGAGAGAGAGAGAGAGAGCAAAGTGTTAAATTCAAATGTGATGTACAAAATTAGGTCACACAAACATAGTGACAGGATATACCTGCGACACAATAATTGCTTATATTTCTAATAACCTTGAACTAACGAAAGTAAAGCGAAAAGCAAATTGCACACAGCCAAAGGAAATGTTAATCAACCAACAAAAAAAAGAAACACAGATAAGAACAAGTGAATTATACAAATGTATGTAGTCGTATTTTGGCAATGTTGAGTTGAGTTGAGAGTGTGCTCGATAGAAGTAGAAATTTGGCATACAAATACATACATATGTATGTACATTGCTAATGGTAGCTAGCCTGAAAAGACCAGAAACCCGAATCAAAACCCAAACAAACGAAATTGCTAAGCAAAACCAATGCAAACCCAAACCAAACCCGAAAGCCTCGAGAATTCATTGTCGTCAGCTGTGTTGAGTTGATAAGCAAACGGTAAACGGAGCGAGCAACCGGCTGATTTTTGGCGATATCTGTTGAATACAGTATGTCTAGTAACTGCTTTGACAAATTGAAAATATTTGACATTTTATTTGGAATATGTTTTCAACAAAATGCGTTAAATATGTATTTAAATAAAAAACAATTATTACAAATTTTAAATCTGTCAAAACAATTACTTGCCTAACTGTAAATGTACATAGGTGCAGAGAAAGAGATAGAGTGCTTGTGACAAGATCGATTCAAATTAGAAAGACAAAATTCTGTCACCGGAAATTTATCACCAGACAGACAGTCAAAAAAAAAAGAGAAACAGTCTGACAAGTTGAACACGGCATTCAGACAGATGAAACGTTGCGTGGGAGTTGAGTTCTATTTTGGGTGACATTTCTAAACATTTCAACAATTTCCATCCACATCTCTTTGCCCCGAACTGAACGCAATCATCAATTTTGCTTGCTCTTTACTAAAGGCTGCAAAAGTCAAGTACAAGGCCAGGTTTGCTACAACCTCCTAATATAAAACACAATAAAATAAATAACAACAACAAAAACAGAAGCAAAGCAACAAAGAACAGATTTCGCACTCGCACTCTACTCTACACTCTCTCTCACTCTCGCATTCGACTATTTTGTCGACTCGTTTTTGTGGCTGCTCTTTCAATTGTCAAAAATTTTGCACAAATCAAAGCAACAGCAACAACAACAAACAGAAAAGCACGAGGCAATAATTGAATGAATGCGAAAACGAAACAGCAAAAAGCAAGAAGCAAGAAAGACACGCAAAACTTGAAGCAGATACATTTTTTCAATGTCTCTTACAAAAAAGTTGAACTTGTTTTAAATTTGTTCGTTCCATGGACCTTGAGAGGGAGCCCCATTTACTTATGTACTTACGATTTACCTTAATTTGAAAACGTAACGTGATACGAGTTGAACAACTCCATAGTTTAAGTTCCCATGAAACTACCCCAAGCTTAACCCACTGTTGCCGTAATGGTGCAGCATCCCTCCTACAAACTACGCCCATGTTAAAGCTACTACAATAACAAACATGCCCAAGAAAGAAACCAGTAACAAAAACCATCATTAACATTCACTATGCAAAACTCTCAGCTCTCCACTCAGTGACGTAACTATTGATTGATGAAGTTTTGTTTGAAAAAGAAAACAGCTCGAAATTGCCGAATTGGATTGTTTATTTCCCCGCTTATCGTTAACTTGCACTTGACAATATTTCGTATTTCTCTTTTGCATTATTTTTTTCAAGTAAACACAAATGCAAAAAAATACACGTGGTTTTGAAAAAATTGACCGAAAGTATGCAACAAGATTTGCAGAGCCCTATTTTACATGACTGGTAGGGGAAGGGGTGCGGCAGATAAACAAAATTGAAAACCCAGTATTATTTCCCCTCATTAGTACACTGAGCAGTGCAATTTTGATGCGGTCATTAAAGTTTAAGAAACAACAACAGATTCGGCACCAACACTTGGGTTATACCCTACTTGAGGACTTAAACATAAAGTTTTTCATACCTTTGCCAATAACATCAAGTTCCTTGTAGTTGAATGATACAACATCATCCGGACTTTGTGATTCAGACATTTTCTGTCTCTTGTTTTTGGTGGTCAGAGATGCCATTATATTTGTTTTTGTTTTTTTTTACAATGTAATTTATATATTTTTCAACAGCACACACATAAATAAATAGCGGCGTTCTGGGGCTGCAAAGAGGGAAAAGAAATAAAATACCATTTATGATATGCTTTGAATTGTCAAGGTCAGTTTTATAAGCTATCAACAGTTTTAAATTCGGCACAGCCCAGTTGGGCTTTGTAGGGTTAACATGTTGATAACATAACCAAACTTGAGCGTGCAACAGGTGTCAACTAGAGTTACCATATTGGATTTGTATGGCTTATGCTTATTTCCTCTGTCCTAAAGGTCTATTTATAGTATGTCAAATAACTATTTTGACAAAAAATAAATATATTTTTTTATTTATAAAAAATGTTTATAATTATAATTAAATATGTATTTAAATTTAATTAGTCAAAACAGTTACTTGACTAACTGTGTCTAGTAATAAGTAATAAGCTTGACATTATTCCGTGTTGTTGTTGCTCTAATGATTGATGTTGTTGTTGTTGTTGTTTGCGGTCGATGAACTCGTTTGAGGCCTTTTTTTCTATTTCAACGTTTGCTATTAGTTGAGTTCTGTATGAATTTTTATTATAATTTATTGATATATTCTGTTGTGCTCTCTTGCTCTTGCAATGTCTGTTACTTTGTCTTCTTTGTCTTTGCTATTTGTTATTTGTTGTTGTTGCTTTAGCACAGCACAAAGCGAAAAAGCAACATTTTTTTGCCATTTGTCAATTAATTCTAATCGCAGCCCAGAGCAAAAGCAACAGTAACATCACATAATAATAATAACAACAACCCGAGTGCTCTCTTGCTAAACGACACGAATGAGCAGAAATTAAAAAAAACACAACAACAATAACAAAAATAGCAGCTAAATTTCGGTGCTTTTTTCATCACAATGTCCGTCAATTGCGAACGACGCTCACATACCCTTTTGTCTTTTGTACATACATACACATACATAGGTATGTACATACAAACGCGTTGCAGAGCGCAGGAGAATTGAGTGGCAAAGGAGAAGCCAAAATGATTACAGTTACATACACAGTCACACATTCACACACACATACACATGTATACTCGTGCTCCTGCGCAGCGTCATGCAGAAAATACATAAACTAATATACCCTTTAAATGTTGGTAATGCGATTACGTGTGTGCGCGAATTATTAATATAAGTTAAATATTAAAATGTGTTTTGTATTTGTCAAGACCGAATAAACACCAACAAAATGCACGGAACATCCATGGCTACATACATACATACATACATATTTATGTATGTACAGACGTGTGTACATATTTCCGTACATACGAACGCTCACTCACAGACACAAACACAGACAAAACCAGACGCGATCAAAATGTTTTTTTCCTTATAAAAAATATTTCTATCACTTAAACCGGAGTAGAAAGCCTAATAAAGACCGGCGATCACGATTAATCGACTAGTGAAACATACCGACACCTGCACCTGCTGTATTAAACACTGTATTTTTTAAATACAAATAAAGATTTTTTTGACACTAACAATTTTTGTAACAAAACTGAGCTGTGCAGAATCAATAACAGCACTCAAATCGCATTTACGATATTCACCTAGGGTAAAGAGATCTTCTATGGTATGTCCCACTGTTATCGCTCTCTTAACTGCCTAAGGTTAACATTAACAGAGGCTAGTGAAAGCTACATTGTGTTTGTGCTGCAAGTTCTGCCCCCTATTATTATACGGCAGCACAAACAAAGTGGAGCATCAATCGACTCATAATGTAACGTCAGTTGTTTTCAAGTTCCCCACTTCGAAAGAAGCTATTGATTTCAAATATTAAAGTCGGTAGACGAGAAAAACTACTTTTTATATTCAATTGACAACTAAAGTCTTCAAATATAAGAAAGAATAAAGGATTTGTCTTGTTACCTATAGTTATTGAAAATGAATTTACCGCGCATTGCATGAATTAATGAAATAAACTGTGGCGTACAACTACAGCGGCAACAGCCCGATCTGGCAACGACGTATCACAACCACCGACATAGACACACGCATTAACACGCGCTTCGGCGCTCCGATTAACATTTTATATTTTAGTTATAGCCCAACAATGAAATAAATAAACATATTATTTTTACACAGACATCTACACATTACATGCACATCATTAATACATTAGCGACAATAACACGTATCGCTATAAAACTATGTAGAATAAATTAAAAATTTCCCTACTGTTTGAATGCTGCGCGCTGTCAACTTTGTATCAGTTCGAAATTATCCGCAGCCAACTTCACGGCTGTTCGAAATCGTTTGCAGCCAGCTTCACGCTATTCATGCGTTGCCAACCACTTGTACATTTAGCGGTGCCACTTGATTTAAAGTTGGGCGCCTAAATTTGATTCGAGCGTTTGCTGAATTTGAGTGATAAGAAAATAAACTTAGCAATAGGCTCAAAGTATGCACATAAATAAATAAACTAATCAGAATGTTAAATTTTAGAAATCATAAAATAGTTAACAAAAAGTCAAAACAAAAATATTTTATTAAATTATATTTTCTTGTAAATTCTTACGAAAATATTTGGAATTCGCGTGTGGTAAAAATCATATTAGCAGATACTGAAAAATCGGCATGATTTTAATTAAGGCGAAATCAGCACACAACACATGCCTTAAGTTTCCATCAATAATTTACAGTGACTAGCCATAAAGTGATAATTGTCTGCTGACAGTGAGTGACGTATGTACGATCCCAAAATGCGAAATCCGCAGGGTGAAAAGTGAAATAGTAAATAAATAAGTACGTGATTTGTAAAGGATTCCGATTTAGTTGATCTACAAACAATAGATGATCGGTTGAAAAGATGTCTCAATTTGTATAGCTTAAACATTTGAGTGTTATATCATGAATCATTTATGATAAGTGTGAATCATCATCAGCATCATCACAACAGTGAAAATGTGGTGCCAGCCACAATCGGAGTCACAGCCACATTAATTTTCACATTCACATCGTACTCTGTTTAGCACCTCGGTCACTTTTTACGGAAGCAGTGGACCAATCCCAATTTCCAGTCTCTCATCCATATCTTTATCAATTAGAAGGTGGAAATGCTTGGAAATGATTCAAATGTGCCAACAGTAATTTGTCATCCGAATGCAATGGGTCATCTTTTTATAGGGTGTTAATTGAATTCTTAAGAACTAAATACAGTAATTGATAAGATACTCGGTGTGCATGAATTACTCAAACGGGTATGCATACTATATGTAAATGATAATAGAGAATGTGTGAGAGAGAGAAAGAGAGAGGTAGACATTGCAACCAGTATAAACATATTTATTACAGTCTATTTCAATTGCCAAATACTGTTATTCTCTTGTTTACTTACAGAGTATGTTGTATTCGTATGTTATATTATTTGCAGTGTATGTTATACATTTACATTGAGCTGATGTGTACATATAACAGTGAGATGCAAGTATCACAGTCGCAATGATATGAAAGTGATATTTATCCGTTTTATCCTTTTATCCGATATCTATTCCTGTTACATATGTGAGAGAGAGAGAGAGACTGAAATCTGCAATTAAAATTTCCAGGGTATTCGTTTGTTTAGCATCTTTCAAATTATATGTTTAATATTGATTTAACTCTTTGACATTTGTTTTGTGGCCACTGCTTATCGGTATTTTTTTTTTTTTTAGTATTTTTATTAGTCTTATGACAATCTGAAACCGGCTTTCAGTCAATTGCAGTTTTATATAAATTATATTAAACAAATATCATGGGCTCTAAAAATATGAGCTTTGAGAATTTGCTGATGGCAGGTGGACAACAAATAAATCAATTCAATCTCAGACAATTTAGCTGTCAATCAACTTTTGATATCAACTTCTTTTTTGCGCTCGTTTGTTTTGATTTTTCATATTCGAATTTTCGATATTTATTAACTATTTATTCATTTATTAGAATCAAGAATTTGTGCGTCGGACAATCACGTGAAGTTTAATTTATGCAATCAAACTGAAAAATCAACAATTGTGTGTTTAGTAATTTATGTTAATTTAAAGACTGAAGTGAAATTTGTAACTTGGCTCAAAAAATTAAATGTCATTGAAAATGTCCCAAATATGTATGTACTTAAACTCGTATTGCCTCAAGACACTTGACCTTCTTGGTCTTTGTCGATAGGCTTGAGAGATCATTTTCAAGAGCGTGCTCGTGTATTTATCGTTTAGGCCAAGTTTATTTGTGTTGACAGTTTTCCGAGATGCTCGAAATGCGTCATCATCAAATCAACGAGTATTTGGCATATGCTATTAGCATAATGAGCTCGTCTACATAAGAATACGCCTAACATATTTATTTAAATTGGTTCCGATTTAAAAGGCGATTATCAGCACGATGATCCGACAACTTCCAACTGCCGGCTTCCGTATTGTTATTATTATTTTTCAAGAGAACGAGATCTTAAAATAATTCTAATCCTGTCCAGCGCTTTGTAATACGTCAAAAGAGTCGACAGCTTTGATTTCCTTTCCATTGATTTGATTTGATTAGTGTCTGCGTCATGGAAAGATTAAGATTAATTAAAAGTAACGCGAAATGCAAACAATTCGGCCCAAATAAACATCAATCAATACCAATAAACAATGTGACGAAGTCGCGACGTCAGTCGGATTTGTCAATTGCGTTTCCTCTTGATCAACACACACACACCCAAAAAGAAAACAAAAAGTGTCCAATCAAAATACTTAAGTATCACAGTCGCAATCACAATGATATGAAAGTGATATCTATCCGTTTTATCCGTTTATCCGCAGAGACGCATCCAATTTTTGGCAATTGACCACAGTTTAAGCTCCATCTCTTTCTCTCTATGCCTGTCTCTTTTCAGCTGCAATGCCGCGCTGAGTTCGTGACATCGGCGACACTTACGAACAACAACAACAACCAAACACAAGAACAACGAAGTCGAAGTCGCCAAAGAAAAACCCGTTCGGCAGCGTTCGTAACTGTGAGAGGGCGACGGTGGAAGGAGGTAAAGTGCTTTTGGCATATAAAAGTGAATTTGTGACAAATATTCTGAACAGTTAGTGCGCACGCTCTGCAGCGACAACATATACAATAATAATAATAAAAATTGTGAATATTCATAAATCGTCGCGTCTCTTTTATTTGTGATATTAACAACAAATTGTGCAAAAAAAATAACCAAATAATAAAAATAAATCAAATCAAAAATCGTGTGCAAATCAATTGAACACTCAAAAACTCAAACTCAATCTTGTCCCAAGGATATACATTAATTTAAAAATAATCATAAATAAACAATATAATATATATACATAACATGTACCAGTTAACGAAACAAGTGAGTATAACAGCACATCGAATTTACGATCCATAATAATTTTAAGACTTTTACCTGAACAAACAAAATTAAAGATAAAACAATCCGAGACAAATCAAAAAACGTGTTTACTTGATTAACATGTTTTGAAAAGCGCACAAATAAAAACTAATTAAATACAAATTATGTTTTTTAAATCTTAGTCTAACGGCTCGTAGCGGTTTTTTTTTTCTGTTTGTTTCAATGTTTTTGTTTTATCTTTTAAAAAGGTTAAAATCATTTTTCAATTAAAATTATTGCAAGTAATTTTCACAGCTAGCTGCTTAAGCTTTCTAATTTACTTAGTTGTGTTGAGGAAGTCTGAGCATAGCTCAAAAATGTTTTAGTTGACGCTAGGTAAATACATAAATGAAGTACACTTTTTATTACTGCTGACCCAACCTATTAATTTAGTTTCATTTAGTTCAAAGTTCTTATAACCGCAAAGCATTAAAATGTAGATGAAAACTAAATTATGAATGGGTTGATTTGAACTCAAATTTTAACTAGACGTAAAAAAATAAAAATGGAAAAGTTTAAAAAAAAATTTTCTTAATTAAAAAAAAAATAAAAATACTTAAATATATGTAAGTTGAAAAAAATATCTGTAATTTGTATGAAATTAAATTTAAAAATAATATTTTTTGAATTAAAAAAAAATATATGTATGTTATTTGTATGATCTGCAGGGGTAAAAATAATTAACTATCAAAGGGTTAAGGTTACCTTAGGGCCAATAAACTTTCATCTAACGATTTTTCTAACGAACAAACAATATGATATACAAAGATCTATAATAACGAAGATATTAGAGTTAATGATATATGTACTTAACAGGAGTTAATGATACATATATGAGCAGAAGGACATTTCAGGCTATGTACACGTTTCATAACCGTTAACCCGTTTAGTCCATGCACTGAATACAGAGTATGAGTATGAAGACAACAAGTGTTATACATCTTATGGGTTTTAGCCCTGAGCCACTAAGACGAAACCGGTTACAGATACCAAGATACAGATTGCTTTTATTAATCAAGATTATTTTTTTACTTTTCGCCTGGTATCATATGTCATGAACATTAATTAAATAGAGTGGTTCAATTCAATTCAGGTTGTAAATTTACATAATTAGCCGCAAGACATTTGTCTATGTCTGCGGTTATCAATGAAGTAATTTATGCATAATCATAATAATAATAATGTGTTGATTTTTGGGATTAACTGGAAACTGAACTGTGAATCATGATTTGCTATTGTATTATTGTATTTTTGTATTTTTTTGTTAGTGTTATGCATATTAATAACCGATTAAAACGGGCGTAATTGAAAATGTGATGGAATATTCAAATGTTGAAGAGATTTTGGTTTAATTGGAAGTTGAAAATAAAATAAGAGCTGCCATTGAGCGTTGAACGTCACAGCAAAAAGCTGGTTTTTGACTTTAAATCAACGTCATCCGGTTTTATCTCTTTTTTATTTTGGCTTTTTTTGTTTTAATTTTTATTTGCTGTTTAGTCTTTAATTTGTCCTCTAAGAATAATACTAATTTTATTAACACAAAACAGAAAATGTGATACATAAATTAGATATTGTGCACAGGTGCTTGTGCTTGTGGTTCCTACATATAAATTGGAATTCTTTTCGATTCGATCGGATCGGATCGGATCGTGCATCCGGCTTTGGCATAGTCAAGGGCGCAGCATATGATGATGAGGTTGGATTAGGTTGGGATTGGATTAGATGCTTGTAATTAGCATCCAGTGGGAGAGACACCCAACAGCACAGCACATTGCATATGGGTATAATGATAGTGATAATCACTCAACAGCCGTGATCATGAATATTTTAACGTGGGACTATAAATTAAATTTTCGTTTGCGATTATATCATTGATTTCTGTTATTTAATTTAAATTAATTATTGTATGCTAATTTAAAGCATCGTGTGTGTAGACTGGTTCTAATAGTTTGCAGAACAACGCTAAAGTGTTGACTCTCTGGCCTCCAATTGTTATTCACACCTTCTTCTTTGTTTTTTATTTAATTTCTTGTCTTATCTTATTTGTACTTCCGCAGTTTTACACCCTGGCTGTGGCCCTGGGCATCGTCGTTTGCATGGTGACAGCGCTGCCCCAAGTTCAGCAGATTCAGCAGGAGGTTCCACACACGCTGCTAGACATTGAGACACCCAACCAGTTCAGCTATAACTCGCCGCTGGCACAGCCGGACAGTCTTCGGTCCAAGCCGTACTTTGATTTCCTGAGCACACTCTATGCCCACGATTCGGCCAAGACGGATTTGTTTCGCAATCGACCAAGGCGTGATGTACAGACGGAATCCGGATCGGAGCCAGAGCTGAAGACTCAACTGGTGTCGGCAGATCAACCCAAGAGTCGTCGTCGTGATCGCCAGCGTCGTGCCATTGTCTTCCGTCCCCTGTTCGTCTACAAGCAGCAGGAGATCAGAAAGCAGGAAATCGCCGCAAGAAGACGCAGTGATCGTATTGATCAGATCAATCGTGTGGGCTACAACCACAATCAACTGTACAATCGCCTGTAGTACTGTCTACTGTTTACATTCTATAAATCTATGCATCTACATCTAACCAACAACCATTGAGCAATGGCTATGGCTCTGGTCACTGGTCTTCTACAGGGTCCTCTCTAGCACTTAGCTATTTTTATTACAATTATTGTGGTTTTAGCCTTAAGTTACCCAGCACAACGCACACGAGCAACAAAAACAATCGACAATCTATCTATATATGTAGTACTTATTATAATCACACGCCCCAAAAACACCCTCACATAAGCACAAAAACATCCTACCCCAAATTATGCTAAGTATCCCTAAATTAATTTACAAATACATGACATATTTGTTAACTGATTTTTAAACATAAAATTGTTACTATAATGTTTATTAAAGCTAACCAAAATTTATTCAAAACGATTAAACTGTATTTATTTATTTATATTCCATTTTGCAATTTTCAGAAAATTCAGTAATTGTTTGGACAAAATAAAAGTCATGTGTTAGGAGATGGATACAATTTTACAACTTGAGAATTAAAATTTGAAATGCTGACGTTTCAACACAATAATACAAAAACAACAACACACAGCTTTTTTGTCACTATTGCTACTTAGAATTCTCAACTGGTTCAAGCGACTCTATAAAAAGATTTGGAATTTTTAAAAGTGAATGGTCCCGCTATTCTTAAAAATCTATATATTGATGTGAATTATTATTTTAACTGAAATTAATATTATTATATTTATTTAATATATATTTAAAAAAGTCGAATATTAATGCCAAACCATAATCAAAATGATATTCCGCTTAAATTTTTTCATAGTCATGAAAGTTTGAAGTTGCTCTGATTTTTGACCCAAATTAGTCTGTTTAAAGTAAATTTTTTTTTGAATTTTTATTTATGTCAAAGCAATTTCCTGGTTCACTGTATTTGGGATGATATAAGATAATAGTTCAGATCCCCACACAATAATCTAAATTAAGTTCTTGAAGAGATGAAAATTCTTATTTAACACAATTAAACAATTTTCCGGATACATTTTCAATAATTATTATCCTTTATCCGTAGTAGTAAGTCATGTCTCTCCCCACACAATCTTCTCCAGCCAATCCGTGTAGAGATGAACCTTTGTATAGACACTGGGAAACTTGGGATTGCCACAGATGAGTCCATACGAAGTGACGCCAATTATCTGCTTTAGGCAATTGTAGGCCGGATGCTGTACGAAGATGGGTCCACCGGAGTCACCGTTGCAAGTATCTGCCATGCTGGAACTGGATCCGGAGCCGGCACAGAACTGAGTACGCGGTACAATGCGGCTTTCAAGTCGTTCCATGCACATCTCATCGCTGTAGCGCTGGAGGGCGACCTTGAGCAAGTGCGTCGACTGTTGACCTGTGTTGTTGGTGTTGCCCCAGCCAGCTGCAATCAGGTCAAAGTGCTCGTTGCCACTGCTGGGCGGGAGGCAAGCGGGTGCCACGTACTCATTAAGTGTAGCATTCCTGTCCAGCTCGAGCAGGGCAATGTCATTGTAGAGACTCCCATCATCGCTCTCCGTGTACGATGAATGCACTACGTAGTTGACCAACTGGAAATCCTGTGGATCTGCATCATCCGTAGTGCTGTTGTAGTCCAATTCCCCCAAGCGTACAACATACTTGGGTGAATCGAATTTGGGATCCAAGCGTTCCGCTTTTGTCTCTGTTGTGTCCAGACAATGCGCTGCCGTTAACACAAACTTGGGATGGATCAGAGTGCCGCCACAGTTCCAACTAACGATGGAGCTTTTTGGTAGTCGTGTTCCCAACAGAGCCATAAAGGGAAACTCACGCCCCTCCGCCTTGGTGCCCCCTACAATCAAGGGCGAGGAACGACACGAGGATCGGACATTGTTATAGCGATGGCATTCTGTGGATATGAAAACCGGTTTATAAGTTATTCTTAAATGATATGTGTATACTATAACCAGAGATCGAAAACAAGAGTTAAGTTTCTATTTTTCTTTTTATTATCAAAAAAACTTTTATTATTCAAAAATTTATAATTCTTAATTTTTGATAAAAAAAAAGTCACAAAATAAATAATTAAATAAAAAATAAATAAAATAAATAAACTAAATAAAATAAATAAAACAAATAAAATATTATAAATGAAATAAAATAAATTAAAAATAGCTATAGTAACATATCTTTTCTATATAATTTTAATTTAAATATTAAAAAATTTATATTATTTCGCAACTTTTATTTAAAGACACATAAAAGTGACAGTGCCTGATTATAAATCTACAAATTGTTTACCCTTTTCAAAAAATCCTCTTGAGTCCACAGTCTGTCGATTTTTTTGCTGTTCGTTTAAAGGAAGTGGACAGCAAACAATATCGTTAAACTCATCGCAGTATTTAACATTGTTGAGACCGATCAGGTGCAGATTGTAGAATACTGCCGGACAGTCCGTTGAAGTTAATTCTTTGCATTCGCCAGTGCCATTGTCACAGAACTCCCCCCGCACCCTCACTGTTGCCGAAAATACCAAAACGGACAAAATCTTACAGATCGCGTCCATTGTGAACAGCGGCAGAAGAGAAACTGAGAGATGCGTTGAGCAGCTTTGAGTGCGTTTCTCTCAAAATTTGATTTGATTTGTGCACATTAAGATTCAAATGACGTACTCAATACCCAAAAACGTTTGGGTGGAATCAATCAAGTTCCGATCTTACTTGAATTTCAAGGCGTTTTCAATGTTTACCAGAATTCCCCCAATCAAAAGCATCAATCCAATCAGTTAACTACATATGTACATATACATATATTATTAAATTTTTTTTGTAACTAAATATCATACGTTGCAGAATAAAATTTATTTTGATTATTATTTAATGTGAGAATTCTAATTGGTCAATTTTTCTAACTTTCTTAATTTTGAAGCTAGAATTTTGAAAATTGTACTTGAATGAACTAATTATTTTACAACATTTTTTATTTGCTTTTTATTTTTAAATTGTTTTTCCTTTTTTTTAAATTGTTTTTTTTTTTTTAAATTGTTTTTTTTTTTTTAAATTTTAAAATTTAATTCAAATTTCGGGCGCGATTACAGATTTAAATTTTTAACAGACGGCCCATCAAAGTTAACAGAGCCTTAACCGATAAGCATAACACTATGCAAGAGCAGGGTTGCGTTAAATCTATCGACCAATCTGCAGCTAAAAATTGTCAGGGCGCGCAATTTAAATTTTAAACAAATTTTTAATTTTGCAATGAGATTTTTTATTTTTAAGCCGTTTAAATTATAAATTAGATTAAGGCAAAAATCCATAAAAACCCAATCTGATCCGCTACTATAAAAGTTTATTTAATTAAAAGAAATTAACGAAAGTCAACAGCTAATAAATGCACTTCTTTAACTTAGATTAGCAGACTGCCACGCCTACTCGCCCTTGTAAACGGGCTTACGTTTCTCAGCGAAAGCCGCAAGTCCCTCCAGCCGATCCTTGGTGGGTATGACCTGAGCATAGCACACCTCCTCAATGGAATAACCAGTGTTCAGATCCACCTGCATGCCCTTGTCCACGGCCAGCTTGGCCATGCGTACGCCCACAGGTCCATTTGGCAGTATTTCCTCGGCCAACTTCAATGCTCGCTGATAGGCAGCATCTTTCGATTCGTTCTGTTGCACCACATGATTGACCAGCCCCAATTCCTTGGCTTCTGTGCCATCAAACACGCGGGCTGTGAATATCAGCTCCTTTGCCAGTGCGGGGGAGAGTATGCGGGGCAAACGCTGAGTGCCACCGGCACCTGGTATGATGGCTAGTCGTGTCTCCACCAGACCCATTTTGGCATTGTTGGCGGCTGTACGAATGTCACAGGCGAGTGCCATTTCCAGGCCACCGCCCAAGGCAGCGCCATCGAGGGCCGCTATCACTGGCATGGGCAGCTGCTCAATGCTGATGAGCAGACCACGCAGCTGTGTGACAAATTCGCTGGTCTCCTCTGTGGTCATGCCTTAATAAATAAATTTATAAAAAATAATGATTAATAAAATAAAAAAAAGTAATCTGCTGGAGATGCCGGGGATTGAACCCGGGGCCTTTCACATGCAAAGCGAACGCTCTACCACTGAGCTACATCCCCTACCTTTGCGTTCCTTCAAATCGGCGCCAGCACAAAAAATGCCTGGTGTGAGACTGCGCAGCACAACCACTCGAGACCCGTTGTCACGCTTGATCTCCTCCAGAATATCCTTAAAGGTGTTTACCAGGCCACGACTGAATGCGTTCTTTGCCGCCGGCCTGTTGAGCCCCAACACTGTTATGCCTTTTTGTGCACCTTCCAGACGATCCACAAGAACTTCATTGCCATCGCCTAAGATTTCGTCAACAGAATAACGACATCTGCCAGTGGTTGTTAGTGGCAGCGCATTGCGCGTTAACAGTTTTGCAGCACGTTGCAGTAACAGAGACATTTTAAGCTTCCAAAAAATCAACAACAAACATTAACTTAAAAGAGTTACAAAAAATAATATGATTACAACACCGGTCGCGGTAACCAAAAGCTAAAGAAGATAAGAAGAAGACAAGAAAGAGCCTTTATATTGTCGACGTTTAAATACCCTTACTCGTTTAAGCACGTATCATTTGAAAATTGATAATATAAGTTTATGTGCTATATTAGTTTAAAATCGCCAATCAACTAAGTTTTATTTACAATAAAATTATATATATATATATTAACATATTTAGTCATATGTACTGTTCATTGTGTGTAAACATTTAAACATGTCGTGACTGTGCAAGGGTATAAAAAGCAGCTGTTTTAACAGTGTTGGTTAACATTTGCCAATCGATTGCAATTGTGTCGATAACGATAAATTGTTGTTTGTAAAATGTTCGTCTTACATTTTTAGATAGAGCAACTTTTAGATTCTTTTAACCATTTAAAATTCGTCAACCAGATGCAGTAATAAAATTCAAAGTGCATATTTTAAACCAATAACCAATTACTGCAGCTATTTTGGCACCCAAAACATTCCGATTGTGTGCCAGCCAGCAATCAAAACAACAACAATCATTCATCGCATGACGTAGTTCGTTCGGTTAAAAGTGAAACCGCAACAGCAACAAACAGTAAGGAACGACGTCAACCGATACAGATCTGTGTGAGCAGCGCGCTGTGTAAGTGGCATAACCATGAACTTCTTCTACAAAATGTATTTTTATGCATGCGCATGCTCATTCCCATTCCCATTGTTTGTTTTTAGAGCGCCCTCGCTGCGGATTTAAGGATGTTGTTGCGTGGCGGGCAGTTGTTGCACTGCAGGAATCAACAGTTCGGTCGCGTCCTTTACCAATGGAGGCTGCTGCAGACCCTCAATGGCTTTGGACGCTGTGCTCTGCAAAGTAATCAGTGGGCACTGCTCCGTCTGCAGGCACGCAGTCGTCTGGGCGGAGGCGGAGGACATGGGAGCAATAATAAATTGTGGATTACGACGCGACGCTGGAGCAGTAGTGATGGCAAGGATGTTAAGGAACCATCGGCGACCGTGGCTGCGACCGAGAAAGTTAGTCAAATAAAGAAGGAAGAGCTACCAGGTGGCACCCAGACGAAATTTGAAGTGAAAACATCAAAGGGCATTCTGTCAATCACAACCACCATCGAGGACTCGAAGATCAATGAAATTGTCTTCGAAAAGACGGAACTATCGCCGGTAGCCAAGCTAAATGAGCCAGCCTTGAATATTGTTGCTTCAGAAACCATTGCACCGACATCGAGTGCTCAACCCTTATCCGCGCCGTCTGCTCCTCCGTCAGCTCGAAAGGAAACCGCTGACACACCCGCCATGACGCCTCCAACTGCGGCACCTGCGCCAAAGCGACCCCGCTTCGATTACCGAATATCGCTGGAGCGCAATTTTGTGACGCCCGCTCGAGCAATATCGGATTTCATGCTATCGGCCACAGATCTGGAAAAGCTGCCCAAAATCAAACGTCGTTCGCCATACGAACAGGAGCCGCCCATGACTGTCTACTGGAGACGTGATGTCGAGGCAAAGGCCTTGGAGGTCTGGGGCTCACGCGATGGTCTAGTGCGAGAACGGCTGAAACGTGATCTGGAACGCAAACAGTATCAGCAGAGTAAGTTATTCAAAGATCAGACAATCAGATGCTAACTCTTATCACTCCTCCACAGATGTGTTTACGGTGAAGCGTCGCTTGCGCGACTACAGAAGGGAGATGGGCTCACGCACAAAGCTAATGCAGGAGAATAGGCAGGATGCGGAGAAGTCGGGTCAAGTGGTGGCTACCGCCATTGCCATGTAAGATAACTCAGTCAATAAATCGGGATATTAAGGAAGACATTCATGTCATTTCCAGAAATGCAGCCAATCTGCTCTTTAAGGCTGGAGGTTGGCTATACAGCGGCTCTCATAGCATGTTTGCGGAAGTTATACACTCGCTGGCGGATCTAATCAATCAGCTGATCCTGGCCTTTGGCATCTACAAGTCGTCACAGGAGCCGGACACGGATCATCCGTATGGCTATATGAACATGCGTTACGTCTCTTCTCTAATCTCCGGAGTGGGTATCTTCTGCGTTGGCAGTGGTCTATCCATTTACCATGGCATCGAGGGCATCATTAACCCGCAGCCCATTGCAGATCTCTTCTGGGTCTACTGTATATTGGCTGGCTCGCTAGTTTCCGAGGGCGCTACACTTGTGGTTGCCATCAATGAATTGAAGAGATCAGCAAAGGTGAACCACATGAGCTTTAAAGATTACGGTAACTGGTTTATTATTCTAAGATCAAGAGAATGAATTTAACGTATCAATTCTGCAGTTCTAAGCGGCAAAGATCCCTGCGTTAATGTGGTGCTTTGCGAGGATGCGGCAGCTGTTGCTGGTGTCATGATAGCCGCTTCCTGTATGGGTCTGAGCACCTACACCGGATCACCGATGTTCGATGCGGCTGGTTCGTTGGTTATTGGAGCGCTATTGGCTGGTGTTGCTTCATTTATCATTTACACGAATGCCAATGCGTTGGTTGGTATCTCCATTTCTATGGATCGCTTGGAGAAGATGAACTCTGCGCTAGAGGCTGATGTTATGATCCGGGCCATTTACGATGTCAAAGGCATTGACATTGGCAATGGTCGTGTGCGCTATAAGGTTAGTTAAGCTTACAGTGAATCCTACTCAAGCTAATCTTTCTCCCTTTTATAGGCTGAGTTGGACTTTGATGGACGGGAATTGACGCGTGTGTATTTAGATAAACAGGATCTTAACAAGCTCCTGACGGTATGTTTTATTAATAACATTAATACAAAGTGTAAGGTTTAATATCAAATTATTTTCAGACTGTCCGAGGCTTTCGTAATGTGGACGATCTGGAGAGCTTCTTGTTGGATCAGGGGGAGAACATTGTTGACCTCATGGGTGGCGAAATTGATCGCATCGAAATGAATCTACGCGTGAGTGCGAATGAACTCAATTTGATTTTCATTAAAATAATAATCAATCACTTTATCTTTGCAGACTCATTTCCCAGAAATTCGTCATGTCGATCTTGAAATACTCTGAAGCCTTTCTTTGTTGCTGGATGTAATCACAATCAAAATTTACCCGTGTAGATTCTATTTATTCCGATAGTCGGTTTAGTTTTTTGGTAAATAAGTTACGGCTGTTCTTTGGGTGGGCAATGGATACAAAAAAATAATAAGGATAATACTTAATTAAGCTTAAAAATTTAGTAGTTGTTGAATCGTACAGCTTTTTAGTTCGAGTTAGTCCCTTTTTATAAATTTTAATTTTTGTTTTTTATTTAGCCTTGACTTTACAATATAAGGGGAAAAACTCGATTATAATTGGGCATTGAAAATTGTTTCTGAATAGAGTCCAACTTCTTCAAGTGGAATCGACATAGGAAATCAGCTTTGAGCTAAAATAACATTCATTTTAGGCTTATAGGAGTCAGAGAAGTTCGACTCTATTAAGAGAACTGCCTAAAATATCTGCTATGTATTATTGTGAACAATAAAAATTAATGCAATTAATTAAGTTTGTTATTTCTTAACTAAGGAAATTTTAAAGATTTCGAAAAATGGTAACTGTAAGGGTACAGTTGATATTTATTGTACAATTGCAAAAAAACTGGTACATTTTGTATTCACTGGTACATTGGCTGCGGTCGCTCTCTCTCTCTCTCTCTCTCGTCACTTGGCTCTCTGTTTACATATCGAGCTTGACCACGCTGTTAACAGCGCACGCGGCTTTCACTGTTATCGCTTGCAGAGAGGCGGCAACGCCGGCGCAGACGTCCCCACCAACAACATCAACAACAACAAACAAATGCAGAGAGCTTTAAATTGGGGCTTGTCGAACGTTTTGCTTGTTGGTCACTTCGTAGTCGCAGTTGGCGCGTGTATTGAAACGGTCACAAAAAGCACGTATAATGTGAATTACTCAACATTAAGCTAAATATTAAGAAGAGAAAAAGAGGAATATATAAAAGTAAATAAATTGTTGAGTGCATGCAGTGTGTTAATTAAATCATACCTAATTAATTAGATGTATTTAAAAAAATTAAATATTGCATACTAATTTAATTATATAGTCGCATGCAAATTTTGTGATTGTGCTTGCTAATAAACAAAAAATCCAAAGTGCTGATAAGTTAAACGAAAACAATTTCAAAATTGCGAGTGTATTTTTGGTCAACAATAAAAGAAAAAGTTAAACAAATGATGAAAACAAATATTATTTAAATTTTGGGCATTGTGTTGGATTTTGTTGTTGTTGTCTATACCGAGTCAGAGTCGGGAAACCCATGGAGCTCTTACGGTTGTTTGACCCATTAATGGGCTAAGGGGTCGACAAACTTGTCAACTTGTCGTTCAATTCGCATGCTAATTAGTTGGTGGTTAACTGGCGGCATAGACAGTTTTTTTGTTGCGTTGCATGAATGAATAATACGCGTTTGATTAAGACATTCGCCAAAAGTCTGTTTATGTTTATGTTGACATTTTCAATGGGCTTAGTACTATTCACATTTAAGGGGGGAAACCAGTTTAGGAGGCCGAAAATCAAAAGTTTCTTGGGATTTTTTTTTTAACTGAGAAAGATTACTTGGAAATTGGTTATACTTGGAGGATATTTTACTCCAATTTGAAATAACACGTTAAAATTTTTACCTCTTCCAACTGATTGGAATTTCGTTTTGAAACCTAAGCCACATATTCTTGAATAGTTGTACCATCAATTTACTGGTTCCCCCCTTTAGAGGATCCATACAAATTTCTGATGCCGCAATAATTGAAATGGGTTTCGAATTGCTTAAAGTGGAATCATTTACAGATTGAGATCATAAAAACAAACTTGACATCGATGTCGTATTTTGCTGATTCTGCTGATTCAGTTCCACTTTCAGCCCAGTTACCAATATAAAAGTGAGTCGGCATTTTTTTGACTTTATTTCTTGCTGTAATGGAAATCAATGTCAATCGTCGGATAGATAAAAGACCAAATGGGCAATTGATCGAACTCAATGATGTGCCGTTGACATTACATAAATACGTATACGTAATAGTTGAATCTCGACATTGTGCAGCAATTAGATAGCTAATGAGCTCTAATCGTAGCATCCCCCATTCCCTTCTCGTTCCATGTTGCAGTTCACATCCAAAAGCAGACAAAAAAAATAAAAAACAATAACAATGCAAACGAGACTCTTGCAACCACCCACGATTCGAGTGAATCTGTTGCTGTTGCACATCGTGTTCGTCATCGTCATCGTCATTTCCATCGTCAACGTCGGTTTATGTCAATCAGCGGATGCTGAAAGGCCGCCGAACATCATCTTCATTCTGGCGGATGATCTGGTAAGTGAGCATAACAAGCAATTTGGGTTTAACTTTTTATTTTGTTGAGTTTCCCTTTCAATTTCCCTTCCCTTCTCTTGCCTGCTGCTCATATTGTTTATAGGGTTTCAATGATGTTGGCTTTCGTGGTTCGGCGCAGATTCCCACGCCCAATATCGATGCCTTGGCATATTCGGGTCTCATACTCAATCGTTACTATGTCAATCCCATTTGCACACCTTCCCGCTCTGCTCTCATGACGGGCAAATATCCCATACACACGGGTAAGTATCTAAGTTGGCCTTGCCTCGTGCTGTTTCTTTAATTTAATCCTTTGCAGGCATGCAACATACGGTTCTCTATGCCGCTGAACCGCGTGGTTTGCCCTTGGATCTGAAAATTCTGCCAGAATATCTCAATGATTTGGGGTGGGTCTAACTCGATTTTTAAGTACTTAATTAGAATATTTTTTAAGTTAAATTAATTTTATCGATTTAATGAATGATTTTCATTAAACTCAATTTACGGCTTGGATTTTCATCACAAATTTTCATAATTCTATTTGACAGTTTTTTAAAAATTTCAAAAATTACATATTTTTTTTAACACTTTACCAAATTTTTTGTGGAATGTCAATTTTATCTTTTTTTAACCTCTTATTTGGTTCCGCATCAAAATTGTATTTATTTGATATATTTGGTTTTTTTTCTTAAAATTGTCCACATTTTTCCCTTTGAGAGTTTTTCAAAAACTTCCAACTCCCATATCTTTGCCAAAACTTAACCGATTTTCTTGCAGAATTTGATAATTTTTGACCTCTTATTTGATTCTGAATCAAAATTTAATTTATTTGAAACATTTATATTTTTCACTTTTTCCACTTTTTCACCTTTTCAAAAACTGTACATCACAAGTTCACCCCTTGCTAATAGGTATACCTATAACAATCTTTTCCAAATTGCAGCTACACCTCGCACATAGCCGGCAAATGGCATTTGGGTCACTGGAAGAGGGCCTATACGCCTCTGTATCGGGGTTTTAGTAGCCACGTGGGTTTCTGGTCGGGACACCACGATTACAACGATCACACAGCTGTGGAGCACGGCTACTGGGGTCTGGACATGCGCAATGGAACTGAAGTGGCCTATGATCTGCATGGTCAGCCCACAACGGAGGTAATAACAAAACAGTCTCTCGATGTCATTGCCTCCCACAATGCGGCAAAGGGTCCGCTCTTCCTCTATGTGGCACATGCGGCAGTTCACTCCGGAAATCCCTACAATCCGTTGCCAGCCAACGATGATATTGTGGACAAGCTGAGTCACATATCGAAGTACAAGAGGCGCAAGTATGCGGGTAAGTGGATGAAACTGTAGACACCAGTATACAGCGATTTCCCGCTAAACTAGCTATTTTTTAAAAAAGTCGTACAACAAAAGTTTCTAGTTTTATGATCGATAATAAGTCCAAGTTCACGACTATTTTTGTTTTTGGGCTTACAAATTTCAATTCCGAGTACTCTTGATTTCAGGATTTGGAAATCCAATCCCAATAGGTTTAATTTCAGGAAAAGTCAAGAATGCCAAACTTTCCTTTAAACAATTTAGGGGTATGGAAATGTTTTTGTCACTAGATTTTTATCTCGCAAAGAGGTTTTTTTTTATAAGATATCAGAAATTTTAAATAAAAAATAATTAAAAATAATAAATTTAGTTTAATTGCATTGTTGATTATAATTTGCTTAGCCCTGGTTGCTGAAATGGACGACTCTGTGGGCCAGATAGTTGGACAACTGCAGAAATATCGCATGCTGGATAATTCTATAATCATCTTCTCCACGGACAATGGCGGTCCAGTTGAGGGTTTCAACTCGAACTTTGCCTCCAATTATCCGCTGCGTGGCACGAAGAATACCCTCTGGGAGGGTGGAGTGCGTGGTGCAGCCCTGGTATGGTCACCACGGCTGACAAAACTGCCTCGATTGGCGGAACAAACGATGCACATCTCCGACTGGTTGCCCACATTGGTGGAAGCAGCTGGCGGTGAACAGGCGCTGGCGAATCTCAGTGCAGCTAATCTGGATGGAGTGAGCATTTGGCCAGCCCTGGTCACAGATGGCATCTCTCCACGCAAGACCATACTGCACAATATCGATGACATCTGGGGCAGCGCGGCAATCACCGTGGAGGAGTGGAAGCTGTTAAAGGGCACCAACTACAATGGCGCCTGGGATGGCTGGTATGGAATGCCGGAGTTGCGTAATCCGAGTGACTACAACTGGGATCAGGTGGCCAAGAGCGTTACAGGCCAAGCCATGCAGAAGCTGAAGATGCTGCCTTCAAGGGCCGATCAGATACGATTGCGTAGAACAGCCACAATCGATTGTCCTACGAAGAGAGGAGCTAACTGCAATCCACTAAACGCACCCTGTCTGTTCCAAATAAATAAGGATCCTTGTGAGCTAAATAATGTGGCTAAGCAGTGAGTGATAACAATATTTAATATTTTAAATAAAAAACACAGAAGGCTAGATCAGCTTTACAGCTATTTTGTCAATTTTGCGACTAGAATTCTCAACAGGTTCTAGCGTCTCAAAGTTGACATCAGGCTGGAATCGCTGGTCAAGTCAGCACAACGGTACAGATGATAGAGACTGACATATCTATAATTCCTTGATTCTATTTGGTATTCGATTCTCCTTCCAGGTATCCCAGAGTGTTGGACCTCATGCTGAAGGAGTTGCAATTGGTTAATGCCACCGCTGTACCGCCTTCAAACAAACCTGATGATCCTCATGCGAATCCACGCCTCTGGAACTATACATGGACTAATTTCGGTGATTACACTGATACGAAGAATAATATCATAAGCAATACCCCCAATTTAATACAAAATTGTATATGATAATTAAAAGCTTAGTTTTAAGTTGTTTCGGCGTTAAAATTGGGATTGAACTGAATTTCGTGACATTAATCGAGTGCTTCTTAGATAGTTCAGCGAACTGGTAATTTTTATGAAAACGTTTTAAGATATTTTAGTATTTATGTGTATAATAAAACTATATTGAAATTAAGATTAAAATGCTGAATTTTTTCAAATTATAATAGAAATTAGAATTTATAAGAGAAGAAGTTATAAAAGCTGCGTTATGGGGAAATACTTTATCAAAAATATTTCATGGAACCGAGAGAAGTTCGATACTCTACGAAATTATCATTTATATTTTCCGGATTTCTTTAAAATACTTGATTCCGTATAAATCTTTACTACACAGAAGAAAAACAAGGCCATTCTAAAATCAAGTATAAGATACTTAATTTAAGCTCGCATTTTTTAAGTATGTATTCAGGATTAAGCTGAATAATCAAGCCTGTATCGGGATTATTTGCTGAGCGCGAGAGGAAAATTCTCTCTCGGCCTCTCTCATTTCAACCGGTCCGGTGGCTCAATGGTTAGAGTCGCCGACTCCAGTTTGAAAAAAATCTGAGTTCGATTCCTCCCGTCATATAAATTTAAAAAAAAATATCTATTAAAAAAAAAATTGTTAAAAAAAAAATGTTTAGAAACAAAAAAGTTAAAAAAAAACGTTAAAAAAAAAAATTTTTAAAAAAATGTTTAAAAAAGAAAAATCTTAAAAAAAAAAAATTTAAATGTAACGAAAAACATTATAATTAATACAAAATTTTGTAGCCTGAATTTAAGAATTTCAAGATTGAATTCGGGATTGAAAAAATCAAGTATTTCATACTTGGTTTAAGAAAATCCGAGATTACCCCACTTCTGACATCGTTTCGGATTGAATTCGGGCTAAATATCCCGGTTTTATTTTTTTCTGTGTATATTTCTTAAAATATGTTGAAAATCGAAAGTCGTTTTTTACAAAAATATGTCTTTATTACTTCACATACTTATGGGCAAGCAATTCTTAAGTTTAACAAATCTTGATTTGTATATTATTATTTTTTTTTGGGTTCTTTGCCGCTTGAGAGCAGAATATTTTTTTGTGATTTGCATCTACAACAAGTTGAACTTATGCTAAATGGGATCGGAGTTGAAGTTATGAAATATCTGTGAACGGCAGATGGGATGAGATAGCGTGAGATGTGTATAGAGTATACATAGTCAGGATGAAAGACCAAAGTATTGGTAATGGTAATGGTAATGGAATTGGTAATGGTAACTAGTTCATAGTTCTAAAGAGTCTTAAGTTCTAGGTATTGATCTACGTCTTCCAATATTACGTCTCAAATGCTAGCTAGTTTGTGTCTCGGAGTCAGTTTGCCATATTCAGTATCTGTAGCCGCTGCCATCGTTGTCGCCATTCTGACCTCCGGGTCCGAAGCCATTGCGTCCCTGACCGGGCTTGCCGCTGGAGTAACCGCGACCGTCCGCATTGTCCTGCCCGAAGCCGCCATCCTGGCCATCAGGACGACCGTTTGAGTAACCCTGACCATCACCATTGTCCTGGCCAGTGACACGTCCTCCGATGATCACGCGGCCACCGTCGGAGCCACCGTTGCCGCCAGGACGACCGCCGGAGTAACCATTCTGTCCCAAATCCTGACCACCGGGACGTCCATTGGAGTAGCCGCCCTGGCCCAAATCTTGTCCACCTGGACGACCGCCGGAGTAACCGCCTTGACCCAAATCTTGTCCACCTGGACGACCACCGGAGTAACCGCCTTGACCTAAATCTTGACCACCGGGACGACCGCCAGAGTAGCCGCCTTGACCCAACTCCTGACCACCGGGACGACCCCCAGAGTAGCCGCCTTGACCCAACTCCTGACCACCGGGACGACCGCCAGAGTAACCGCCTTGGCCCAAATCTTGTCCACCTGGGCGACCGCTTGAGTAACCATTTTGACCCAAGTCCTGACCACCTGGACCACCAGCTCCGCCATTGCCGTTGGCATCGCCCTCATAACGAATCTGTGGACGGTATCCCTGTTGATCAGCCTCGTACTCAACGATCTGGAATGTAAAATTGGGAGAAAGGGTAAGGATTAGATACGCTCGAAGTGGCAATAAATATAGATGTATGTCCTGTCCTGTTTAGCTAGACCATCTCGCTTACTTGCTTCCTTCCATCGGGCAACAGAACATTGTACTGGCCGGTGGTGAAGTCACCGTCGCGCATCTCTGAATGCCCAAATGAGAGCCCACTTGGAGCGTCTTCAACTTGGTAATTAAATTCGTACTTAGCGGGTTCCTACAGGTTAGCGACATAGCGTGTTGGAGAGAGGAAGAAAGAGAGAGAGAGACAGATAGAGACAGTTCTAGAGTATTAATAGGAATAGAAAGAGAGACAGTGAGAGAGTCTAATAAAGAAAGAGAAAGAGAGGAAGGCGCAAGCAAAAACTGGAGCGGTGCATGAAGAAGAGATCTGTGCAGCATTTGGCATTTTAGATAATAGTGAAGCATTCAGCGTGGAGCTAATCTTGTCTTGTTCTTGTGTGTGTGTTTGGAAGGAACCAAGTAGGACCCAGACTACCCAGACCAAGCAGCGAGCTACTTACATCGTTGTCATAGTCAGCACCACCACCGGCACCACCTGCGCCGCCGCCAGCGCCGCCAGCACCAGCTCCAGAGGCCGGAGGACCATACGAGTCCGAGGGCTTGCCACCGAATCCACCCTGTCCTTGGCCCTGACCGGGAGCACCATAGCTACTCGAGGGACGACCGTTGCCATTGCCATTACCAGGAGCGCCATACTGATCAGAGGGCTTGCCACCAAATCCGCCCTGTCCCTGGCCCTGGCCGGGAGCACCGTACTGATCTGAGGGCTTGCCACCAAATCCGCCCTGTCCCTGTCCCTGGCCGGGAGCACCGTAGCTAGATGAAGGACCACCATTACCTTTGCCATTACCAGGAGCACCATATTGATCCGAAGGCTTGCCAGGAGCGCCATATTGATCGGAGGGTTTGCCACCGAAACCACCCTGTCCCTGTCCAGGAGCTCCATAGCTGCTCGAGGGGCGACCATTTCCATTGCCACGGCCAGGTGCGCCATATTGATCCGAGGGTTTACCACCACCCTGACCAGGAGCACCGTAGCTAGTCGAGGGACGTCCGTTGCCATTGCCGTTACCACTACCTGGAGCACCATATTGGTCCGAGGGTTTGCCGCCTTGTCCCTGTCCAGGAGCTCCATAGCTGCTTGATGGACGTCCATTGCCGTTGCCATTACCAGGAGCACCATACTGATCGGAGGGCTTGCCACCAAATCCGCCTTGACCCTGTCCGGGAGCACCGTAGCTGCTTGAGGGACGACCATTGCCATTGCCATTACCAGGAGCACCATATTGATCCGAAGGCTTTCCACCTGGTCCACCCTGACCCGGAGCACCGTAGCTACCCGAGGGACGACCGCCACCAGGAGCACCATATTGATCCGAGGGTTTGCCACCACCAAAGCCGCCCTGTCCCTGTCCTTGCCCCTGGCCCTGACCCGGTGCGCCATAGCTGTCGGAGGGCGAGGGCGGCAAATAGGAGTTCACTGGCGGCTCTGGACGTGCCAGCACCGTCGCCGTCAACAACAGCGTTAGGCCGAGTAACTTGAACATATTCCACGTGAGTTGCAAGCTGGATTGTCTTATAAACGTGACACTGCCTTGAATTGGACTTCAATTTGGTTGATCTCTCTCTCTCTCTCTACGTTTTGCGCCACGGAACAGCGCCAGATTCTGACTGATCTCGATGTGCAGCCACAGCGCGTATTTATATGAAACGTTGCAACGACGCGACGCGATGCGATGCGACGACGTGAGCTGCTCTCCAATCGAAAATGAAACTGAAAGTCTAGGATGCACACACACATACACACACTCAGTGACACAGTCAGTTATGAGCAGTTGTTGTTGTTGCTGCTGGCGGTGGTGTGGCGTTGGCTACGTGTGGCAACCGCAGGCAGCAGCTGCCACATACGATCATCTTTGAAGCGCCAACTCAGTTGCAGTTGTAGTTGAGGCATTGTTAGTGTTATTTATACCCTGTAATGAGAGCATGCAACTGGTATGCAACTGGCTGCAACTCTGCAACATGAACATTATTTTATTTATGCTGTTATGATTTCCAATTTGATTTGCTGGCGGGCGGTGTCGCTGAAAACGGTATAATAAAATAATGTGGCAGCCCTGGCTTAGCTTGGAAAAAAAAAGAGGGGGGCAGCCATCAGGTTCCCAGGATAACTCAGTTCCCATTTAACTCAATCTAAAAACAGTGAGTTAAATTAGGAACGTGCTTAATTTTGAAGCTAGAATTTTGAAAATTGCATTTGAATTTTTGTTGAATTTTTTCAGATTTCTTTTTTAGAATTTTTTTCATTAGAGAAATGACATGGGACCAATATTCGATAGAATTATTTTTTCTGTTTTCTGGGCATGTTAAGCGCCCTCTAGCGTGAATTAGAATAAGCATAAGAATGAATGGTGAAAAAGGGAACCGGAGTGAACGTCAGCGAATGGAACAAATGGAACAATGGAACAGTGGAACAAATTGATCAGGACTACGTTAAAAATTAGGTTACGTTTGGATAATAAAATTGGAGCATATTCGAGAAACAATTATGCAAGAAAGTAGAAAACTGCAGTGTTGGAGTGAGTGATATTGGGAACTTTAAGGGCATAGACTCTGAGTAACTCATAGTCGACTAAAGCTTTCTTGCTTGTTGTTGCTGTTGTTGTTGTTCTATCGCCGCCTGCCACAAAATCTCAATCTCAATCAACTCGCTGCGCTCCGTCTGGCTTCAAGCTTGAATCGTTGCAATTGTTTGTCGAGCTAAACTCAGAGTCTGTCGCTGTCTCTGTCTCTGTCGCTGCCACAATCTTGTTGCCACGCAGCTGATTTGCCTTCTTTTTTGTTGTTGTTCTTGTTGTTGTTTTGTTGTGTTGGGGGCACATCTTTTTCGGTTTTCGGCGAGTGATTGTGTGATTGTGTGCTCAACTCTTTTGGGCTGCAGAGTTACATACGTTAAGCGCAAAGTAGTCTACTCGGTCGCTAGGTGAATGTGAATGTGTTTCAAACGTTTGCCACACAACGTTGCAGCTTTTCTTGTCTTGAATTTGGATTCAGATTTGCGACTCTTTGTGACAAGATGAGCATCGCATCGGTTTGCGTTTTGTTTGCCTTGTCAAAAAATTGAAGAAGATCGTGCCACATGCGACCCCAATTGGGAGTATGGGCTCTCAGTCTGCTCGCTGGATCTTCACATATGTATACCGATCACAATCACATCGATAGATTGATGGTTGGATGGAAGGTTCGATGGATGGATGCATGAATAGATATGTCGATAGATGGATCGTTCGTTTGTTCATGAGGGCGCAATTCAAATGCGTTTGATGGGTTTTTAGTCTAGGTAACAATTTGTAACGCCTTTAAGAAAAACCTAAGATCATGACGATACGAATACCTACATATGACAATCGATATGTGAAGCAATTTATTTTGCTGTCAAGACTTCGCAAGATTACAGTAGACATTACTTGAGAAAAGTATATGGATTTATATTGATAGTTGAAGGGTAAACTGATTGATTACTGAAAACATATTGCGAAGGTTTTTAAGATCAATGTGAAGTTTTGATCGGTATGAAAAGGTTAGATAAATACATTAATCAATAGATCTTTAGAGAACAAAACTATGAAATATCAAAATAAAAGAAAAAACGTACTAGCAAAATGATCATATAGAATATAAGGCTTAAAGTATGGTATTGAAATAGGACTAAAAATTGCTAGTAATTGAAATTGATGCGAATAATGAAATTGTTGCCTAATAACACCCAGAAGGATGATTAAACTTTTTACGCAAAGTTTGTCTAGTTGTTTTTTTGACAATGATAAAAAATTCACAAACTTGAATATTATTACTTTTTTTCTTTTCAATATACCTTTTTTCAAGATAAAATATGTCAATTATTAAATTTGTCAAATTATTTAAATATTTAAAATTTCTAAAATAACACAATTTCATACCGTTTCAAATGCTATATTTTGTGCATTTAAATTGTATCTAAGATATTTGCAATTGTTTCCACAGTGCATTAACAACGATGCGCTAATTGATCCATACTTGCAATCCAATTCAGATTCAGATTTTGCGATTTATGTCAAATTAATTGCGTTCAATTCTCACCTCCCACCGACTACGACTACTTTAAACTTAGCCGGATTTCGAGAAGCAACAGTGACTCCCACACACACACACACACGCGCACACAGAGCTGGCAAATTAATTGCTCATGTACGTGATTGTTGGCTCCACCTCCGCGTCTAGTCACAAGTGTGGGAACGTGCCGGGTGACGGGTTGGAAATTCAAGTAAGTAGGGTCAAAAGTGAGCGATTTGCAGACAGAGACCAACACAGATGCAGATACATTTACAGATACAGATACAAACCCTTGAGTCACGTCCATGTCGGCAGCTTAACCCTAAGTTGACACACATAATTCAGCTGGTAGCAACATATTTATCGTGTACTCTCTTACAATTAAACACTTTTATTTATAATTCATTCATTCGGTGGCTGATTTAGTGGCATAGATGCGTCTGTAGCGTTCATAGACCTCAAGGAAGAGCAGCGTGTGGACGGCATAGATGAGGACGCAGACAACGCAGCAGTCGTAGAGCACCAGGAGCAACAAACCTCCAAGATATAAGCACAACAACAAGGTAACAATAGCAGCCAAGAATTGCAGCTGACAAATCCAACGACGTTCGTAGAAAGCTAAAGAAGCAGCTGGCAAACATCAAAGGAATACAGGGTATAAACATACTCACAGGAAAGCAAGAGCAGCACATAGAAAACAATGCCAATGGAACCGTTGGGAGGATTCAGATAATCTGAGCTTGAACCAAATATCAGCTGTGTTAGGCCAAAGCCACGTCCATAGCTGCAGGCGAGGATTAGGCATGATTATCAATTGATTATTATAATTGTATTCCTTAAAACTCACTCGGATTTAAATACAGCTGTGCAGCTGACTTGCTCCGCCAAATCGCACAATGCCGTGTAGTTTTCATCGTAGTCCAGTTGGATTTTCACATACAAAGAGTAGATGGAGATGGCCAGTCCACAGATGCACAGCCACCGCAGGCGGCAGCTGCTGGGCGTGGCACTGTCAATTTTGGACTTTTGCTGCGTGCAACTCAACATCTCTGGGCTAAGAGGAATAATGAGCTCAGTTCTTCTTCAATAACAGCGAACAGCTGTGGCAACCTGTTGGTGTCCAGGGTTGCCAGGCTGCATGTGGGCACACTTTTAAGGATTTTCCACATAAAACTGCCTTTGTTTTTGGTGTCATCTGACAGCCCTGTTGGAAACTGCGCAGTACAAAGCAATCAGAACTCGCAGGAAGGAAGGAAGAAAGGAAATTCTATTTATAGCCGCATCAATTTGTGTTATCCTTTCTCATTTAATTGGTGTTGACAACATGTGTTAAAATTGTGGTTGTTGTTATAACTAATTAAAATAAACATAATTTGATGTTAAGCTAAATAAATAAAGTTGGTCTAGAAAGAAGCTCACATTGCGTATACGTAAGGTGTAAAATCAGCAAATCTTTATAATTAATGTTTATTTATTTGTTTAATATCAACTAAGTACAGTTAACCAAAATTATAGTAAAAGTAAAGTAAATTAAAGTAAAATTATGTAATGTAAATATTAAAATTTAAATTTTAAGTGAAAGGATAAAAAAGTTTAATTAAAAATCGAGAAAAATCAAAAATCTGGGAGTATTTAAAAAATATTAAAATGACCCATTTGTTAAAAGGAGAAACCCAATCAGATCAAAAAGTATTAGTAGTAATAATTGGTTTTAATACAAGTATTATAATTATTATACTAGAAAGAAAATAGAAAAGGGAGGATTTCAAGGAGGTGAGAGAGAGAGAGAGATAATTATCTCTGTTGCTACTTTTATTATTATATTAAATATATTGTAATTTAAGCATTTATCAAGTAAACTATTTTATATTTAAATAAACACAAAAGATTTGCGCTCAAAAATTAAATTGCCGAATGACAACACAACAAACAATGTTGGAATACCCACTGAATTTCAAGTCATGCGACAATTTTAGACGTTCTTCATACCGTTCCCTCCATTCCCTTCTCCAGCTCCCTTCTTCTACTTAGCGAACACTCCACTTTCAGTTACGCTCCAATGTATACATAAAAAATTAGCAGCTGGGCGACATATGAATCCACATGACTGGTAAAAATGGACAGATCCGAATCTGGACAGACAACTAGATGGAGACAAAATGCAATAGACATGATCATCTTGTTGTTGCTTGTATTCACGACACAATGATCCACCGCTTGTCTGAATGCTCACACCCCCTCCAACACCTCCTCTTCCTGCCATATGAGTGGAGTGTAGTGTGTTTGTGTGCATGTCCCTTTTTAATTTATAGCATCACGAATTTGAATTTATGTACAAGTCTGTACTTAAAAGAGATGCCAACCAAACTACATGCTTAACTCTTAGCTTAAGACTTTTGTCAAATTTCACAATCCAAAAATTATACATATATCGAAAATTGCAGTAGCCTACAGAAGAAGGCTAGAACAAAAGGTACGCTCTCTTTGAGATGGCCAAGAATAGCATCCAAATAGCTGGCAAAGTGAAGTGATAAATTTGAAGTAACCTTGGAGCAGGCGAGTGACACACACACACACACAACACAAATACAACAAACAGTCACCGCACTGACAACAATCAGCAAGCTTGCTGGACTTAAAAATACCTTACACTTAATTTGAGTTTACTTAGCAACTTTTTTTCACAGTTAAAATTTAATTTTTAAAAATAATGTGTAATTTTTAAGAATTTGAAAATGATGATGTTTATCTTTAATATACATACATATAATGTATGCTTATGATAGATTTAAAAATATCAAATCTGCAGTAATTATATTAATTTGCTTTTTTGCTTTTGCGAGCCTTCTGCGAGCCCTTTAGCGAAAACCACACCTATCGCTTGATCATCTGTTTGAATTCCACGTCATTATGTATATCATACCCTTTTAGCATACTCATAACTATAACAGGGTATAACTAAAAAAACAACGAGGATTTCTGATGCTTGAATATTGCCAACTAATTGAAATTAGTATATATATTCGAGTGTTACATACTTTACTATAATACCAGCATACCCTTTTAGCAAGCTCATAACTTTTACAGGGTACAACAAAACTTGGCATCGTTTGAAGCGCCCTTCGCAGCTGTCAGTTGAATTTAGGCTCAACACCCAACAGATGACTGGTTAACTGAAATGTGCGCAAATAATTTGGCCAAAATGGAGCAGAAAGTTTATTGAACTTTAAACTTCAAATTTGAAAATCGAAAATGAATTTAGAGAATGTGGCTGCTTTAAGAAGGGCCAATGCGAATAATGTTAATGTTAATGCTGATGCTAATGCTAATGTTGATGCTAATGCTAACGTAAATGCAGCTGTAACGCTAAGAAGAAGTTGGCCTAAAGTGCGACACGCGCGACCCTCGAGTGTTGTCAGAACTCGCTGCAGATCCGCGTTCAAAATTTTGTATCTTTGAAGTGCGCAAACAAACAGCGCCTCAAGTGCAGCTGACGATGATGGCAACAGCAACAGCAGCAATGATGATGATGATGATGATGATGATTGTACAGGTGATCATTATGTTGCCGTTGAAGGTAATGCGTTGTCATAAGATTCGCATTCGCCTTTGTTCTGCTTCTCAGCCCGCGCTGCACGTGTCCCAAAGATGGAGCAGTGTCTTGGATATTGGAAGGAAGTTAAGGTTACAAACATCACTTCTAACATTGTTGTTATTGTTGTTGCCAATGCTGTTGTGCTGGTTTTTTCTGCTTGCGTGCTGTTGCAATTTGGCAACTTGGCAATTGGCAAGCGCCTCATTTGTATGCGTTACGGGCTTAATAAATTCCCAATTAATTATAATCAATATTGTCACCGTTATTATAATGCTAATGATGTACATTTAAGTCGCATATTTTTTGAAAAAGAACAATGGAGTCAAGGAATCAAGCCAAAAGTGTTGCATCCATAACTAAACTGATGCTGTTGACTGAGACTTGACTAATTTTTGAAACAAATTATAAAAATAAATTAAAAAAAAAAATTTAGGGAAATAAATTTTGATTTGGTTTAAATATTATTATTTTATAATAAGTTGCATTTTAAAATTAAATTTGTTTTATATATAAATCAATATTTTTATATAATATAAAAAATCAAATATGTTTCATATTAAAATCAAATATGAATAATATTCAAATCAAATATGAATAATATTTATATAAAATGTTTTTCATATTTAAATCAAATATGTTTCATATTAAAATCAAATATGTTTCACAATTAAATCAAATATTAATATCAAATTTCATATTAAAATCAACTATGTTTCATATTAAAATCAACTATATTTCATTTTAAAATGTTTTATATTTAAATCAAATATGAATAATATTAAAATCAAATATGTTTCATATTTAAATCAAATATGTTTCATATTAAACTAAAATATGTTTTATAATTAAATCAAATATGTTTCAGATGAAAATAAAATATGTTTTTAATTTAAATACAAATATGAATATTTAAATCAAATATGTTTTATATTTAAATCAAATATGTTTCATAATAAAATCAAATATGGTTCATATTATAATCAAATATTACAATTTTTTATTAAAATCTATTATGTTTCATATTAAAAACAAATAAATTGCATTTAAAAATGCATTGTTAAAAAAACACAAATTCGGGAATCCCCTTACATCGTTCATCTTATTATTAAATATATAATCTGTGTGTGCACAAATTATAAATTTCTTGTGGTTTTTATAAATTTAATTTAAACATATAAAATATAGAAATAGTGTAAATGCAATCAAAATAAATTTCCTTTTATCATTTTGTGTAGTTTTCCTAAAGAATTTTTCCTATAACTAGAACTAGAAGCACTTGCGGTGTATTATGCTGGGACCGACTTCATCGTATTCCGAGGCATCGATCCACATGTTCTGGAAACTGGAGAGCGATGCCAAGACGGAGCCACCCGACCAGACGGCAAAGCATCGCTCCGGATTGGCGGTAATTTTAATGCGCATCGTTGATGGCGCCATTGTCGCAATGTCCTGCTGCAGACGCACCTCGATGTTGCGGAACATGGTTGTGCCGCCCGAGAGCACAATGTTGGAGTACATGTCCCGGCGCAGATCCATGTCACACTTAATGATCGAATTGTAGATGGCCTCGTGGAGTCCGGGCGCCTCCTGGCCAAGCATGCTGGGCTTGAACAACGCCTCGGGGCAACGGAAGCATTCGTTGCCCACGTTGATCTTTTGGCCATCGGGCAATTCATAGATTTTGTCCAGTTCGCCCTTGTGCGCGGCAAACATTTGCAGTTCCTCATCGTAGTTGGTGGCCACGTAGCAGAGCTTCTCCTTGATTTCCCGGACAATCTCGCGCTCGGCACTGGTGCTCAACGTGAGTCCACGTTCCATGAGCAGTTTGCCCAGATAGTGGGTCAAATCACGGCCAGCGAGATCCATGCGCATGCAGGCATGGGGCAATGCGTAGCCCTCATAGATGGGCACAGTGTGGGTGACTCCGTCGCCAGAGTCAACCACAATGCCAATGGTACGTCCGGTGGCATAGAGCGAGAGCACGGCCTGGATGGCCACATATAGTGCGGGCACACGAAAATTCTCAAACATTATCTGTGTCATCTTTTCGCGATTCTTCTTGGGATTCAGTGGCGGTTCGGTGAGCAGAACGGGATGAGTATCAGATTCGCAGCGCAGCAGAGCGTATGTGTGCTTCCAGATCTTCTCCATATCCGACCAGTTGGTGACCACGCCATGCTCAATGGGATACTTTAGGGTCAGAATGCCACGCTTCCTCACTGCATTCTCCCCAATGACACAATCATCGATGGCCGAGTCCAAAATGACATTCATATGACGGGGCCTTCCCACAATTGAGGGAAAGACAATGCGAGGCGAGGATTCGGTTGAGAAGCCCGCCTTACATATTCCAGATCCATTGTCGATGACCACAGCGGTTGTGAGATCTTCCGCACTCATCTTGGCAACAGCTGCAGGTGCAATTAATGATTTAAATGTAATGCTGACCTAAAAACCAGTGCCGAAAACTTACGATGCTTTAGAGATTTTAACAGAATTTGTTGTGCCCTTGGGTCGGATATATCGATTTTAATTTTAGAAGGCACATAGAATCGAGACATATTTTTCTGTGTCCCCTGAACATATTTGTTTTACTTCAAAGTGTAATGGCAATGAAAGGCGCGCGTTGTTTAACGAAAGTATTTTAAAACGCAAAGATGAGCCACAGCGCAAAATGAGCCAGCTAAGGAAACAACTACGCAAAATGCCCTAAGAGGCTGATCTGGCAGCACTGGTGTCAGTCGAGTCCGATACACACACTGTCATAATTGAAATCAGGTAAGGAAAATAATATATTTGTTTTCTTTGTTGCGAATTTATAATGTGCTTTTTAATTTTAGCTAGATTGTAACAATTGAAAGAATGTTTTTGGCACGCAATATTGGCAAGTCAGCATGGTAAGTCTTAACTATTTGATTGATAAACGCAAAACAAATGCCGGCTGTAATTCTTCTGGTTACATAAATAACGCGAACAACAATGACCCTGAACTTAATTATCTATTTTTGTGCCGTTGTTTATAATTTTCCTGGTGCAGGACCGCGGTGCGATCCAAGCATTCGCTGCCCAAACTGCCTTATGATTATGCAGCCCTCGAGCCAATTATTTGCCGTGAGATTATGGAGCTTCATCATCAGAAGCATCACCAGACCTACGTCAACAATCTGAATGCCGCCGAGGAGCAGTTGGAGGAGGCCAAGAGCAAGAGCGACACCACAAAAATTATTCAGTTGGCTCCAGCTTTGCGTTTCAATGGCGGTGGCCACATCAATCACACCATTTTCTGGCAGAATCTCTCGCCCAATAAGTCAGCACCCAGCGATGACCTGAAGAAGGCCATCGAATCGCAGTGGAAGAGCTTTGATGACTTCAAAAAGGAACTGAGCGCTCTCACCGTTGCCGTTCAGGGTTCCGGCTGGGGCTGGTTGGGTTACAACAAGAAGACGGCAAAGTTGCAGCTGGCCGCCTTGCCCAATCAGGATCCGTTGGAGGCCTCCACCGGCCTTATTCCCCTATTTGGCATTGATGTTTGGGAGCACGCTTACTACTTGCAGTACAAGAATGTGCGCCCATCGTACGTTGAGGCCATCTGGGATATTGCCAATTGGGAGGACATCTCTTGCCGCTTCCAGGAGGCTAAGAAGCTTTCATAAGACTCTTAATCAATAATCTGTATGTTTAATTTAATCAGAGGGCCTTAGGCTCGCACTGTAGTCTGAAATTGCGACTAATAAATTGGTAGCACTAAAACATAGGTGGCGTATTTGTATATGTTTCGCAAATCAGACAAAAGGTGGAGTCACATTTTTGACGCAGCGCCACAAATTAAAAATATTTATTGCTATTCTCCCTGCATAAAATGTTAACTTTTTAACCTATTTAACAATTTCATTTGAGTAATCAATAATTCTGTAGAAATGCATTATTATTAATTAATTATGATAAGCTGCGCGGTATTTTTTTTATATATAGTAGAATCGAGCACCCTGTGCCAGCTGTTGTGCGCAGCTGTTTGCCAACACTGGCAACAATAGCGTCAGCTGTTTGGTGACCACAACAAAAACAAACTCAGGCTGGCCGACGCCTGAGTGGGCGGAAAACTCACTTAGCGCGGCTTTTCCCAGCTTTTCCCACGGTCGGGTGCGCAACTGCAAACAATTTCCAGCACGCGTAACATTTGGAACATGAACACAAGTCAGAAACTCTTAACGTGCGTTCGCGGTCGGTTTGGCTGTGCGGAAAATTGCAATGCAAATGAAACAAAGGCCAACAACAAAATTTTTAAAATGCCAGCGTGTTAACAACAAATAAATATTTGTACAAGGAATAAATTAAGAACGGTGCAAGGTAATTTACCTAAAAATAAACAAAAAAAACTAGTGCAGAAAATAAATTTGTGAGAGTGGAAGAACAAACTGTGCGCGAAGAAACGACGTCAGCGGCGACAGCGCAGCAGCAGCAGCAAAAGCAGCGACCAATAAAATTGCATTGAATGTGAGTAGCGCGATAATTTAAACAATAATAATCATTGTATTTGTACACATTTTACATTTGTCAACGGTGACTAATGCAAAGCATAAAAATGTATTCGTCGATTTTTGTGAAAAATCAATATTCCAGGGCAGGACTGTTAACAGCGTCCTTAAATGCGCAAACGCATAAAATTAAGTGCTCTCTTATCCTGTTGCTGTTGTTGCCAGCTGTTGTTGTCCTCCATTCTTCCATTCCATTCCTTTTGCGTACCCGTTTCGCACACTCCCCCTGGCGACGAACTAAAAATAAAAGCCTTTCACACTTGTTTTTGGAAATTGCCACTGCCAGCATATGGTGCAACCTGTCATTAGCATCAACCATCAACCAACAACAATTGCTCTGCTTTGCTATCAGACGCTTTCATTTTATGTGTTGCCTGCCGCCAGGCGCTGCCCACGCTTAATTTTCTTGTTGTTGTTATTGTTGTTATCGTTATCATATTGCAAATTGACCGCGTGCACCAACTGACAAGTGACGTCAAGCAATCCAAGTGCTGCGAGGAGCGTTCAAGCATTTGAAGTTTGTTCAAATTTACATTCTCTATGATGCCTGTTATTATTTGTACTTTCGAACAAATTTCTGAAAATGTAATTAATAATAATAGCCTTTGGTACTATTATTTTTAGAAACAACTTATCAGAATATTATTGAAAATAAAAGTTTCTTACATTTAAATATACACATGTAAATTAACTGGCAATATTTAAAATTTAATGAAATTTTGAAAATTGATAAGTGCAGTTAAGATTTTTATTGGTGTTTTCCTAATTCTATTTAAGTTTGTAAACAATGCCTAATTTGAACATATTGTTTTTTTTAAGTATTAATCAGACTGCAAGAGAGATAATACAGTGGCTGTATCCCAGGATAATGATTCAAGAATACATCAAAAATCGTACTTCAACTCGAAAATTTTTTTGACTTTCATTCGAGTTGATTAAATTGATTTTTATGCAAAGCTGACAACTCGCTGAACTTTGTTTATTGGTTTAGTAGTTCATTTGCAGAGTTAAGTTATGTTAATTATGCCATGAGGAGTTGATTAAATGTTTAACTTGTGAATATAAATTTCGAAATTTCAAAATAGCACTAAAGGGAATTTGTTCTTTAATAAACTGGCAATTTTGATGTGAAAAATTATTATTTAAACGAAAATAATAAAATTTGAATTTATTTATTTATACTATTGTACTTATTAAGAGTACTATAAACAAAACAAACTATTTATTTTGTGTTCAAACAAAATTACACAAAAAGGTTTAATTTATTTTTTAAGTCAATTGAATTTAATTAAGAACTTTATCTAAAGTAAAGAATAAAGTAAATATATATATAAAATATATATACATTTATGTACATACATATTTTCCTGAATAATTATGAATACGTAAATAAGATAAATGACGCTCAAAATTACGATGATTATAGTATAATAGTTATTAGCTTGATTATCTTATCTAGTTAAGTAATAAGTACAATTAGTTTTTATATACATATGTATGTAATGCATGAAATATTATTCTAATAATTGGCAATTGACTTTATTATTGCACAGTTTACATAACTTGTATTTAACCTTTTACCTTTTATGCGACGCAAAAAGCAATTTGTACTGCGTCGTACAATATCAATGCCCATGTCCATGTCCTGTCCGTGTCCATGTCCATGTCCATGTGGGTGACAACGTTTCCTGTCCATCTGCCTGGATGTGAGTGGGCGTTCCTATTTGTTTCCTATTTGCGCATCAGTTGACAGTGCAAACTTTGCCTGTGTGCGTCAGAGGAACAGGACTCGATTGGGTGCAAACTGGGGGCAACTGCTGAAGTTGAGAAAATGACAACTTAACTTTGGTTTTTATCCTACGTTTTTTACCCGTCCACAGACCAATTTAAAAGTAGTTCTTTGCAAAAAGGATACATGAAAGAGTATATAGAGTGTAATTAATGAGCATACAAAACTTGAGGTCTCTAGATTTCATAGTTTTTGAAATCGTTTTAAAATAGTTTTGAGATTGACGATGCCTCTGTCTGCCTTTCCTTTACAGGTTCTACATAATCGGGGGTGCCACAGAAATCGCTTTCGCTTGAATTTCAATTAAATTGCATACAAATTCCAGTGAAATTCAAGCGAAAGCGATTTCTGTGGCACCCTTGAATATCTCTCTTTTGTTTTTAATTTTACTGTTTACAGAGTATAATATTTCTATAAATGTATATATTTTAATTCTTTCGATTTTATCCCTTTGTTTTTAGATGTTAATTTCATTTTTCTTTTTTTTAAAGCTGCTTTTAAAGCCACATTAAAAGTGGCTGCAAAAAATAAAATGAATAAATGAGAACATACTTAAAACAAAAACTTAATGAAAAAATGTGTCATACATTAAAAACTTTACACACCGAATATAAATTTACTCTTAAAATACGAATATTAATTTCAAACTTAAGTGCATTTTTAAATCAGAAATTGCCACTTTTAATCATAGATAAAAATACAACATCTTGGTTAATATTTTCCTTATAGTTTTATCCAAATATCCATGGCTAACCCAATGAGAAAAGTGAGTGACCCTCAACACTTTACTTGTGTTAGGGTAAAACAAACAGCGAAGCAATAAACATAAATTTCCGCTGTGCGAAAAAAATATAAAAAAATGGGGAAAATGGTGAAAATGGAGTAAAAGAAGTTGGGAAAAAACCGCAAGTAGTTGCCTGGCATCGCATTCACCTGGCCGAGCACTTAATGCCCAGAAGGACATAAAATGGCTTCCTGAAGCACACTTTTGGCAGGCACTTTGTTTTTAAATATTACGAAAAATCGTATTAACACACTCGGTGTGGAACCAACTGCATAATTTTGGATACCACGTCGCATGATTTATGGGTCCAGCACTTTTAAGTGCTCCTTATAGTATTTGCCACAGGAACAGCTAATTTTGTGTAGAACGGCCCTCATTTCAGTTGGGGCTGTGCTCAAATTGCAGTTGCCACTTGCAGTGCAGCATAGTAAATGTTGCAGCCACATGCATTTTATGAGAATAGGGCGTGGCCAGTTGGGCGTCTCTTAGTCACATTTTTTTTAAATCCAGACAGGGAGAACTTTCGCTACGTTCGACACGCGGGCCTAAAAAGTATGCTCATATATTTACGTGTGTCACACACACACACACGCACGCACACATACATAAGCAGTGGCGACAAGTCGGCACCGAAAGTTACAACATTCCTGGCAATATTGCCATTGGTGGTATTCGTGATATAGAAATGAAACAAAACAGAAAAAAAAGAAAAGAATCCGTAAACAGACCTTGAAATGATGAGCTGCTTATGAAAAAAATGGGAAGCAAACGTCGAGAAAACAAAGTTGAAGTGGCAACTATTTAAGATTCTAGCAGCTACACTGGCAGAAATTACATTAGGTCTTAAAGACACACATTTTTTGTTGTTCTTTAAAATTTTAATTGAGAGTTGTCTTGGAATTTGCCTAACCCATGGAATAGGAACTCATAATTCTGCCGGCGTCGCAGCCAACCAGTGTTGCCAGGAGTTAAGCGTTTGCATAAGCTAGATTTTGAGTAAAAATAAGCTAAAATAAGCTAAAAACAAAATTGCAAAGAAAATGCAAGAAAACATATAATACAATATCATTAGGTTTTTCTTGAAGTTAAATTAGTTAACATATCATATCATCGATATCATATCATTATTTCCTTCCTCATTCATATGAATTTGTTTTTTTTTTATTAAGACTAACATTATTTTTGTGATTGAGCCCATTGATGATAAATGTTTTTTGGACGCCGAATGCTGCCTTATATCAAATACTTTTGCTGCTATTGTTGATTTGTTCTTTGTTACTTGAACTTTATTCTCATGATCGTGAATTTGTGATCATAAGAATAAAGTTAACGTAACAAAGAACAAGATCCGATATTTTTATGCCATGAAATATTTTAAAGCTATGAAATATTTCGTTGATGTCACGAAAACATTTATTGCTAGAATATGCTATATGAATTTTAAAATATGCTAGATTTCAGGCTATAAGCTATTTGCAAATTTTATAAGCTTTTTCATTTTCAAAAATGCTAGATCTAGCCTGAAATATGCTAAATTGGCAACACTGCAGCCAACACACGTATAGAGAGAGAGAGGGAGAAAAGTGTGTTCTATTAATAGCACATTCGGCGGCTTGTTCTCTTACGACGCGCGTCTTCGGCTTTTTGTTATCTTACGAATCATCTGATCGGCTGATCCTTTTTGTTGTCAGTCGCTAATCTGCGTTCAATGAGGTGAGACCGTACAACGCCAGAATTTTAACATACACTGCAACTAATGCTTCGCTTTCCTTACGTTGTCAACTGTTAGGATACGACAGTTCGAGTATGCTTGCATTTCATTTTTTCAGTATAAAGCAGTAAAACGATTCGTTGACTTCGTGTTTCGCTGCTACGCACACAAGAGCAATGTTTGATTTATTTGATTTAAGATCAAACTGGAATTTAGTTAGCTAATTAAGAATTATACAATCCTTAAAATATATTTATAAAATTTTTTTTTAGAAATAAGTTGAAGTGTGGAGTGACCAATTTACTTAGAAAAGTAAAAGCCATTTCTTTAGCCTTTTCTGAATTCCACTTGCAATTTGAATTTAAATTAATTCAGTTGAACTTAAGATTTTATCAAAATTAGTTGTATACGTATAAAATTGTTTCTTTGTGTATTTTTGCCAGACGCCAGTTGGTTGTTTTTGCCTCCTATAAAAACCGAGTGTCAGCCAAAACTGTGTGAGTTGCTTCTGCTAGAAGTTTCTGGAGTTGGGGGGGCAGGAAACGCGCGCGCCTCGAAAGATGATTCACCAGCTTGACTGCTGACTTTGTAGGTGCCAGTTCAAGCAGCAACTGTGGCAACAACAGCAACAACAACCAACAACTTGGCACGAACATGCGCCTTTGTGTGAGGACTCTCTGAATGAGTCATCCGGTTTGCTGTGTGAACTGTGAACTGAGTGTGTTGCTGTGTGTATATGTGTGTGTTTGTGTGTATATATATTTATGTTTGTATGTTATTTTTGCGTGGGACATGGCGCTGTTTGCTGTTTGCTACTTGCTGGCACTGTGCGATAATTTAAATAACAAATCGCATTTGGTTTATGTACTAGACTTAATGGACAATACAGACGTCGCCATTTGCCGCTTGCTGTGCAAGGCAACTCCTAATATAAAATTTAATTTGTGCTTAATTAAAAGCCTGACAACACACACACTTCAAAAATAAATTTGAATAGCATAAATAAAAAACAGAATTTCAATTGACAAAATACATACGCTGCAAGCTGTGCTTTAGATTTTGGATTTTTCAACCATTTGGAGTTAGTCAAGTGTGCATTTTTAATGACTTGACTTAAAAGTCAGCGAACTTGCAACATGACGTTGCCACAACATGTTTGTGTGTTGTATCTTCAACAACAACAAGCACATGAACTGTCTCTGTCATTGACATTGACGCAGTGTGTGTGGATGGACGCACTTGTGAATGTGCTTCAAGTCAATGGCAGTATCAAGAATAAAAAAAGTACGTCAACGACCCGCCCACGTGCTCCTCCCTCTGTTCCCTCCTCTTCCTCCTCCTGCTTGTATTTAAAAATTCGTTCGATATTATTTGGGTTGGTTTCGTCCTTTACTGCGCAGCAAATAGAATTTCCCTTAACGCCCCGCCGTAATTTACACACATGCCACATACAAATCCATATCCATAGCCAAAAGCAACCCACGCACAATCCTTGAAACGAGTTCTTAGACAGAGAGAGGGCATAAAATATAACGAATGAGGGAGAGTGACAGAGAAGTTACACTGCATGTGGGCGACATATCGTTCAGAGGACTCGTCGTCGTTGATCCTGTTACTCGTAGCCAAACACACACAAGCCTTAAAGCTGATTTTACTACAGTTGTTTGTTATTCTTAATACTTTACTTGACTTTTGTTTGCGTATCAAGAGATTAAACTGTTGTTCGATGTTGGCCAAAGATAATGGCAATTCGATTTCTTATAATAATTGTATAAATTTGCATCATTCTAATTTAAATATATTTTAAATATTATAAATATATATTTTATTTATTTATTTTTCTATTATAGCACGACTAAAAGCAGTCGGCAAAAAGAAAATTAATTTGAGACAATTAACCCATTTAAAGCTAATGGGTATTTAAATACCCAAAAAAGTATTGACACTTTAAAAATTCTAGCTCGGGGCATGTGAGAGATATCGAGGCAAAATTTATTTCATAGTAAAGAGAAATAATTAAAATATGAGTATAAAATATGAACAGTTTTGTTATCCTTGTTATACCTGTAGTTTTTTACAGGTGAATATCTAGGTTATTTTCTTCATAGAAAATGTTGGCGAAAAAAGCTGAAAAATGTATGGAAATCGAAAAAATGAAATTTGAAGATACAAATTTTTTTTTTTTTCTTTCAACTTCTATGGTCTTCTAGGCACACATTTCAAAATTTCGTCAAAATCGTACCAGCCGATCTATGGGCAGCCATTAATGGGTTAAACTAAACTAAAATTAAAAAATTCAATTTATGTAAACTTTAAGTTATAGACTGAAAAGAGCCAAACGTTAAGTTAAGTCTGTTATACTATAGTTATACTATAAAACCTTTGTTAAACAGTCTGTAAATGCGATGAAAACTATTCTCTATTTTCTAATAAAATCCCAATATTTTCAATATGATTGTTTGTTAGTTGTTGTATTAGTTTGTATCTTCCTTATACTAAATTCTCCAATAACATTTTATTTCTTATATATATTTATACTACATCGGTGAATGTAATCAAAGCTATCTCTCCCTCGTTCCCATAAGAATTAGATTTTCTCAGTATATGACACGCAAGTTTTTTTTTATCTTTCAACATTAAAGAACATACTGCCAAAGACATTTATGCCTCCATAAATTCTTACAATTCACACCTTTGCTTGAGTTCTTTCACATATTATTTTTCACATAAGTGCTACAGATTTTACCACGTAAAAAAACAAAATATATAGTTTAAATATATATAAAGATTTAAGTTTGCAAAATTTTGCTGATTATGGATACAATAAAGTACCTTTGTCCTGTGAAGCATATTGATTTAAATGACAGATGTATTAAGTATGCTTTGCTTGCGCACTTTATCCACTCACCTGCTGGTTAACAGTCATTGTCAATATGCAGTAGCTTTTGTTACCTCCATTAACCACTCTTCTTTTGTCGCCAATTTCAATGTCAAAGCAATTACAATAAAACTACCAGGCTACAACATAAAAAGGCTCTTCCAACCAACCATTCCACCAACCAACCATCAGTTGAAACATCCATTCTGCGTCAGACTGCCTCGAGGCTCTCGACGATGCTCTGAGAAATCAATAGAAATTTCATTTTACGTCATCCGACTGCGAAACCGGCAGCGGTATAATAAGATTTCACACAGTCCGTACATATATTAACAGCGAACTGTTGTGGGGCGCCCTTAACAGTGGCGGGCGTAGTAAGTGTGCCAGTCTGTTGGGCTGGCAGCCTAATGAATTTCATTATGTTCAACGCTGTGACAGGCAATGCGTTTTGTTATTATTGCGCTGGCTCTTTTATGAAATTTTTAGCATTGCTGTCATGCCAATGCGACCCCAAACCCTCCTAAAAAAAAGCAATCCCAGTTTTAAACCCAACCCCTTAAAACGGCCCACAAAAGTTTTGGCGCATGCGTTGAACTTGAGGGCTGCTCGACGTCTCCAGCTGCGGTAGCTTGGCAGTTCGTTAGCTCGGTAGCTGGACAGCTCGACTCACTGCGTCGTCTAACCCCAACGAGTGCAGTTGATTCTGTTCTGAAACGCGCGCGAGTTTTGACCTGGGCCGTGTCTCGGTTGGCCATCGATTTTGTGCAAAAAAATATATCAAAAGGTTGTCCGTGGCAAAGGAAATTGTGCAAAAATGAACAATAACCAAAATACAAAACTGTTTTTAAAATATCCCAACCATTAAACAATATTACATGCAGAGTTCCTGGACAAAAGTAAAATAGAAAATTGAAACTTTGAATATGCTGTGTGAAAATTTTTGCTGTTATACATAGAGAAAACGTTATACATACAGCTATAGATATACATATAGTACATGTATATATATACATATATACACTATATATTTTATTTACGAACAGTACGAAAAGCTTCTTAGAAGGCAACGCGAATGTGTGCTTTTGGTTATTTATTGTTTTTCGCTTTATTGCTGACAACAATTTTAGTGCTTTCGATCATATTTGCGACCTCCTCGAAAAGATCCATGATGGATAATTTTATACTAGTTTTCAATTACACACAGAGCGCTAAGGAGCAGCAACAAGACGACGAATTACTACAGGATGAACAGCAACAACAAGCAGAGCAACAACAAGAACAACTACTACAACAGCATCAAATGCTCTTTAAGCCAAAATTATTTTGATTGATTATTGACGTTGTTTTGTTGTATTTTACCACCCACCCATCAATTGGTAAATGCTTCAAAAATATATGTCAAAACAATATTTTGCAAAATTTCATCGATTCGCTAAAGGAAACATTTCAAAATTTTCGAATGCCAAATAGAAACCATTTCTCATGCTCTCCTTTTTTATATAATTTCTTGAAGTCGTTTATTATTTTTTTTCATACACTTTTACAGTAGCCTCGAAAATATTGAGCCTTGCAGCAGAGTGTAGAGTTTTGTGAGGTGTAGAGTTTCTTGTCCATGGCGAAGGCAACATGGAAATTTATTAATAAAGGTCAAGACGACCGAAGACCGAAGGATATTTTCAAGTGTAGTCAGTCTTTGTGTATGTGTGTGTGCGTCAGTGTGTGTGTTGTGGCATGGACTTGGAATTTAATGGTCGTGGTGCTTGAGGCACTTGAAACCATAAAAGCGCCACAACATGACGCACCGCAATAAAGACGTGAAATGTGAAGTATTATTTTTGTTGTTGAACGTGTCTGAAGGACTCTGAGGGTAACAAACGACCCAGGATTGGGCAAAAGTTCAAGAACTGAACATGAGGTGACTTAATTGATGTGGATTTGCGGTCAGCATAAAATAAGGCTTCTTTTTTATAGAATTTCCAAATGTTGAATGGGCGAATAATTATTTTACAGCAGAGTTTGATAAATTCTAACTATCCAAAATTGAAGTACAATAGTTCTGATAGATTATTGGTATTTTTTTTTGCATTTTATTACTTATTTCTTATATCAAGCACATTCAATTCGCGTCAGCAAACATATACGCATATCCATTACAAACATTCCACAAATATTGTGCCACTCTCACTGACTTTCACTCACTCTCTTCTCTCAATATCTCGCTCTTTGCTGCGAGTGCGCAATGTTTTTTGTAGACTTTTGGGCAAAACTTTTCGCAGGCTGTTGCATATTTGCTTTGACAGCGTTCATCAAAAATATAAACAAAAGTCCTTTGTCGCCAGGTAAACAGAGAGTAGCAAAAAAAGAGAACAATTTTGGGAGAGAGAGTGAGACATTGTGAAAGTAAGAGAGAGTGCAGTATTTATCACAGCTGCGCAGAATACATTAATCGTGCTTCTAGGCTAACTCATTGGAAGTGTTTTAACATTTTCCCGTATCCTGTGTGCATAATATTCTAGGACTCCACTGTGCGCGAGTAAAAGAATTTCCGTTGGTCGTCGTGTGAAAAAACTGTGCGGCATTAAATGCTGAAAATGTGTGCTAAATAAAACAAAAAAATAAATTTTGTATATAACATTAGAAAATTTATAAAAATTTAATTGTCATCGAAACTAAACCGAAAATTTAAGAAATTGCTCATAACATGAACAAATCAAAGGACCTTTCTTAAGTGATCTACTAGCTACAAGCCAGCATTTAATTGGCTTTTTATCAAAAGGTAAAAATTCATTAATTTTAAATGCATTTACATTTATTCTTTTGTGTTTTTCGATTGCGGTTTCCTTTGTTTCAATTGGGTGTGAGGAGATTTACACTTCCCTTTTTTTTCGTCACTCGCTTTGTATTTTGCGATGACTCATTCGAGTGCCTGACACTCGGCTGCGCTTTTATTGGAAGGAAGTGTGGATTGTGGAATTTTTTCTAGTATGTACTCGTATGTGTGTGTGTGTGTGTGTATGAGGGGTAAGCCCCCTTAGCATAACTATACATAAGTCAGCAGGGTAGCAGGTTACACAAAACCATTTATATAAAGTTTAGTGTGTTAGCAAAGATGTAGTTTCTAAAGTAAATGAAAATCTTAACTTTTGTTTATTTATTTTTTTAATGTCAACTAAACTCAGTTGACATAGAATTAAGTAATATAAAAATTATAGTAAAATTTAGAAATTATATTGAAATTTCCATTTTAAACTGATAAAAAAGTTAAATTAAAAATGAAGAATCTGGGGATATTCAAAAATTATTCTAATTATTCAATCTAAAAAAAGTTGGTTTTTATAAATTTCAGTTTTGGGAAGCTTTGATATTTTATATTTTAAAAATTTTACCAGTAAGCTTTCTAACATATAACCAATCTTAAAAGCTTTCGATTACATATCAGTTAAATATCAGGATTATACATACATATGTGAATTGCAATATATTAAACAGTAATGCAATATATGTATGTAAAAATTTCTCAATTTAGTCATTATTTTATTGAATTAGAGTTGAGTTAAATTAGCTTATTTTGAAGATAACATTACATAAATATATTTTTATATACGTATCTTATATATTTGACTTTGACTAATTTAAATGTTATATAAATTCACAGTTGGTGAGCAAAAGTGTAATACATAGGATTATAATAAATAATAATTTTATTATAAATAGTAAAAATTCTACATTATTTTAAATTAAGTGATTTGCTCAATTTAAAACTTTGCTTATTAGGAAACAGTTTATAGCTCCGCAAAGTATGCAGCACATTTTCTAGATCAATAAAAACAACTTTTTTAACCAGATATAATTGAGTCGAAAGTACTGGAAGCTACGAGCACTTCTTTTGGCCTTTACGCCCATGCAACTCCCTTTGCTAGTTTTGTTTGAACTTCCTTTGCCCACTGCAATCGTATAAATTTGATTCAAGTCCCCCGGCGATTTGCATGAGTCACAGTTGAAGCAGACACAGATACACTCACACACACTCACACAGCTTGGCCAATCATAAATTGACGCTGGGGTTGTTGTGTCTGTGTCTCTTTCTGTGGCATATATTTATAAAACTCATGCCACAAATGTTTGACATACAAATAAAAAAGACATTGTCTTGTCTTTTCTTCTATCTCTTGCACTCCAGTTAACCGCAACCTAAGACAACCTAAGCCGGAGCCGAAACCGAAACCGTAGCCGGAGCCGGGGCCACGATGTCGTCGGTTAAGGTAGCGGTGCGTGTGCGCCCGTTCAACTCTCGGGAAATCGCACGGGAGTCCAAATGCATCATCGAGATGAGCGGCGCCACAACGGGTAAGACCAAAAACGAGTCCACAAAACGAGTCCACCTTTGATGATTCCTCTTTTTTGTAGCCATTACTAATCCGAAGGTGCCACCCAACACAAGCGAATCCGTGAAACGTTTCAACTTTGATTATTCCTACTGGTCACATGATGTAAGTCTCAAGTCCCACAAGGATTACCCTCCACCACCAACAAATTCTTGTGACATTTACAGCCACGCGATTCCGACTTTTCCACACAATCCATGGTCTACAAGGACATTGGCGAGGAGATGCTGCAGCATTCCTTCGATGGCTACAACGTTTGCATCTTTGCCTATGGCCAGACTGGCGCTGGCAAGTCATACACCATGATGGGCAGACAGGAGGAGCAACAGGAGGGCATTATACCCATGATATGTCAGGATCTATTCGATCGCATTCATGAAACCGAAACCGATGATCTCAAATACTCGGTGGAGGTATCCTACATGGAAATCTATTGTGAGCGTGTCAGGGATCTGTTGAATCCCAAGAACAAGGGCAATTTGAGGGTGCGTGAGCATCCTCTCTTGGGCCCCTATGTGGAGGATCTATCCAAGTTGGCGGTCACCGATTACCAGGACATTCACGATCTCATTGACGAGGGCAACAAGGCGCGGTAAGTCTAGTTGATTATCCTTCTGTTAAATGATATTTATATGATTAAATTTATACTAATTAATTTACATATATATATATATATATATATACTTCAGCACTGTGGCCGCCACAAACATGAACGAGACCAGCTCCCGCTCCCATGCGGTATTCACCATCTTCTTTACACAACGTCGCCACGATCTCATGACAGATTTGATAACTGAAAAGGTATCCAAGATCAGTCTGGTCGATTTGGCTGGCTCGGAGCGTGCGGACTCAACTGGAGCCAAGGGCACTCGCTTGAAGGAGGGCGCCAACATCAACAAGTCTCTAACTACCCTGGGCAAGGTTATATCCGCTCTAGCGGAAGTTGTAAGTATACAGGGTATTTCTTAGCAGTATTAGTTGTTACTTACACAATTTTTTACTTACCTAACGCTTCCCTAACTGCCCAGTCTGTAAGTATTTCTGTACAAAATCGTTTCTTTTACTGTGTTTAATTCTTTTTCTAATCGTTTTCAGGCTTCAAAGAAGAAGAATGCTAAGAAGGCAGACTTTATACCGTATCGTGACTCGGCTTTGACCTGGTTACTACGTGAGAATCTTGGCGGTAACTCCAAGACAGCCATGATAGCTGCCATATCGCCAGCTGACATTAACTACGATGAAACTTTAAGCACTTTAAGGTAATTATTGAGTTAATCCTTATTTGGTAGTTGATTAAATCTTGGAGATATTTATTAGATATGCTGATCGGGCCAAGCAAATTGTCTGCAAGGCCGTTGTCAACGAGGATGCGAATGCCAAACTTATTCGAGAGCTCAAGGAGGAAATACAGAAACTGCGGGATCTTCTCAAAGCCGAGGGCATTGAGGTGCAAGAGGGTAAGTTGAGGTTCTCTAGGCGTTTAGTAAAGATAGTCGCTAAGTTCCGATCATTGACTAAGCTCAGAAATTACCTGTCACACTTGAACACAATGAAACAATAATAAGTTAGTCGTAGTTCTAGTTAAATAAAAACATTGTAGAGAGTAAAAACAAATCCCCCCACAACTATTTCCATTTAGGACCCGATGGCAAAGTGGTGTGTGAGAAGCGCGATGCGAATAGTAAGTAAAGCCAAATAAACTCACAAAAAAAAAAACAAAAAACGGCTTCACATGCAACGCAATTAAATGTATTCGTATACTCTACATATTATAGTGTATCTACGGTCTGTGTGTTGTAACGCTTCTATAAACATAAATTTGCTTCAGGACAACTACAATTACAAATATCATACTACATCATATACTTATATTCGTACATATGATAATCAATATTCGAGTCCTATTTATGTTGCGTTTTAATGTATTTAAAGTGGGAGACTGGACTGGGAGATTTCTCTCGGCACCTTTCGTCTCCCACTGAATGTCTAGTTATGTTTGTGTTGCCAAAAGACAAAAGAATGGCATTTGAAACTCATTGCAGTCTAGACGTGGACACGCCAGAGTTATGCGATTTTCTGTACTCGGACTTGTTTCCAAGATTCACCGAATTGGCGACGCTTTCTTGTTCCACATTATTATATATTATCATAATCTTCTCAAAACTTAATCTCAGCACGCTTATCACTGCGCTTGTGCCCCATCAAAGGTGCCCGCAATGCTAACTCATGTCATACTCTTGCAGAAGACGAGCTAAACAAATCTTCGGGCCTCAAGTCACCGACCAAGGGCAATCGCAATCGTAATGGTTCCACCACGGAAATGGCCGTGGATCAGCTGCAGGCCAGCGAGAAGCTCATTGCAGGTAATCCCAACTCAATCAATTTTTATAAAATCCATATATAAACATTTATGTATATAGAAATCAGTGGTGTCCAAACTCACACAATCAAATATTGCTCTTGTATGCGTAGCAGCGAAACACGAAGTTAACGTAACTTTTTACTGCTTTACACTGCTTGGCAACATAAATAGAGCAAAGCATTAGTTGCAGTGTACGATCTCTCCTCATTGAACGCAGCTCAGCGGCTGACAACGAAAAGGATCAACCGATCAAATGATTCGTGAGAGAACAAATAGCCGAAGATGCGCGTCGTGAGAGAACAAGCCGCCGAACGTGCTATTAATAGAACACACGTATTCTCTCTCTCTCTCTCTATAAGTGTGTCGGCTGCGACGCCGGCAGAATTATGACTTGTCATTTTGGACACCACTGAGATAAATATACCTTTTTCACTATTTAATAAAGAACTCAATCAACTCAATTTACTCTCAAACTTATGCTTCACACTCCATTTAGAACTCAATGAGACCTGGGAGGAGAAACTCAAGCGCACCGAGGAGATTCGTCTGCAACGTGAGGCGGTCTTTGCCGAAATGGGCGTGGCCGTCAAGGAAGACGGCATCACAGTGGGCGTATTTTCACCGAAAAAGACGCCACATCTGGTCAATCTTAACGAGGATCCGAATTTGTCCGAGTGTCTGCTCTATTACATCAAGGATGGTTTGACACGCCTGGGCACACACGAGGCCAATGTGCCGCAGGACATTCAGCTGTCGGGATCGCACATACTGAAGGAGCATTGCACCTTTGAGAATCGCAATAGCACTGTCACCCTGTTGCCTCACAAGGATGCCATCATCTTTATCAACGGACGCAAACTGGTCGAGCCCGAGGTGCTCAAGACTGGCTCCCGTGTCATTCTGGGCAAGAATCATGTGTTTCGCTTCACTAACCCGGAACAGGCACGCGAATTGCGTGAAAAGATCACCGAAAACGAGGCAGAGAATGAGGTGGAGAAAGCGGACACACAGCAAGTGGATTGGAATTTCGCCCAATGCGAACTGCTGGAGAAACAGGGCATCGATCTGAAGGCAGAGATGAAGAAACGTCTCGACAATCTGGAGGAGCAATATAAGCGCGAAAAGCAACAGGCCGATCAACAGTTCGAGGAGCAGCGCAAATCGTACGAGGCTCGCATCGATGCACTCCAGAAACAGGTGGAGGAACAGTCCATGACCATGTCCATGTACAGCAGCTACTCACCCGAGGATTTCCATCAGGAGGAGGATGTCTACAGTAAGTATTACTTACTAAGTAATAGTAATTCTTGTGGCAACATTGATCGAAATTCATCTTAAGAAATGGTTTTGTTTTGGGAAAAAAAAATATTTAAGTAAATCTCAAGCTTCTTTCTACCGCGATATCTACTAAAAAACATTAAGTAATCAATAATAATTCTTTTAAAAAAGTTATTTCTTGTTCGGAAAATAAATAATTACATACACTTCATGGTTTCTTATATCGCAGTTTTTCTGAGACATCGACTAAAGAAATATTAAAATAAAAACACTAAAATATTTTTGAAAAATTAGTTTCTGTTCGGAATATTTGTAATTTTATAAATATCATGCTTTTTTATATCGCATTTTATTTGAGACATTGACTAAAGTGATCAAAAAATACTAAATCAAAATCGTTTTTAAAAATAATAATTTATAATTATATAAAGATTATTCTTTTTTAATTGAAACATTTATTAAAAATTATAAAATAGTATCAAAATCTTAAGTTAGATTCTTTAAATAACACTGTGTGACAGTCCAAAAACTTCTGGGATGCGACATAGCGTAGGTTTTAGATATAGTTAAATAGAATTTTGTGGCATACTAGAATTTTTTGTTGCACATCGAAATTTTGAATAACGGTACAAAAACCGTTTTTTCGAGGTTGATGAAGTCTAAAAATTCTATGTCCTAAACTATGCGTCTTACAATAAATTTAAAAACGGAAAGTGAAAAGTAACACCTTTCTAACGGTGTATTACACTGCAATATCGGATAAATATTGAGGGAGCTACATGTAAAAATATATGAATTTTTTAAGTTTTTTGCGACATTACCCAACTTTGAACGTAAATTAATAAGTTAAATTTGTAGAAAGCAACTACTTTTTGGTATGTAGTTTCAAAACACATTTAATTTTACGTCTTCTGCTTTTTAGTTTATTAAAATCGAGTGATATTTAGCTGAGTTATTAATTTTTTTAGAAAATAAGTCATGGAAAAAAACTCGTTTGCTAGCTACTTTGCTAACGACGCAACTACAAATGGAATATGAGGGGATGGGGAAATGGCGCAATAATGTCGCAAATACCACCATTTTGAGCAATTCTGTTTCAGAAAATCTATTATAGCTTGGCGAATTATTGTCCGATTTTAGAAAATGGACACACGTTTTACTCGTGATAATGTGTTCTTTTTAAATAAAATTACAAATCTAAGGGGTTTCTAATAAAATAGTGTTCAAAAACAACACCAAAGTCAAAAAATGTAAAAAAAACACACAAAAAATTTGTTAACATAGAAAATTCTCCAATATAGGAAATGAAACCTGTTAAGTCATGTATGGCACGTTTAAAGACCTAAGTTTCTTCTATCTAAAACTGGTAAGAAAATGAAAATCGGTGGATATTTGACGAAGCTATGGATGCATGAGTGAGTGCAAGTACGAAAAAGCGGTTTTTGTACCGTTATTCAAAATTTCGATGTGCACCAAAAAATTCTAGTATGCAAAAAAAATGTATTTATCTATACCTACAACCTACGCTATGTCCCATCCCAGAAGTTTCGTTTTGATTTTTTTTTGTAACACAGTGTAATGGTCTATTTATATCAATATTATTGTCTAGAACTAATTTTTTTAAAATAAAATTTATCCAAAATTTGAAAAAAATCAACTTTACGAATTTCTCTTCTTCTTTCTCTTTCTGTCATCATAGCCAATCCGTTGTACGAGTCCTGTTGGACAGCACGCGAGGCAGGATTGGCTGCTTGGGCCTTCCGCAAGTGGCGTTATCATCAGTTTACATCACTTCGCGATGATCTCTGGGGCAATGCCATATTCCTCAAGGAGGCTAATGCCATTTCGGTTGAATTGAAGAAGAAGGTAAGACTTGAAGAGTGAAAAAAGAGAGTTATCTCTACTAAACCGTCGACTTATTTTCCTTTTTTCAGGTACAATTCCAGTTTACCCTATTGACGGACACTCTGTACTCTCCGCTTCCGCCGGAATTGGCCTCAGGCGTTCTGCCTTTGCAGCCGGATGATGAGTACGGAGCACCACCAGTTTCCAAGACTCTGGTCGCTGTTGAGGTCACCGATACCAAGAACGGAGCTACACATTATTGGTCACTGGAAAAGCTACGGTATTCACTTGTTTTGCGGATCTTCAACTTGTTCACATTCATTATTCTCTGCACCTTTGTTTAAAGTTGATTCGATTTCAATTTCGATTTTGGTATTATTGGTTTATCGTTTCGTGGTACGTGCATGGTGGTTGTAGTTTTTGAATTCTAGTTTATCATACAATTATATATACAAAAGCTATAGAACTGCTTAACTTGACATTTTTGAAGCCGCCCCAAAAAACGCTGGCGGCCACTTGCGAAATTCACCGCCACCATTTACATATCTTTGTCTTTATTATCGTCTCATTGCCATACGAAAAAGCACTAGCTGTTTAGGCTTTAACAGATGCTGATTTTGTACTTTTTTGGTTCTCTTGCCCATCTCCACAATTTCCAACGATTTCCAATAATTCCCAAACATAAGCTATCGCCTCGAATTGATGCGGCAAGTGTACAATGTCGAGAGCCCGCCATCATCGATGCTATTCGATACGTCCAGCATTGAGGCAAGCGGCACTTATGGAATGACCCTGCTCGAGATGCCAACACTTCCACTGTCTATGCAGCCTCAGCCTCAGCCTCAAACTCTGACTCAAACTCAGATTCCAAATCCCACTCAGGCCAAGTTGGAGCTGCAGCCAGAGCTGATGTCGCGTCGGGATCGTCAGGCATCCCCATCGCGTTTGACATTGGCCAATCTGATACCTTCTAGGTTTGCTTTCCATTCGAGGTTTCATTTGTATGTATTCGTAGTGGCTTTTCGTCATATTCTTCTGCATGTACATTTTACTTTATTACGAGGGTGGGCTGATAAGTAATTGGCTTACTTAGGAAACGCAACAGTTTTTAAATGGAATATAGTTTCAATCATAAACTTCTTTATAATTTGTTCCTTGAACTTGATTAGATATTCAACAATTTTAAAATTAGTAAGTGAGTTTTATCTGGCTCGAGGTCTGATAATGTCGATATGACACTATATCAACAAACAACAATACACAAAACACTTGCAGAATATAAGGAGCAAGGCTCGGTATACAAGTGTTTCAAGAGATGCCCATTTCTATTATCAGTATCGTTGTGATCACTTGACCTGCGATCCAAGCCTAATGTTATCTTTGAAACGCTAGAACCAGTTGCGAATTCTAAGTCGCAAAAGTGACAAAATAGCTGTAAAGCTGATCTAGTCTCTAAAGTATTGTTCTTGTGTTGAATTTTAAAATGAATAATGCAGAATGCAGACTTAATTAAGAGGCCAAAGCATAATCAGTATAACATTCTACTCAGTTATAAAAGTTCGAAGTTGGTCTGTCCTTCGACCTAGCAACTTTACAAAAAATTTAACGCATTTATTTTGTATCTACAACTATGTTTTCTTTTCTATTCAAATTTTCATCAGCTATCACTTGATGAATTAAGCAATTTAACAATATTCCAATTTAATTAATAAAGTTGCGTTTTGCTAACTATCAATGGCTTGTTAGTCTACCCTCTTATTTATATCGATAATTACATTTCTCTAGAGGCTTTTTAAAGATGAAAAACTCGTAACTCGTAGTATAATTAGTTAGTTTTTATTTGCAATTGCTTTCACTCTCGGCTCTTAGCTATGCTTGCTTCCTTTTGCGCACTGCTCACTGTTGCTTAATTCTGCTTATTCTTGGAATATCCTTAATCCTTGCTTTACCTTACTTATCTCACCTTATAAATGCCCTGTTGAACATTGCAGACAACGCCTGGAGCTCATGCGAGAAATGTATCACAATGAGGCCGAGTTAAGTCCAACCTCGCCCGATTACAACGTGGAGAGCCTAACTGGAGGAGATCCCTTCTACGATCGCTTCCCGTGGTTCCGCATGGTCGGTCGCTCGTTCATTTACCTGAGCAACCTGCTCTATCCCGTTCCCCTGGTCCACAAGGTGGCCATTGTCAATGAACGCGGCGATGTCCGTGGATATCTTCGCATTGCCGTGCAGCCCGTGTTGGATGAGGAGTCCATTGATTTCAACAATGGCGTCAAGCAGTCGGCTCGTCTGGTCTTCAACGAGGACGATGCCAAGCCCAAGTATCGTGCCCTCAACGAGAAGGACGATGTACAGCGTTATATTGACAATGGTGGACTAGACACCAAACTGGAGGGTAAGTTAAGGTTTATTTATCATTAATATTTTAAATATTCTATAATGAATCCATCACGGATCTCTAGAACTTGAAGATGCTGACTCTGGTCGCGGTATTGATTCAAACACGGCCTCCGAGTGCCAGGAGAACTCCGAGGAGCCGGGCGAGCACTTGCAGGTGGGCAAGGAGTTCACTTTCCGAGTTACCGTGCTGCAGGCCACGGGCATTGGCGCCGAATACGCGGACATCTTCTGTCAGTTCAAGTGGGTTTCACATATATATATATGAATCAGTGGTGTCCAAACTCACACAATCAAATATTGCTTTACACTGAAATAATGAAATGAAAGCATATTCGAACTGTCAGAGAGCAACTGTAAAGAGAGCAAAGCATCAGTTGCAGTGTACGATAAAAGTTTAGCTGAGCATTGAGCACAGCTCAGCGACTGACATCAGAAAGCATCCGCCGACCAGATGCTTCGTGAGAGAATTAAAAGCCGATGAGATGCATCGTGAGAGCACAAGCCGCCGAGCCTGCTATTTATAGAACACACGTATTCTCTCTCTCTGTTCGTGTGTCCGCTGCGACGCCGGCATTTGGACACCACTGATATAAATCTATAATATACATATAACTTAAGCTAATCCGACAATCAATCTTTTAGCTTTTTGCATCGTCACGAGGAAGCTTTCTCTACAGAGCCAGTCAAGAATTCAGCATCGGGTGCTCCACTTGGCTTCTACCATGTGCAGAATGTTTGTATTTATTTCAAATTCAATTTATATTTATTTTAAATTTTATTACATTTCTATAGATTACTGTGCCCGTGACAAAGTCATTTATTGAGTATTTGAAGACACAGCCGATCATGTTTAAGATCTTTGGGCATTATCAAACACATCCACTGCACAAGGATGCCAAGCAGGAGTTCGTGTCTCGTCCACCACCAAGACGCATGCTGCCACCAAGCATACCCATTAGTCAGCCAGTGCGCAGTCCCAAATTTGGACCGCTGCCCTGTCCGCCATCCTCCACGGTCTTGGCGAAGCATGATGTGCTGGTGTGGTTCGAGATCTGTGAGCTGGCACCCAATGGAGAGTACGTGCCATCGGTAAGTAAATCACTTCATTTAAATTAAACATTATCCAAGCATAATAATCCAAGCATAATCTTTGAGACACTAAAACCAGTTGTGAATTCTAAGTCGCAAAAGTGACAAAATGGCTGTAAAGCTGATCAGGCACTCTAACAAACATTTGGAATGAAACAAAAAAAAAACGTTAAAAAGAATAATTTGAATAAATCATAAAAATCAGTTTTTCCAATTGAGTTTAATATTTATATTTTAGTTTGAAATATTTATATTTTAGTTTGAATATTTAATTATAAATATTTAATTTTAATTCTAAACATTACATTTTACATTTTATTTTTAAATATTAACCTTTAATTGAACCACAACTAATGCCATTTCAGGTGGTCGAGCACAGCGATGATCTTCCCTGCCGTGGACTGTTTCTACTGCATCAGGGCATCCAGCGACGCATTCGCATAACCATCGTACACGAGCCCACGCCGGAGGCGAAGTGGAAGGATATTAATGAGTTGGTCGTTGGACGCATACGCAATACACCAGAGTCATCGGATGAGCAGGATGAGGATGCCTGTGTCCTGTCGCTTGGTCTATTCCCCGGCGAGGTCTTGGAGGTGCCTGGCGATGACCGATCGTTCTATCGCTTTGAGGCCGCCTGGGACTCCAGTCTGCACAACTCATTGCTACTCAATCGTGTCTCGCAGGGCGGCGAGACCATCTACATTACACTGAGCGCCTATTTGGAGGTATGACTAAGCATTTTGAGTTACAAATTTCCCAATAATCAAACACATTTTTTAGCTGGAGAACTGCGCACGTCCTGCAATTATAACCAAGGATCTGAGCATGGTCATCTATGGACGTGATGCACGCACTGGTCCACGTTCGCTGAAGCATCTGTTCTCGGGACAGTATCGCAATCCGGAGGCCAATCGCCTCTCCGGCGTCTACGAGTTGTCGCTGCGCAGAGCATCCGAAGCAGGTAGTCCAGGTAGCAATTCTCATTGTAGTTGTACACGTACTTTGCACACCATTCAAGTCCTGAATCGTCTACTGATCTCGGCTCTATTTTTCTCTGATCATCAATAGGTGTGCAGCGACGCCAGCGTCGCGTTTTGGACACCAGCTCAACATATGTGCGTGGTGAGGAGAATCTACATGGCTGGAGGCCCCGAGGCGACTCACTGATCTTCGATCATCAGTGGGAACTGGAGAAGCTGACACGTCTCGAGGAAGTGGGACGAATGCGTCATCTGCTGCTGTTGCGCGAACGTCTCGGCATGGACACCAATCCCAATCCGACCACCAAAACTGAGAAGGACGTGTGCAATCTGGCGGCAAGAGCAGCTACCTCGCCTGTCCACATGGTCATACCGCAGTCGCCCCAAACTCCTGTCAAGGATCCACAACAGATGTTGCCCGACCGCGAGTATAATCAACGAGAGCAGGAACTCATGCTCAAGTGCTTGAAACTAGTGCAAGGTAATGTCATCTTTGAGACGCCAGAACCAGTTGAGAATTCTAAGACGCAAAAGTGACAAAATAGCTGTAAAGCTGATCTAGCCCTCTGTGTGTTGTTGTCAGCTAAACCTTACTTACTACCAAGTAGAAGGGTCGCTAAAACAAATATTTTATTTACTTAAATTATGTTACAGGTCGCTATAACAAAGTCGAATCAAACGATACACAGACCCAGTCAGATGTATCTCCCAGCGATGAGGGCTGTGCCGACATGACCGTTAGCTGCATCTCTAGCAACTCCATGGAGTAAGTACTTTGTTTACTCTCTTATCACGCATGCCATATCCATTTCCATCTTGGCTTTCTTGGTTTTTTTTAAACACAACTAATTGGCACACCACCCAGACATAACCTCACTCACACACACACACACACACATTAATATTGTAGAAGCTGAAATTGGAAATGCCAGAGATTCTTGTTAAGTTTGTGGATAATAATCGACAAGTGTTTTACAAATCGTTTCTATCGCATTCACTTTAAAGATTTCTTGGGAAAAAACTTTACTACATTGTAGACTGAAGAGTCTTTAAAGTAGCTATAAAATAAATAGTTATAGTACAGCTTCGAACTGAAAATTAACGAAGTTGAGAGCGATGTAAAATGAAATCTGAAAATATGTAATACTATCTGCAATTTCACTTGGTATAGGAATGTTATTACTTGGAACTGCCACAATATACACGTTTTTTTTAACTCTGAATTTGGTAACTGTGAAAATTAAAACCTTTTTGCACCTTCTTGGTCTTTGTTATAAACAGTAAGAAATTTAGAACTCTCTAAACATTTCTGTTTGGAAATAAGACACAACTTTATCTTTCGTTTATACATTTATTCAAGTTACCAAATAATAAATAAATTACCTGAGAACTACTCTAGAACCCTATAATTTTAGACCCTAAAATTACTGACTCGTATGACTGCAAAAACAAAGAGCTCTGCTTAATCAGAGCTCCAATTACAGCTGAGCTCCTAGTGTTGATAGCCCTCTGTCCCAACTATGACATACCTATATTTCTATATAGGTATTATAGTTGCGAGTTTTGGATAAATGTATTTATGTACATATGGTTATTTTGCTGAACTAAGACATACTTATACTTATATGTATATAGGTATTATAGTTGCTAGTTTTGGATAAATGTATGTGGTTATTTTTCTCACTGGAAAACGCGATGTGTTTCAACCAGCTGCTGTTGAACACCGAGGGGGCAATCAATGCGCAGGATGCACCGCAACAGGGTCTCACTGAAGACGTAGCCGGTACGACAGATACAGGGTACTCCACAGTTAGGCAAACAGTTGAGGGATTTGTAGGCGCAGGTCTCGGGACAAACTCCGCCGCAGGGCACAGATGTGGCATTGGAGCCACAGAAGCCGGGAAATGGATTCCATATGAACTTCTGGCGTTCCGCATCGGGGTTGACATAATGATGCAGCACCTCCATGCCGTCCACGGCAAATAGACTGTAAAATAGCCACAATAACAATAACAGCAGCAGCGGCAGTGGCAACTGCAATTGTTGCAACAAACGAAACATTTCGCGTTCCAATTGCAACTGAATCGAGCTTCATTGGTGTTGCACTTAATGAACAGGTGAACAGGTGTTGTTGTTATCGTTGTTGCTTTGTTGTTGTTATTGAGAGCACTCACTCATCAATTAACTCATTCGTCGACAACTAATACTCAATCATGAAATTTCTGCTCAAACTACCTGACTCAAAAAACAATTTCGAAATTTATTCTTTTCCTTTGTGTTGTTTTTTTTTAACACAATTAGAAACAACAAATTTGTAATTCGACACAGGTAATTTTCTTTTCTATACAACAATGAAAAGTCCACCTTTGACAGTTAGAACTTTCACTAACTACTTGTTATTGTAATTCACAGATTATGCTCACCAGATCGCGCCGATGCCCCCAATGGCTGGGAGGCACCTGCTCCAGCCACTCAACCGGTGTTGCCCCTGCGCTTATATGTCCCGGAGCTGGAGGAGATTCGCGTTAGTCCTGTGGTGGCCCGCAAGGGTCTGTTGAATGTGCTCGAACACGGCGGTTCAGGCTGGAAGAAGCGCTGGGTGGTAAGTATCCATGGCTATAGTTTTTGATGTGAATCTGAATTGTGGATCGAGTTTAAAATCGCAATGTTTAAATCGTTAAAACTAAAATCGAGTTAAGATACGCAAACCTGTCGATTATTCGATATATTTTTACTCTAAATTTACGGATCAGCACAAACAAATTGTAAATCCATTTAACAAAACGAGTAGATTTGAAAGATACTTAAATATTTTATATAATTAACGTAAATTTATTAAATTACGAGAATTTTTACTCGATAATTCGTTTAAAAACGGTTTGATTGTAGATCATTTAGTTCGATCGTTCGTCGAAAATTAAAAAACTGAACTTAAATTCTGCGAATGAGCTGCGATGAACAAACTCCTGTGAGTTTTCGATATGCCATGCAAATCGATTTAATTAACTCGATATATAGTCAAAAAATTATCGAGTTGAAGTACTTGAAGTTCGCTTGTCGATTTTTCGATATACTTTAACATCACTACCTTATGTTTATCTAAGACAACATTAAATTTGTAACTTTCTATTGCCACAGATTGTGCGTCGTCCTTATGTCTTTATCTATCGCTCGGAGAAGGATCCCGTTGAGCGCGCAGTTTTGAATCTGGCCACAGCTCATGTCGAGTGCAGCGAAGATCAGGCGGCCATGGTCAAGATACCCAACACTTTCAGGTGAGTTGTCGATTATATTTGAAATTAGTATAGAATTGCCGTTAACACTTGAATCTTGTACAGTGTGGTGACCAAACATCGAGGCTACCTGCTGCAAACTCTTGGCGACAAGGAGGTGCACGATTGGCTTTATGCCATCAATCCACTGCTGGCCGGTCAAATCAAGTAAGTTAACTGATTGATCAGTTGTTTCTCATATTAAATGAATTTCTTGGAACAGATCCCGCCTGGCGCGTCGCACTTTGGAGCCGGCCTCACAGACAGCCTCACAGATCCAGGCCAGCAGCGTGGTGAATCCAAACAACGCGAATAAATGAGATACAATTACGATGGAATCCGTTTTGGTTTACTGAAACACAGGCTATGGCTGGCTGCAGCGACTGGGAATGGCCAGGCGACTGATGCGCCGGCATTTAAATGATGAATAGCAGGCAGGATTCCATCGCATAACGATGTTTGGTTAGAGAACGAACAAAAAATAAGAACAAAATACAACCCAAACAAATGAAAAACAAACCAAATCCAAAAAAAAAAAAGATAATGCAAAGCGTACGTAATAATTAAGTAGTGCAACATATTAATTGAGTATTTCGTATTGTAATTTGATTGTAATTTATTTTTGTAGTCTTCAATTTGCCAGACAGTCTAAAAGTATGCAATGGAAAAGATGCCGCAGAATTTGTAGCATACTTTTAGTTGCTGGCGATAAACTGTCTGGCTTATACCGATTGGTATTACGATTTATTACCATATACAACTGACAGAGCATATGTTTTGTAAATAGCTTACGTTTCCGAATTGTATAAATATTGTCATTAGTTTAATTAATTAATTATTTTTGGACAAACAAATAATTTATTTTCCACGTGATATTATGTTGAATACTAGTTACATTCTTAATACTTATGTTAAACAAAAGGACAACAAAAACACAAACACTCACATACACATACATATATATGCATTTTAAAGGAGCAACTTAAACAAACATATATATTTCTATATAAATATATTTAAATTAATATTGTATAAAACCAATATATATTTGCTGTTTATACACAAATTTTCAACAATCTACAATGTATTGTTTAATTAGTAACAAAAGAAAAACAAAGCAGTCAAGCAAAGACATATGAAAATGCAATTACATATACATATGCACTGACATATAGATATATATATATATATATGTGTGTTAACGAAAGACCGTACAGTATATAGGATGTAGTGAGATGAGATGAGATGAGATACGATTTAAAGTAAGCGTAGGCTCAGCAGAAATTGCGAACATAAAAAACCGATTACGATTACGATTAATTTGTTAAAGAAACTCTAGAAATACTTAAATATTCTATATATGTATGCAACAAACAACAAAGCCACAAAAAACAGTTATAAACAATGTAAATGGCACTGCAATACACAAAAGAAAAAACAAATTAAAAATTTAAAACAAAAAAAATATGAAATGAACGAAGAACGCTTTAAACGCTGCATATAGTCAAAAGTCAATCAAAAGTTTTGGCTGCTTAGAAGCTTATCAATTGGTTTTTCCTTTCCCCAACCCACACTTTCTCTATCGATGTATGTAACTGTCGTTAGGCTTTTCTCGATTACGATTTCGTATTCAAAAGAACCACCTGCAAAATGCTTAAAGCGAAGAAAATATATTAAACGTAGTTTTCATAATAATTCTAATTGAAATAATCGAAAAATGCAAGGCCACCTGTACATTTCTAAGAAACTTTCAAACTAGAATGCAATACACTAATATTCAGACCTATTAACAAAATTTCTCTTCATTGAAATTAACGTAAAAACATTTCATTTGCATTTGCTTCGAACAAGGCACGAGCTTAAGCCGGGAAGAAGGGCGGGCAAAAAATATATATACATATATATATTGCTGTGGGGCCAGAACATTGGGATCACTTGTACCAAGTGATAAGTGTGTTCCCAAATTGTTAGATGAGCTCGCTTTCGTTTGTTTCCCAACGATGGAAACAGTTTAAAGTTAAGCGGGCATTGGGAATTTGGTCGAGTTTAAGTTTGTAGCGAAATGTAAACATTTGTTAAACTATTATTAAATAATTATTTTGAATTGTAAAATATTAGAGAATTGTAATTACAATAATCATACCTAAACTTATGCGCTGATTTATGTAACACATTAAATGATATGCACATACAGTAAATTGCAATTGCAGCAGCTAAAATGAGCAACAAACACTCCACTTATACTGCATATTCGAGTATAGTAAATGCTCGTACAATACATTTGAAATTCAATATAAAACTATATATAAAACTATATATATATATATATAAATTAAAACTCGGGTACGTAAACAGCATAAAAATGGGGCAAAGCAATGCTAGGGATTCGTTTTATTATTGCGGAGAGACGTACACACCCAAAAGGAAAGCGGCAAGCAAAATAAATTCTATGCTATCTGTATGTATAATCCAAACAAAAATGATATATGCCAGAGCGTATCACTATTAAAGAATTATAAATTTAAACGGCTTTAAATAAAAACTGTAATCTAATGATGTTTTAATGTGTTTAGGGGGTTTTGATAAGGGATTTAAATGCAGCTACGATGTTGGATGATTCCTTCAACAATCGTATTTACGTTTTTTTTTATTTAAACTCTATATAGTATTGTTGAAGAACTTCTCAAAACTATAGTCAAATAATTCTTGACATAGAACGTCTCCCTTTGGGAGAACACTAATAAAGTCACTTTGAAAACTTGGTGCCACGCTGCGTATGCGTTATGCAAATTGAAAGCAAGTTGCACGCCACGAACAAAGGCAAATCAGATGCAAATCACAGATTGAATGCTTGTACTTGCCACATGCCACAGGTAAGAGATGCGTATAGTGGATTTCAAAGGGGATTCTCTGCTAAGCAGCTTGCAGCATTTACTTTTTACTATTCAACTGAGCTGAGTTGTAATTAGGCAACTTGTCATTGCCATTTGGAATTTGGTATTTGGTATTTGGCATTTCCAGTTAGTACCTGACTGCCTGTTAGCCTGGGTGCTGACCATCATCATCGCTTGCGCCTTTTTTATGGTCTTTTGTTTGGCATGGCACAAATGAATAATTCAAAAGTCGACAGTCAGAAGTCGCCAGTAAAATCCGCTTTTAACTCTTAGTCGATGTCTCAGTTGGCTTTCAGTTTTGGTCGCGCTTTGCAGCTTGCAGTTGTTATGCCCTTTATCAGTGGGTTGCTTGACTTGTTGATGAAATTTGTAACACATTGTCATGATAAGATTATTATTTTTTGTGGAAATAAATGATTGGAATGTGGGTGTGAATGAATCAATTATCAGTTTTAATTTTAATCAATTTAAAATGATTGTTATTCCCATATAGAACTTCTTTATCTTCAAGCAATATTTATTAAACAAAGCAAATTCAATCAATACAAATTTATTATTACATTTTTAATTGCTAATAAAAAAATCCTCTAATCGTATGGAAAACTTGTTTTTTTTTATCCGGGACCCTATTGAAATTTACGAAATAATGATACATAATAATACAACTTTAAAATAAATCCTTTTTATATCTTGATCTGATAAGATGATGAGAATTAAAATATACACATATATAAAAAACAATTAATAATATTTTTCATCAGTTTTAACTTTTTTTTCAGGGACCTTTATTTAATTTTCAAAGTAATTATTGATAAAGAAATTTAAAACAACTTTTGTTTATATGTACATATATCTTAAATATCTTGTCTAAAATGTAAAGTAAGAGTTATTTTCTAATTTTTTAAAAAGAATTTAAATTTTATTATTTTTTAATATTTTTTTTCAAATTTAAATAAAAACTAATTATTAAATTTGTGCAGGTTAAACATTTTTATATTAAATTCGTAAGAATCAGCGAGTCTCTGAAAAATGGCGAAAAGAGTATTAATTTCTTCGTTAATCCTAGAGTAACAAATGTTGCTGTTGTTGTTGTTGCTGTTGTTGCTTTTGTTGCCACATTGTCACTGGGTTTGATTGAGGTCAGTGAAATCAAATCTCTTGGACGTTCGCAACTTGTTAGCACTTTTAAGAACTTGCAACTGTTTAGTTGTTGTAAATCTTGTTGTTATTGTTATATGTTGTTGTTGTTGTTGTTGTTTACTTGATACTTGAGTTGGACTTGGTTGGCTGCCTCCCTCGGCACAAGACGGCACAAGACTTTCAATGTCCAAATGCGGCTGTGTCTCGATGCTCGCTATGGTTATGGCTTTGGATATGACGGAACGGAATCCAACACCCAAGATAAAAGTGTTGTGCAGTTTCCGCCTCACAGCTAAAAATAGCAACAATTAAATGCAAATCGAAGGCGGGGCCAAAAGGTTCAATTAACTTGGCAAACGATACAAAACACAGATCGGCATTGACATTGTCAGTGAGTGGGACATCTTCGACATCGTCGTCGTCGTCGTCGGTGGCGGCGACTATAAAAGCAAATGTTGAATGTGGCCAAAAAGTCAGAGATAAACGTGTGAAGAGGACGTGAAGTTGTCGCGTCAGTTTTGCCACACGGTGTCTGGTTTTTTTTTTTACATTTATTTTATAAGGCAATCATCATGTTCGACTCGAAGATTAAGGTGCCCAAGTATGACTCGGAGGCGTTCGACAATGTCGAGTATGAGCTGCAGATGACCTACACCCTGGAGACGGATCGACGCATCATGAGCTTCTACGATGCCATGTGGGGCATGGAAGTAACTGGCGGCATCGATCAGTTTGAGCCGTTGACCATTGTCAATGTCTTGCCCACGGGTCTGGCCAAAAGGGGTGGCATGCGTGTGGGGGATGAGATTACCCAGATCAATGAAGTGCCCGCCTTGGAGATGACCTTCAATGAGGCATTGCAGCTATTTCGCAGATCCTCGCGCTATGTGCGTGTCTATGTGCGTGGGTAAGTTAACAGCAAATAGCAGAGAGCGCAAATAACAGTTGACCCTTTTTGTTTGTTCAAAAATAACTCTCATTTACTAACTTTTTGAGCAAAGAGTCAGAGATGAACCGTTCACATCGTATTTTGAACGAATCGGTTTTCGCTCATCGAACAATCACTTTTTTTTTGCTCAATTTGCCTAATTTTGCTCATCTGGTAACTCTCAATATGTGAGCGCTCAATCGGTTCGCTCTCTATAAATTGTTATTGAAAGAGCGTAACTAGAACACTCAACCGAAAACAAAAAGGAAGAGAATACAGTGTGTTCTGCTCAGAGAGAGAGAGAGAGCAAGCATACATGTTTTTTTTTCGGTTATGTTCATGCGTAGATCACAAAGGAAAAACGATCAACTATTATTTGCGATAGATAAATAGATTCAATTGAAATTGAAATTCAATTCCCTGTCCTTCCAGTGATGATGATGCACCTGGTGAAGAGGATTGGACCTGTGATTGCTGGTTTAAGCCCAGGAAGCCATGGAAACGTGACTTTACGCCCATACAGTGGACATTCCCTTGGAACGATCGCCGCAAGCCGGTCTACAAGGAGTCCAACTGTTTCATGGTGCCCAGCAAAATGGAGGAGAAGATTCGGGCGAGACGTGCCGCCACCTCGGCGGTGCACAAGAAGGAGGATGCGGCGCCCCACACGCGCTCGCTGACACCAACGCCCAGGCCCAAGAATCAACCCGGACCCAATCTGCTCGAGAGTGTGCTCCGACCACGTGGACCACCGCCCAGGGATTAAGCATAGATAATGAGTTCCAGCCACAGTTGGACGAATCTATGGGAGTGCACTCCCACAGCAGGCAGTGCTGAAACCGCTGCAGTGCGTCAGAATCTTCATGTTGAGATTACCAAATGCCTGGTGACTGACAAGGAAATTGCATTTCCAGCTCACAGATCAGTTGCACTCGTAGTGTCAGTTGGAAAGCATCCAGATTGTAATTATACAATGGCTTTGGTCCGTATTAAAGAATATACTATATAGTTTATGCAATCGAAACGATTGGAATGGAATTAATGTTGGTTTGGTTTATGTTAAGGGTTGCAATCAGTTTGAAATGAATGCAATTGGTGAATGGGTTCAGTTCAGAAAATATATTGGTGTATTACGTTAAAAGAAACTAAGTGCTGGGTCTAAAAAGAACCATCTTCAATTGCTCTAGACCAGTGGTGTCCAAACTAATGAAAGGATATTTGAGCTGTCGCAACGTTATGCGTTGGCAATGTAAAGCAAAGCATTAGTTGCAGTTTATGATACAAGTCTAGCACTTAGCAGTCTCTCCTCATTGAACGCAGATCCGCGACTAACATCGAAAAGGATCAGCTTCGTCAGAGAATAAAAAGCCGAACCGCTGAACATGCTATTTATAGAACACACGTATTCTCTCTCTCTGTACGTGTGTCGGCTGCGACGCTGACAGAATTATCAGCTCCTATCCCATGATGGGATAGGCTCTTGGCATTTTGAACACCACTGCTCAAGATCAATAATAAAAAATATAGCTTATATTTCTTATATAAAAGTAGTTAATAATTTAAAAATAGATATTAACATATTAAAAATCATTGATTGGGGAAATTACTGAACTCAGATGGGATAAAACCCTTTTGCGTATTTCACCTTAATGCTCTGATTTTCGATTATAACTAAAATTGGCCAAGTTTCAATCATAAAACAGACTGTTTATTTTAATTATTTTAGATAATTAATATCTTATTTCTTTGGGTGTTCCTAAAATGTCATCACTATGGGATTATAAACTCTTAACTTATTTAAGAAATCATCTTGTTATCCATCTTAAATATAATTATTTTCTATTCTACATTTTCAATAATTGTGTACATATTTAAGTTTGAAAAGTCTTTCACTTTGTAATGCAATTATATGAGTTCAATTTGCCAAGGTTCTTATATAAAGAAAGGATTATGTAATCGAGACGAATGGAATTAGTAAATGGAAATATAATGGGTTGAATTGGATTCAGTTGTTCATTACCAAGTTGTTGCTGCCATCATGTGGAAGTCTTTCATCGCTGTTAACCTGTGGCTTTTACTTCTCTATTGCTATGATGACTGTGGGTCAGGCGATCAGGATCCCACCGCGGCACCTGAACCTGGAGTACCTCAACTGAACCAATGGGAAGATTACTTTGGTCGTCCTCCTGCTTGGAATCTTGGCGGCTAACGAATATAAATTCAGCTTCAACTAAACAATTTTGACAAGTTTAATGTAAAAAGTTCAAGTAAAAAAAATGTAGCAGTTGTTCAAAAGTTCTGATCACAAATAAATGGCTCTGATTCGATTTAGCTGAATGCAATTAAAGTGTCTCTCAATCTAAAACAAAAATAATTGTATACAAATATTGATGGTGATGATTTGAGTGATCCTGAATTTCATGTCATTGGGGAACTTACTGAACTCAGATGGAATAAAAATCTAGGTCGTATTCATGTCGTATTTTCAATTATGAATAAGAGTGGCTGAATTTCATTCATAAAACATTATTCATTTTAATTACTTTACATAATAATTTATAATTTGTTTATGTCTTCTTAAAATTTCATCACTATGGGATTAGAAACTCTTTAATATAAATATATTCTACTCAACATTTTTAATAATTGTGTACATACTTGAGTTTGAAAAGTCTTTCACTTTGTAATGCAATTATATGAGTTCAATTTGCCAAGGTTCTTAAATAAAAAAAAGGATTATGTAATCGAAACGAATGGAATTAGTGAATGGGAATATAATGGGTTGAATTAGATTCAGTTGTTCATTACCAAGTTGTTGCTGCCATCATGTGGAAGTCTTTCATCGCTGTTAACCTGTATCTTTTACTTCTCTTCTATCAGGATCCCGACGCAACACCTGCGCCCGAAGCACCTCAATTGAACCAATGGGATGATTACGTGGGTCTTCCTCCTCCTGGGTATCCTGACTTACGTTATCCAAAAGTTTAATGTACCATCGGCTAAACAAATTTATCAGTTGTGGTTTAATTGCACAATGAGTTCCACTTTCAAAAGATCTTATCACAAATAAACGGCTCTGATTCAAAACATGATTCTCTTTGTCTTAAACATAAATAAAAGTATACACAAATTGATGATGATGATTTGAGTGATCCTGAATTTCATGTCATTGGGGAACTTACTGAACTCAGATGGAATAAAAATCTAGGTCGTATTCATGTCGTATTTTCAATTATGAATAAGAGTGGCTGAATTTCATTCATAAAACACACTTATAATATCAATTTGTTTATGTGTTCTTAAAATGTCATCACTATGGGATTAGAAACTCTTAACTTATTTAAGAAATCATCTTGTTAGCCATCTTAAATATAAATATATTCTACTCAACATTTTCAATAATTGTGTACATATTTAAGTTTGAAAAGTCTTTCACTTTGTAATGCAATCATAAGCGTTCAATTTGCCAAGGTTCTTATATAAAAAGAGGATTATGTAATCGAAACAAATGGAATTAATGAATGGGTTGAATTAGATTCAGTTGTTCATTTCCAAGTTGTTGCTGCCATCATGTGGAAGTCTTTCATCGCTGTTAACCTGTGGCTTTTACTTCTCTATTGCTATGATGACTGTGGGCCAGGCGGTCAAGATCCCGACGCAGCACCTGCACCCGAAGCACCATCGAACCAATGGGATGATTACATGGGTCCTCCTCCACCTGGGTATCCTGAATATCATTTTTGAAAAGTTTAATGTACCATCGGTTAATAAAATGTATCAGATGTGGTTAAATTGCACAATGAGTTCCACTTTCAAAAGTTCTTATCACAAATAAACGGCTCTGATTCGATTTAGCTGATGGAATGCAATTAAAATGTCTCTTTGTCTTAAACATAAATAATAGTAGTATACAAATAATGAGGATTTGAATGATTATGTAATCATGTCAATGTTTTGCCTTCTGCCTAGATTAGTATTAAATTGTAAAAACTTTCAACTCAAATGACGATGAAAGTTAATCCGAACTTAGGGAGTGAGTTTCTCAATGCGCAACTTTAATGCAAACTAAATATTTTCAACTTTAAGCGCAAATGCAGATGAATAAACTTTGAATCAAATTAAAAAACTTACCTTAAGATTGAATCCAACAAATCATTGTGAGTTATCAATTTGTAACTTTCGTGTAAAAGTTTTAATATTTTTTTTTAAATTAATTCGCTTTGATTACATTTTCTTTCTTTGTGTCTATATTTCTGTCTATTTGCACTGGAAATTGCCAATTGTAATTTATGCTGAGAAACAGGTTGTTTGGTTGTCATTGCCAGTTTTGGGTAAAAGCCATGAGCTCAGATCGTAGGTGCGCCGTCACTGGGAAACTTGGATTTGGACTTGACAACTGAATGCCAACTAAAATTAGCCAACAAAAAGAAAAAAAAGGAAAAAAAAGGAGAAGTTTGTTGCAAATCAAATGCAAAACATGATTGCCCACAAACTTTCAGACGACCAGCAAAAAAAGCCAAGAAGTATCAGCTAAGAAGTCGGGTGTGTTTGACTAACAGATGCCCAGTAATTGTTATGAATCAATAAATTAAACTCTTTTATTTTGACTAATTAATAATTTAAGTCGTATACTAAATTATAATCGTCGTGCAAAATTAAACAATTGCTTTAAAATGTTTTATCTATTATCATAAATTATCTATTGGTACACAGATCAGATTACATTGATTTTTTAAGATTTATGTAAGATTGAATGGGGAACAATATCTTGAAACTTTTCTTTCATTTAAGAATTACAAAGTTAAGCACCGAACTTACATTTCTGCAAAAAACCAAATCGATAAGTAATTTCCTAGGTCTTAAGAAGTTTTCTAGATTTTAAAGAGCGCGAGCAAAGCCGGCTTATACCAATAGCCAGTAATACAGATATATTTTAGATAGACAATCAGACATATCAACATCAGGAATTTGTTTTTTTTTATGCAGCTTAAAGTTTCGATTCGCATTTGGCATAAATTTGCACAACTTTATAGCCTTCTCATCCATTATATTGGTATAGGGTATGGCGGCAACTACAACAACTACAACAAATTGCAGACATAAGTGCATCAAAGTTCAAAAGTGTCAAGCGCTGTTCGTCTCTCTTTTCCCCTTTCCCCTTACCCCTTTCTCTCCCCCCCCCCACTGGGTTTGTTCCCCTACTCGATGCATGCTGAACTTCTGGTAGCCAATGGAGGCAACTTTTGAATGCACACACGAATTTTGGTAGTAACACGATGCTAGTCAAGTTTTCTTTTAAGCTGAAGAAGGCTTTAGGCCAATTTATAGTTAGTGTTTGCCACAAGACAGCGACGATAATGTTGCCCAACAGGGAAACAGGAGGAAAAGAGAAGAAGAGGCAAGGAGAACAGGAGTATAGTCAGTCTTAAAGTCTGATGACCACAAGGTCGAAACGTGGCTTGGCATCTAAAGTGACTACCAGTCGGAAGGGACTGTGGACTGTGGACTGTGGACTGTGAGTTGGGCAAACAACAGCATAGAAAATTGTAGAATTGGAAAATTGGAAAATTGGAAACCTAAGCTGTGTGTCAAATGTGGGTCAAGTCCTAAGCTGACCAAATAAATGGCCAGTCGAATGGATTCAAGTGGATCAGGCAGCAGAGCGAGACACTTGAAAAGGGTTAACATTCCTGATGCAGATGCATATATCAAAGGGTATATAAACTCATACAAATGTAGCAGAAAATATGTTGAAAAGGCAGTCGGATTCAGTTGGAAGAGGGAATGACACATAATAACCAAGGCCACAACTTGACCAGTTAATAATAATGAACCCTTTAAGATTGATGGCTTAACATTTTGTACAACTTAATAGGCAACATTGTTGGCCGACTGAAATTTATTGAGTTGTTTCTTACCAATGTTTTAAAATATTTTCACTTGAATTCACTATGAATTACACAGTTGCATTTCTTTGTGCGGCAGTTAGTTATTAGAGTTCTTAGAAAATTACGGATTTGTTTGTAATAAACGTTAACGACTATTATAAGCTATCATCCTGTCTAATCACAACAAGATTGAATAAATAGATTAGTCGTAATGGCTGATTTAAGTTTTTAAGGAATGAAAATGCCTTAAAGTATGCAATAAAACATTTTTATATTTATTTATTTTTCAATTGGCATTCTTCAAAAAAACCTATTCAACATTTTTATATAAAAACTAGCAATAAAACATTTTATAGACTAGTCACTAGTGTTTGCCTAAGATCTACTGCATTTTCATTAACTCTGCATAACAGCAAAAGTGGCAACGATTTATGGGCAACAAACTGTGTGCCAGCATTTTCCTTGACCATTGTCCTGTCAGGCGAATGTTGTTGTTGTTGTTATTGTTGCTGTTGTTCTGCTTCTTAACATGCAGCATGAATATTTCATGAGAGCCGCTTTAAATAAAGTTGTTTGCAGGCAGCTGTGTTTTTTTCTCTCAATCCCTCTGTCAGTATGATCCGTTGTCCGTCTGTCCATTGCATCAATCAATGGCAGCCGCGCGAGAGAAACGACATTCTCGATATTGGAACAGTTGGACAGTTGTCCTGTTGAGTTCACAGTGCGCATAGAGCACATAAAATCCCTGGCATAAACATGTCATAAAGCCGCCAAGTCAAAAGCGTTTTTATCGCTCCCGCAAACAGGCAAACATCACAAAAAACCAAGCAACTCACTTGACTCATTAGCATAAGGGCTCAAAGCGATGACGAGGGGAGGGGAAGGAATGCTCTCGGGAAGGGAGAAAGGGAATTGCTAAACACAGATGTTGCTCTTAATTACCAACACATTCCTAATGACCGCCATTATCGTCCCTCAGCTCAAACGTTAACCGTTAGACAGTCTGGCGTTCAGGAGGTCAGAAGGTCAGAAGTCAACTGGCAGGAGTTGGGACTCCGGGGAGAAGAGTTTGTCTCTGGTTTACCAGAGGATGAAATTGCTGGACACGCTAAACGCTCTAAAGCGTGTCAATTTTTGCCACCTTCTGAAACAATTTGCTGTTTTAATTTTTTTGTTGTGTCGGATTTTCATACCGATGCTGATGACCAACAAAAAAATTTAAGTATGAATTAGAAAGAGTTTCTGCGGTAAAAATCCAATATCATATGATTTATGTAATAATATATCCTTGAGTAACTTAATTTTAAATAAATATTTAGAAATCTATAACTGTCAAATATATTGTGAAAAAATTTACCAAATTGAAAAGTAGCCAAAATTAATTATTTTGTTTCTGACTTATTTAAAGAATCATAAAAAATTAATAACCAAGAAAATGTGACTAATTACTTAACTAACTGAATATTGCAATATTTTAACAGATGGTTTTATTGTAAAATATTTTTTTTGTCTATATTTACTGTTCTCAAATTTTTTAAAGCCATGTTTTAATTTTTAACAAAAACTTTTGTTCATTTCTTATGTAAATCTAATGTCATTACATTTTTAATAGCAACATTTACATATGTATCTAGACTTTTCATTTAAATTCTTTTTAAATCTAACATCATTAGTTTTTTATAGCAACCTTTCAATTTGTATCTAAACTTTTGTTCACTTCAAATTATTTTTAAATCGAATATCATTAAATTTTTTGTATCCGAACTTTTGTTCACTCCACAATAATTTGTCAACTCATTCGATTTGATGTTTGTTACCCACGTTCCTTTATTATCACTTTATTTTCAGCTCCCTTTCGTGACGTGCCATTTCCACTTGCTGCACTCCCATTTTACAAGCTACAACACTAAACAAATGCAGTAACTCGGGAGAGTTTTATTTTATTTTATTTTATATTTTGTTTTTATGTTTTGGAAAAACCACTTGAGCTGGCACTCGTACTCTATAGACTCTTGAGTTGAAGCTTTCAGCTCATGCAAAATTAATTAACGTTGCGCCAAACTTTTGGCACTGCAATCTTTTGTCATAGTTGTTTCGCCGTGCCACACTGCTGCTTCTGGCCACGTTACTTGCCTCATTGCCCCATTGCCCCAATGCGCCCTTGCCACTTTATGGAGTTGGCCAAAAATGTCACGCAAACAAAAGCAGCAAAGAAAGTTGCGAATAGCGCAAAAAAGACACAGAAATATAGAAAGAGAAAGACAAAGAGAGAGAATAGCAAAGACTTCAAACTAACAGGCAACCATTTTGTGCCCAGGAAGAAGCTACAGCCCATGTAATTCCCTCGATGCCCTTCGACCCCTCTCTCTCTCTCTCACGCTCTCTCCACACCATTTAGCTGTCAGTCCTCATGGGCTGGTCCAGCGCCACTTTGCACTTGCAACTACACTCAGCAAAATATGCCATCCTAGAATAAAGTATGTGTGTACTTTAATTTGTGTTTGTACAACACTTTAACACAGCGCAATACTTTAAATAACAGAACATACTCTGTAAATAACATAACATACGCTGTTACGAATATAATACAAGGAAGAATTAAGAAAAGGTCGCATTACTCGTTTTGTTGTGTAATATTATTTTTGAATCAAGTATGAAACTATCTTAAATTAAAAATTGTAAATGACAGATTAATGATGTAGTGTTTTATCCGACTGGGTCTTTTTTTTTGGAAATATGTACCTCCAGAAGCAATCGTGTTTTTTATGCCAAACATTTCTTCCAACAATTTAAGATTGCTGTTGAGCCTAAAATATGAGAATGTTTTGTACTAAAAACAAGTAAATTTTGGTATAATTCCCAAATATTTGTGTACTTAGGGCCGTTTATTCAATGTACATATAAATTTTATTAAACATATAATTTCAAATTTGACATTAATTACCATACGTTTTGCGTCAAATCAAACATTGAAAAAACGGGCCTTAAACTTGTATGTTTTGATCTTTTTCAAACTTGAATTATTCCCAAGACGTACTTAAAGTATCCCAAAAGAATCATATTCATATTAACTTAAATGAGATTTTTTATACTCACTTTGGGAAGTTCCGAGCTTAGACAACTTTTGAGATCGTTTGTGTTTGAATATGTCCCTGTTTAAATACAATAATTTTACATGTTTTTCTAAGTGTATCTCCATAGCTTGGAGAATTTCGTTTTGCTGCATTTTTTTAAGTGACTTTTTTGCACTGACCTCCGTCAAGGGAGGCTGGGAATGAGAGAGAAGGGAAAGAGACTGAAGAAGGTTGGCAACTTTAATTGTTTGCAACTGTTTTGAACTACCCAGCGTTTAGTTTAAGCGCACAATTAAGTGAGGGGAGGGGAGGCAAGGGGTCGGGGGGCGTGGCAGTTTTCCCGTGGCATAAATCGCCGGAACGAAACGCTTTTGCAAGATTTACACGGAATGCAATTGGCGCATTTTGGTGCGTTTCATTCATTTGTTTGCCGTGTGTTTGTTTGCTTCCGAAATTGAATTTCTCGCTGAGCGGAAAACAATAAACAACCGAAGCGTGGACCAAAAGCAAAAGGCGACGATGTGAAATTGCGATTTGCGGGGGCGATCAGAAGGAGGAAGACAGAAGGCTGATGGCTCTTAGCTGTTGGCTGTTGGGTCCGAAGGCAGCTGGCGTATGCTGTGCGAGCACGGAGTACGGAGTACGGAGGAGCATTGAGTATGCCGCGCTGCGCATACGCCACGTTGCCGCCAGTTTCGTTTTTGCAGTCTCTGAGTAATTGGGCATTGTGAATTTGCTATGAAGTACGATTAAGTTCAGCAATTTGACGTTATTTGTTGGCTTAAAATACGGAATTTGAATATAAAGATTCAGATTTTTTTCCGATTTATGACCGAATTTACAAATCAAACAAGTTGAAGACCTAAATATTTAATAATAAAAAATAAATATAAGAAAAGGCTGAATCTATTTAAAATCAAAATATATGACACATTTTTCCCAATTTTTGACAGAATTAATATACAAAAATCAAAAAATAATTTTCTTAATGTATGCTAAATAAATAATAAAATAAAAATGTATTAGAAAATCATTTGTCCCAATTTATGCCGGAATAAAAAATTGAATAAATTTGTTTTAATATAATAATTAATAATAATAATTTTAAACCAATCATCTATAAATTGAAATTATAAAGTGAATTAGGATGTTTAATTGATATACTCACTAAGAATTTTAAATTATACGATTTTTAAATGCTAAAGAAGAATTTTAAAGTAGATTCAATACATCAAGTCATGTGAGAGAGTATCTGCCAGTCGAACATTCACTAATTTCATTTGCTCAAGCATCTCCCAAATTTTAGTCTTCCATTTCCGATATTCAATTAGATATTTTTATACCCTGAAACTAAAAACAACAGTGAAGTAAGAGCATCCCAGCAATGGTAATAAATTGTTTGCTACTCTTCTCTCTCTACTTTCTTCTTCCTCTCCCACTTCCGCCCGTGTTCTCTTCAGTTACACCTCCTCTTGCTCTATCTCCCGTTGTGTTTTACTTTTGTGCCTTGGCACCGAGTTTGGCCCAAAACGGAAGGAAACACTTTCATTATCACTTTGGCACAGCAAATTTATTGCGACAGCCTTTCGTAGGTCGTGGGGATTTGGATAGCTGGAAAGCCGTAGCTGCAGCTGAAGCTGTAGCTGAAGCTGTAGCTGAAGCTGTAACCCAACTGTTGGTTCCATTAGCGTCATGTGTTGGCCCGAATGACTGCCAGTTTGCCGGTCCTGCCAGACTGCAAGTCCTGCCAGACTGCAACCCTTATCCCCATCCCTTATCCCCATTAACAGCTGCCAGCTGCACGTTGCCCGCTTTTCGATTTCACGTTCGTTTGGGCTTAACTTTTTGTTATTAAGGACTTAATCCTCAACAGAATTGGAAAATAGTTTGCTTAATATCTCGTAGAAATATTCATGCGAATTTAAACTGGGAATCGAGTTTAACACATTTAGACAATTTATCCCGCATTTGCCAATTGCAACCCACTAGATCTAGCGGGAAAATAGCTAAATTAGCAACACACACACAATCAATCGCGACGGCGACTGCGGCTGCTGGTCGAAAGCAAAAGTGACAAAAATCAAAAGCAGCAAATATCAATAGCAGCAAATATCAAAAGCAGCAAATATCAATAGCAGCAAATATCAAAAGCAGCAAACAGTCGAGCCGACAGCTATTCCCGACTGCGACTGCCAACGACTTTCGGCAGTCGATCGCTTGCTGCAGCTTCGACTTACGCTCATTATCGAAAGCAGCAGCACAGCAAAAAGCAAAAAACGAAAAACGGCGACTGTTCTTGCTATTTGATTTTTGTAGCTATTTGATTTCTGCTGCTGCTTCGACTGCGACTTCTGAAATTTTCGGAAGCAGAAGCAGAAGCAAAAGCACATGAAATGAAACTTACTGCAGTTTTTTAAACACTGATTTAGAGACACTGTACCCAAGCGTGTACAGAAAAAAACACTTTAATATAGCCGGTTTTTTAGCTAGACAAATAATTGTGCAAAGTTTTTTTTTGCAATTTAATCACATTCAATTTGCTGAACATCTGCATATAGATAAGGCGAGAATGAATAACGGTTGTTGTTACTTTGAATTTTAAAATTATTTTTTTGCATTTTTTTAAAGCACATTTTTTGAGTTCCTTATGTTCCATTTACTTAAATTAAACAAAGAAATTTAAACACATTCAAAATGTGTAAAAAAATTTAAAAATGTAGTTTCCACAAAAATGTTAAATACAAAATACAAGCGTTCCTTAATGTAGATCTTAGCTTGTGGAGTTACTCCGTCAAAACCGTAGACCAACTTCAAGTTTTCATAACTTTGCCAAGACTTTGCCGATTTTTAAACAGAATGTCATTTTAATCTTGGTTTGGCCTCGAAATTTATTCTGCATTTATAGTTTATTTAAGCAATTTGTTTGCCACAAAATATCGATTTTTAAAATTTAATCACACTGAACTTAATTCTGCAAATGAAGTACTCCAGTTTGTTGTCGATATTTCATGAAAATCGATTTAAATAACTCGATTGATTGTATAAAAATAATCGAGTTAAAGTAGTTGAAAATCTCTTTCGCGATAATCTAGTTGTTGATTTATATATTTTTTTTATTTTTTCACTACCGTAGAAGAATGATTGAACTTGAAGAGCAGTTTTAAATTGTATTTCAGCTCATTCTTTTATGTATTATTTTTAATCTCCTCTCTTAGTTTTCTCATTTCAATTCACATTATATGCTTAATTTATAGTTGTTAAATTTTCTTTAATACTTTCCACTTCAGCTGCTCCATCACTCTTAATTTTTTACCAATTTGTTCTGCCTCTTCTTTAGCTGTTTCTCTTTCTTGTCCGCTTTGGTCACCTGCCACTCGTCAGTTGCAACTGAAAACAATTTGCGCAAATTAGCCAAGGTGTTTTATGGCCATCATCATCATTATTACAGTTGTTGCCGTTGTGTTTTTGGCCAAGTGAAAATGCCTGGCCCGCTCTCTGGCTCAATCACTTTTCCCCGAGTGCGCTTTAATTGAGGTCTAAGCTGTAATTAAGCTTCCCAGCTGCTCTAATTCTATTTTTACAGTTTAATGAAGTCCTCTGTTTTACCTGGGAGCCAAAACTGGACACTGCACAGTGGCAATCGCCTACGAAATTGCTTCGCATTATTCATGTGATGTCCTTAAAGCGCCTCGAACTGGCTGGGACTGAGATTGCAACAGGCCGCAGTTGGCTTAAAGGCCAATATATCACTCTCTAACAACAAAGACAAAGCTATCTCAGTGTGTGGTGTGTGTTGCTTGCAGTCTGTGTGTGTGTTGGATTGTGTATACAACAAGAAGAGCAACACATGCATCATACACATGTCTAGTCAGGATACTAATTATGATTGTGATATCAACGCAAGGACATCAAGGCACCTGTAACAGCACTGGCTATATGTGTGTATATGTGTGTCTACTATCTGACACACAAATGTGTGTGAGCAAGAAGCTCTTGACTTGATTAACAAATCTAACCAATTTATAAAATAATTATTTAATTTACATAATTACTTTTACTTTAAATCCATTTTTTACTTTAATCAAAAAATAAAAAACAAACTTTGTAACAAACAGTTTTCAAGATATGAAGATTTTTTGATTATTGGCGTTAGCTAGTATTATTAACTATCATCCTACTAAATCGTAACAAGATCGGACAAATAGATAGATGGTAATAGCTGATTTAAGTTATTAAGCAATGCGAGTGCCTAAAAGTATGCAATAACTTTTTTTAAATATATATTTAATTAAGTGTCGCTTGTTTTTATACATATACAAACATATATTTATATATTTAAATTATGCAAGTTTCTTATTAAATTTTATATATTTCTTAAATTCAACATGCATTTTTGTATTCTTTTTAAAGTTAAACTAAAATTGTACGTAAATAGTATGAGCTTGTCTGTCTGTCATTGGATCCTGTAATGTCTGTTGGCTGGAATCCTTTTTCGCAAATCGTAAGCTCGTTGCAATATTCAATAAAGAACTCAAATCGAAGCCATAAATTTGCGTCAGAGTCAGCTGCAGTTAGGTCGTGGTCTGGCAATACTTTTAACACCTTTCCAACATAGTATACCACAAAACACCTGTCCTGTCCTGGTATGCTACCTTCTCTCACTCTCTCACTTGCTCTCTCTCACTCTTTCTCTCTTGCTTTAGCTACTGCCTCAGAGTCCAGACTCATTTGTCACAATCCATTTCGTGCTTGCACAAATAGAAATTGCTGCCAAGTCATGTCATTGCCTGCTCATATATAACCGTGTATCCTTGCTGCCGGATTGCAACAACAACCACAACGCGTTGTAACGGTGCTCAGTTCATATGCAAATCCTTTCGTGACTCTGCGCCAGCTACGTGTCCTTTTTTGCATCCTTCGCATCCGTCGCGACTTATTTACTGTTTTTCAAATTGCGCTTTCTAACTTTTGGCTGCCATTTTGCGAGTATCTGTCTGTGTGTATCTGTCTGTCTGTGTGTATGTGTTTTTTATTCCCTTAACTAACGTTTCCCGCTTCCGCATATTCTTGGCAGCATGTGTTTATGGCTTCTTAATTGTCTGCACAAGTTTATTCCTTTTTTTATTTTGCTACCCGAACAAAAAAATCTGGGAACTTTTTTTTATGCCCATCGCCAACTTTTGTTAAAACCAACCACGATTTTGCGGTCACTGTGGCTTTTTGGCTTAATGCATTCTTTTATTTCCTTTATTTTTTTTTTTCGTTTTTTGTTTGGTTTTTACATTTTTGTTAATTATTTATAACGACAGCATATTGATAATATTGTCATATGTGTGTGGGATTAATTTCATTTAACATTATTTGTTTTATTTTCGCTTTTTGCAACTAATTAAAGTGCATGCAATTTTACAACGCGCTTTTTAAAGCTTTGTGCCGCATAATTAAACCGGTTAATTGGACATGCAGTCAGTCGAATTCATTGATAAATCGTTACACAATCGAGAATCAAGATGCATTGAGAACTGCAAATGCGCTAAAGGCACTCGAAATTCAAATTGTCAATAATTACAGTGGAATTTAATGCGCTTAAAATCCGAAATGGTATTGGGAAGCAAGTTGACTTGGCTAAAAAAGACGTATCGAAACGCATATCGGTTTCAGTTACGGTTGCGGTTATGTTCAGACTTAGGTTTTCGGCTAACGATTAACGGTCTTTGTTTAATGTTTCGGATATGTAAATTTGAAAAAAAGTATTTAAAAATTTCAAAATATAAAGATTTTTGTATGGATATTAATATTTATATAAAATTAATTATTTACAGAAATAAAAAATTAAATAAAGTTTAAAAAACTATAATTACACCTTAATAACGTAATTTAGCTTTATGCTATACAAGAATCGGTTACAAAACGGTTATTTCGGTATCGGTAAAACAAAAACGATTTGTTTCGGCCACGGTTTCAGTTACGGTTACCAATTTCAATTGTAGTGCCGGTTAACGGTTGCGGTTATGGTTACGTTTTTAACCCTGTAATGCCTAACCCTGCCTTTAGGCGGGGTTAACAAAAAGCTCCATCAAAACTACAAAAATTAATATATTGACAAAATTTGACTATTAATATATTGCTAATATATGCCCGCATGTGGTTACATATGAAAAATTACTTTAATCCAATTCGATTTGCAGAAATATGACATCAAAGTCAAAAAAGCAGGTTTTGGGCGCAATTAAATAAATTTTGGCAAACACTGATTTTTAGACATAGATAATAAGCAGTAAATCTTATCGTACACAGTTAAGAAAAATACTGGCGGATAGGAAATTTAGTCACCTATTAAATGATGTAACAACATATAGGGAAAATATAGGTTAAGCGCACTAAAATCGCTTTAAGCGTAACCCCGCCTAAAGGCAGGGTTGGGCATTCCCGCCAAAAATTTTTGTGAGTATTTGCAAGGGATGAAAAATTTGTTGAAGCTATCGATTTCATCGTACGATGTTTTTTAACTTAATTTCTATATTGTGTGGGTGGAGGATGTTTATAAAGCAAAGCAATTATTGAATATCATATATAAGATATGTATACATATATTTATAAATTTATATCCAATAAAAAACAAATGTTTTTTTTCAAAAATTGTTGGCGGGAATGCCCAACCCCGCCTTTAGGCGGGGTACGTATTTTTACCTGTAACAAGTAAACAAAGCGTCTGATTAAAAAACTAAGTTCAGATTCGTTAATTTTGACCAAAAATTAGTCTAAAATGATTTTTCCAGCACGATAGAAAAATAAGGCATTAGAGGGTTAATCCCTGATTAAAAATATCATGAATATCTTCAGTGTTGAACAATTTTCAGAATGGTAGATTGTATTTTTTTAAATTTTAGATTTCTACATTTTTTTGGGTTTAATTTAATTTTTTTTTTTTTACGCCTATTAACTTCCGTTGCAACGTGCCTTGCACCTATAAAAATACCCGAGAACATTCGTTTGTCGCCATTTACATTTTCTATCTCTTTAACTGTATTGGTGCAGGGTGTAGGTATGGGATCTGGTTCCTCATCCGTCTCGTCTTCGAACATGCACTTCATCAGTTGGTGGCAGCCTCCATTGTTGCGTACAACGAGTGATTTGACACAGCCACAGCCATTGTCGCAGTGATAGACGCAGTCGAGGCCCCTCTCGGGGCAGTTATTATTGCAGTAATGAGAACAGTCCCTATAGACGGTGCCAGTGCAGGGCACAATACGCAGCCCTAGTGTCCAGTTGACATTAATCGCAAGTATAATCAACAGGTTGACAAACATCCACATGACAGCAGCAACAATCGGACACTGAACTGAACTGATCTGAATCCGATTAATCTAATTTCATACCATTCCCCATCAATTGCATTTGCTTCACTAATTCGAACCAGAGCCAAATAAATATTTGTGTTAACAACTTTAGCTAATTGTTTAATTTGCAATCTTCATGCTTTTCAAATAGCTCTTTAATTGTTTTGTGTATTGCAGTTGTTTGCCAGTCACCAGTCATGAAGATTTTCTTCAGATTCGAAGGAAGTACATAAAACTATTGTAGAAATAAACGAACCCGACTGAGAAAGACCGTGCACTTAAATTGAAAAATTAAAATTAATTAAAATTAAAGTCAAGAAATAACACGACAAATGCTAAGAGAAAAAAATACAAATGAAAAAATAATAAAATCCTACGAATCAGAATGTTTTCTCCATTTTTCAGAATTTTTCTATTTCGACTTATTTCTTCGACTAAAATTCTTAGCATTGAGTTTTGTTGGTAATCATACATATGTACATATAATTGATGAGATCTGCAAAGGTTTCTTTTCTCTGAAAAACACATTTCTCTATAGACAAACTTAACAGACTTTTATTACATTTTAAATGCAGAATCTATAAATTCCACTATCTGCCATATTAATTATCTGTCTGTACATTTTTTTTTTGTTTATGTTACCAACTGCGAGATTTGGCTAAAGTTCCCTCTGTCTTTGGCAAAGTGTAATAAGTCAATAATTTACAAATTTTATTGCTAAAATCAATATGCGGCCTAGCAGTAATAAGTAGACTTAAGCATGCCACAGTAATTGCCAAGCCAAGTCAACTTCAAATACAGACACATAAACACACACACAGACACTCACGCACATATCCCTCTAGTGCAGCTGGCGCAGTAACTGTCTTTTCGTCGACCCAGTATTGCTTCTTTTTCGGCGATGCGTTTGACATTTGATTGAGTTTGATTTGCACAATAATGTGTAAAATAATTTGTGTGGATAAGTGGATTTTAATTTATTGTAAATAAAAGCAAAGGTAAGTGTTGCTATTAATGTTAATATGTTGGTTGGAGAATATTGTTCTTATTTCTCTATATTATTGCAGACAGCATTCCGGATTCCGCTAGTGGCGATTTGGAGGAGCTGCGCCTCGCCCCTGTGTTTCAGAAATAAATTACTTAAAATATAGTTTTTTCATGTATTATAGTTAATATAAAATAAATAATTATTATAAAAAATATATTATGAAACTTATGTTATGTGAAATATTTATATAATGCATGTGGTTGGCATTGCCATCAAGAGAGAAGCATCTCTCCATGCATGGCATTGCGTCAAACGAGCGTCGATTATGTCCCCTTCCTGCATACCATTGCGGCGACCTAGCGTGTATGAAAAATCATTGACGTTTTTAGCGGACATCGCCTTGCAAAAAACGTCAATCGAACACATTGTGAAGGAATCAAGCGAGCGTCGACCACAGTCACAAAAACGTCGACGAAACGTTGATACAGAATCGGTCTGCTGTACTAGAGGGATATCACACACAAACTTGTACACTTACAACAAAGCCACAAGCATTCAAAAGTTTTGTAGCTGGCAAATTGACTAGCATAATTTGACTGCGCTCAAAAGTATGCTACGATTTGTGTATGCGTAAATGTATGTGTGTGTGTGTGTGTTGTGCATGTAAATCTCACTGCATTTGCCTATGTGTGTAAGTGAGAGAGTGCCACAAATCTAATTGGATTTGTGCGCGTTCAATGAACTGAACACTTAAAGTATTTCATATTATTATTGCACTTAGAGAAATGGCTTGTTACAGTGTTAATGTTGTTGTTGTTGTTGCTGCTGTTGTTATTGCTGTTACTTAGTTGTTAGTGTTGTTATTTTATTGCTTTTGTTACACTTGAATTGACGCAATTGTGTGAGCTATGTATGCAACATAAAATGTTGCATTAAGCATTGAAAATGCTTTTTCCTCCACTCGCCGTTAAAAATTCCCATTGCTGCAACTTCGTGCAACATTTGTGAGGCGACTGCAATTAGGTGCAAAAACACGTACCAAAAACGTTGTTTCCAGCTCTTTTTCGCCTCTCTTTCCTTTCCTTCCCTTACTCTCCCTTCCCTTCACTCCTTAACCTTCTTTCCCGTCGCATTTGATGGACAAAGTCTGTTACTTTTCAGACTTTAAACTGGCAGCTCATCCGTTTATGCGCCGTGTGCCGCGTGTTTCTCGTTTGCTTATTACAACCAGCAGTTGGGAGAGAGAGAGAGAGAGAGAGGAAGCAGAGGAAGAAGAGGATGAGGAAGAACTGGCCAAGAGGCAACTTTAATGAGACGAAAAGCGGGCGCCAATCGCTGCAATTAAAATTAATTACAGTATTTGTCAGCTTTTGTGGCTAAAACAGCCCACCAACAAATCTAGCTGGCATTCATTCACAAAGCTGCCCTGTCTCTGTCTCTCTCTCTCTCTCCCTCTCTTACACTCTCTGCTGTCTAAGAGAGAGAGAGAGAGAGAGAGGGAGAGGGGGCGTACTCCAAGTTGGTTGGCAAGGCGCGTTGCATTGATTGCAATCGCGATCGTTAATTAAATGTCGAAAGGAATTTTGTTGTTGTTGTTCGTTGTTGTTGTTCGTTGTTGCTGCGTAAAGATCAGGCAGCTGGGATAAGATCATGTTGTTGTTGTTGCTGTTGTTGCTGCTGCTGCTATTTATAGTTGCTGCAATGCGGCACGCAACACAACACGATTCAGCACTGTAACTTGCAACTGTTGCAACTTGAGGGGCAACAACAACAACAACAACATTAACAACAAACAGCCGCGGACTTTGGGCTTTATTATCGCCCTTGATCTTCGGCTAAATCGAAATCGCCTGCATTGCGTGAAGTGTTGCAAATGAGTTTTTGTCCGGGGCGTGCATTGAATTTTCAATTGGCCAGCAAATTGTTGGCAGCACCAAAAGAACAGAAAACACTACACGGCTACAGGGCCACAGGTGGGCTAAAAACAACAACAAAAATGCACTCAATATTACTACCGATAACTTTTAGAATATGTAAATGCAATATTCGAGTTCATTTGAGTTCTTACTAAAATATCGAAAGTCAACGATCGATTATTATTATCAAAGTGTGAAATAATCAATATAATACGATGATTTTATCTTTTTAATCATTGTTTGATCTCTAATATACTTCTTCTTTTAAAAATAATAAATTTTTTAAAATTTCGTAGTATCATAAGTCAAATAAAATCCTATTTTAAAATGAAATGTTATTTTGATCATTACTTGCCCTCTAAGTTAATAATGCATCAAAACTTTTTTTTTAAAAGTCTCATATAGTAACTTTGCCAAATCCATAATGATTTTGATGAACAATTCATTCATCATCTAAGCAAGTTTTACCGAGTTGACCTAGAATAGGAGTTGTATAAAGAGTTGCTAAATTAATTGTTGCAGTGACAGAAACTAATGAAGCTTGGTGAAACTTTTGTCAAGTGAGAGATTTCTCCAGCCAACAACTGGGAACAACTTCATTATTTTTTTGTACATTCATCTTTATATTCTTCGTTGTCTAAGGAGCCAAAAGTCGCGACTTTGAGCACTATCAAACAATGCGAACTCGTATGATACTACGTACTTTTGGGTCTGTTGAAAGGGGTCGCTGTGTGCTCACAAAGTACAAGTTGATCAATAGATGGTATGAAACAATGCAAACAGAGAAAAACTTTGAACTCGTTTCGAGCCAAGTTTGCATTTTGTTGCTAGAAAACTTTGCACTGCATTTTGCTGTGTTAAAAAAAAAGCCGAAAAGAAACAAAAAGTTGATTGCACTTGTGTTGGACTTGTTCCGGAGTTGCACTTGGGCGACTCCTGGCCTGGTTGTCTTTCAATGAAAATGCAAACAAATGAAAAGTGCAACTGCCGTAAATGAAGAAGGAGCTGGAGGAGTAGGAGTAGAGGCAGGAGGAGAAGGAGGAGAGGTAGGAGAAGCAGGGTGGAGGAAAGTGTCGGAAATTGGAGCAATCGAAATGAAGTTTGGATGACGCTCAAAATTGTCAATTTGTGGTCGGTCAGAGGCAATGTGCCAAGTGCTAAAATCGATTTGAGAATTATGGAAAAAGTCCTCAGAGCTTTGGCTTAAAAGAAGACAAACAGGTAGCACTTGAAGAATACGAGAAATAATGTGGATTAAAACGAGACAAAAGTAGTTAGTTGAGTTTGAAGATTAGATTAGATTAAAGCTAATAAATAATAAGTATAAGGGTATATTGTATTCGTTCAAATGTATGTAACAGGGAGAAGGAAGCATCTCCGACCCTATAAAAAGTATATATTCTTGATCAGCATCATCAGCCGATTCGATATAGACATGTACGTCTGTCTCTCCGAATGAACGCCTTGATCTCAGCGACTATAAGAGCTAGCAACAATTTTGAACACAAACGCCTATAAACCCCACGCAGATCAGGTTTGTTTCAAATTTTTTGCTAATTAAAGTTATCTATTATTATAAGCTATCATACTACTTGATCGCAACAAGATCGGTCAAATCGAACGGTAGTAATGGCGGACTTAAGTTTTAAGCAATGTAGGTGCCTAAAAGTATGCAATACAAAATATTTTTAATTTATTTAATTATGTAACCCGTATCCTATAGTCGGGAACTGGACCATAGCTTTTCCCGCTTGTTTTATACCTTAAAGTACAATAAGATTAAGTTTCTCATTCGCTTTGGCAACTGTTTTATGCATTGCCAATTTTAGTATTTGAATTGTAATTCAAAACTAGTTCAACGACTGGTCATTCTGATAGAATAAATAAAAAAAAAAACAGCTGTGCAAATGTTTTTTTCAATATCAGTCGTTAGATAAGCTTTTTAAATGCTTATTTATCTTTCGTGGTTTTGTGACCCAAAAAATATATGAAACAAACACAGCTGTTTCTTATTTAACACTACAATACTACAGTATTATGCTAATATTTAACCCTTAAAAATATATCAATGAATTAGCGCTCAAGTTTTCATCAACTTCTTTTGCAGTTCTTCAAACTCCCAACTCGAACCACAACACAACCACAAATGCAAATGAGCCACGTGCATAGCCAGAGTCAAGTGCTTCAGTCACAACATGTTCGAAGCGTCGCAGATGCCGGCTACCAACATGTTGTGGAGCATGTTGCATTGGAGATGCGTAGACGCGATTTGCTGGCAAACAAGTTGCCAACAAGTTGGCTGAAAACCTAATTAAAGTTTTCATTCTAATGGATTCCTTATATTTTAATGTTTGTATATCTTTCTAAATAGCTGCTCAATTGCAACTTTTTTAAGTAGTTGGCTTATCAATAGGTTGGGTAACTTATACCTGTAAGCTAGTGTAAATGCATTCCATTCTATTATCATAAGTAACTTCTTTTTTTTTAATAGTGATAAGAAAGTTTCGAATTTCGAACTTATCGCAATTACTCTGTAATAAATTTCTTTTGGCATTTCCTAAAGATATTACTAATTGCACAAGCCTCGCATATTGTTGGAATAGGTATTATGATAAGGAATAGTTCCAAATGCAGTCGAAGTGATAAGTCTCACTTTTGTTTATACAATTTCAGGCAGAAATCCATTTGGAAAATGCGGGTGCATTCGTCATTTAGACATTTGCTTTGGCAAAATACCGCAAAACAATTGGACCCGCAGAGTAGTGGAAATTTATCGTCAGCGAGTTGATCAGACGAATCAGGGTGACACATCGAACATGTTGCTGTTGCGCTGCGCTTGTCGCCGCGTTGCCAACCAACCGATTGCCGGTTAAAGATGCGGCGAGCACGAACCGTTTCGGCTCACACAAGTTCAGAGAAGCAGCAACTCAGCCGTTTCTTGTGTTAGTTGATTTTTAGCCGTTGAAACAGTTGGAAGTGGAGCGCGTGCTGAACGGAACGTTGAATTTCTCTTTCTCCACTTGCACACGACAGCGACAACTCTCACACACAGGTGCACGGTTTGTTTTTGTTAATGCGTGTATTGTATTTGTGTGCTCGCGTTCGCGTGGGTGTGTGCGTAAGGGCGCGTGAAAATACAACCACAACAACAACACAGCCAAAATCAAATTAAAAGTTGAAGCAGCAGTTAAATACACAGCAAATTCAGAGTCACAGTCAGCTGAGCGTTTTACTTCATCTTCTTCTTCTTTGTCATCGGCAAATAATGTGTGAAAAATAAATGCAAATTATAAATAATAAGCATAAATTACAAATTATTAGCGTGAATATTTCAAATAAAAGCAAAGTGCAAATTAATTCATTGCCTGCTCCCAACAACAACAACAGAAGCAACAGCAATCGCGAGTGTATTTACAGTGAGTGTCTCTCTGTTTGGAATTTTGTGCCGCGTGTTTTTGACGTGTCCGTTCAAGTCCACTAGCATAATCCTCAGTCTACGTTGTGACAGAAAAATCAAAGCTGAGAAACCGAAGTGCTGTAGCGGTCACAGGAATAACAGCAGCAGAGAGAGCGAGAGAGAGAGAGAGAAGCGGGTAAGTCGAACCAGCTGAACATCAAGTGTCTCTGCCACGCGACCAGGAGCAAGGCAACAACAACAACAACAACAAACATGTCTGATAGACGGGCAGACAGACAGTGCACAACGAAACGGTTGGCATAGAACCTGGCTAAGTCAGCGGCACCTGCTGCTGCTGTCTGTATGTTGTTGTTGTACTTGCTGTCAAGGGCGTAGGCAGTGGGGAAGGGGGGTTTAAAGGGGAGGCCCTTTGCATTCAAGGCTAAACTTTTTTTAGCTTCCGAAATTAGCAAAACAAAGATGCAATGACCTGATGGCTAAATTTAGCGAATTTTTAAATTGAATTGTATTTCTACTCATGGAAAAAAAAGATGCGCCTTTATTAAAATACAATTTTATTAAATAGCTAGAAATGTTCCCTACGTAGTGAAACATTCTTAGAAAAATAAAGACATTGCTAAGCACTTTAAAGACAGAATCTCGTTTAAATGATTAATAAAATCTATTATACAGAATAATATTTGTAGCACATTATATAATTATAATTACATTTTATGCGCTAGCACAGTAAAATGACAGAAGCTACTTTATCAAATAATCTACGAATAGTATCTTGTTGTATTTTGAATAAAATTCAAAACTCGGGTACCATAAAAAAAGCTTAATAGTTTAGTTATATTTTCAATTCAATTCTAAATACGTGTAAACTCAAATAATAATATAAAAAGTTAAAACAAATTAGCTGCCCCCTTTGCGCAAATTTAGCTACGCTCTTGGTTGTTGTTGTTGCTGTTGTTCTTGCTGCTGTTGCCTGGCGCTCAACACAACAAAACATTTCTTTCTGTTGCGTTGCGTGTGTTTGTTTGTTACGCGTGGCTCCGTTAACTCGAGCTGACATTTACAACACTGCAAACGACGCGTTGTCGCTGTCACCGTCTCTGAAACCGCCACCGCCCTCCGCCTCCCCCTCTCTTTTGAGCGCCCTCAAACTCACTTTGCGCCATTGCGTGCTCATGTTCTTCTTCTTCATGTTTGTCTTCTCTTTGTTTTTGTTGTTGTTCTCTCTTTTGCTTTTTTTTTGAGACTTTGGCTGATTCTTGTTCTTCCTGGTTTTGGCGTGCATTGACTTTGTTAGCGCACATTTGTTTTTGCATGTCTGTTGTTGGCCTTCTTTCTACGCTTCTATTTGTTTTTGTTTTTTATTTGATTCTCTTGTGTTTGGCTGCAAATTACTTTTATTGGCCACTTCCTTAGCTTTGTTTTGCGCCGGCATCGAAAGAAAAATCAATAAATTTTTATTTGATTTTCATGCCTTGTCTCGCAGCTGTGACTTTGTTTTTCCGCTAGAAACCCCACACCCACCTCCCGCCTCCCACCTCCCAGTTAGCCGCATCCATGCCATTTGTTTTTCAAGCCTTTTGTTTTTTACTTTACTTTGCCATGGCAGCCAGCAACCCCATGAAATCCTGTGCCTGTGTGTGTATGTATGTGTGTGCATCTGTGCTTTTGCTGCCGGTTTGTTTGGTTCGGCTTTTTACCTCTCTCTGAACTCTACACAGTTTTGGCCTAGAATTTATTAATTAACACGGGGCAATTTATGAGAGAGAACCGTTAGCTGACACACTTTCGCAAGGGAGCGTACAGAAATTTGGTTAGATTGATACGTAAGATTGTAGACTTTTGTTAGTTTATAATCCATTAATTAGGCTGCATTTTATTAATCTGCATAATTATATTGGAAACTGGAACACGGATCAAGTAGGTGTTTACTTGTATAAAGAGTTCGTTGAACGGTTTTCTGTTAAGATCTAAAATATACATTCTCTTTTCAAAATTGTCAACGTCTTAAAACCTTGATTGGTTATTAAATTGGCTTAGCAGAAATCGGATTAATTATTATAATTTTATTGAAGTTGATTGGAACACCATAAGATATTTTGTGATTAGATAATGCTCTATAATCTTATTACTTTTCTTAAACTAAATAATTGGGTATGTTCCCATTTGAAAGAACCCCATTCATTATTTATTATTATAATTGACTGGACTTGAAAATTATGTAAATGTAATTTTATACTTTTTCCCCGCACTTTTTGCAGGAATTCCCCTTTGATTCCCCCCTTCACTTGTCGCACATTTCTCGTATATTTACTCGTTTGACAAGCTATTGGGAGCTGACACCTGCTAAAACCTGTCCCTGTCCCTGTCCCTGTCCCGGCCAATTCATATTCGCAATAAAAGCCAACAAGTAAAAGTGCCGTCCATGTTGATTATGTCTCTGTCTTCGGCATATACATCAAATAAAAAGCAAAAGACTCTCCCATTCATTTTTATTTATTTAATAAAACTCAGCATTCATTTAATTTCCATGTCCATTTGAAAACGTGAAACGGGTTTCTTTCTCGGCCAACTTCGGGGTCTCGGGACCCGGCTCTCGGTTCGACCTGACTGCTATTTTTTTTTTTATTTGTCTGTCGTTTTTTCGGTCTGCATCATTAAGAAGCAGCAATGGCAATTAAATTTAATTATTAATGTCGGCCAGGCCAAAAGGCAGCTGCGGGGGGTCAAAAAGAGTGACAAAAAGAGAGTTGCAGGGGGGAAGGAAGCGAGTAAAAGTTAAAGCTGTTGCCATTTATGTTAATTTCAATAAATTAATCACAAACATATTATGACTGTGCTTACATCATGACGCCTGTCTGTCTGTCCACTTCTGTTGATTTATGTTCTGCACACGTTGACCTTACCAGGTGTGAGTTGGGAATCACAATCATCTTTCATTTATTTCGCACGTATTCACGTTCTTCTTTGGACAATTCTCAACACATTTGGACCAAACTAAACTCAATACAAACAACACTTGCTTTGTCGTAGGTCATTCCACGTTGTAATAAGAGTCTAATCAAAGAATTTACATGTATCGTATCTCAAGGGAAGATATCATAATACGAGCACAACTATTTTGTGTTGATCTCTTCCATGGTCTGTCGACTGTAATCTAATGTCGTCCCAAAACGGTGAGCACGTTTGTCTATAACTGTAGTTAGCACAACAACTGGTCAACTGAAGCACTCGGAATGACAGCTTAAAACGGAAAATGCAAATGGCCAAATGGCAACTGAGAATGGCCAACTGATGGATAAGGGAATCAAACGAGGAGGGGGCACGTAGTGTCCGATTGCGATGCTGTCCGAGCTGCTTTATGCAAGAATTAACCTCAACCTGTGTCTAGTTGTGAAAGAACTTTGAGTAACTTAAGACACGGTCTCTAGTTTCACAGTGAACCAGGTGAATTCTTTTTTGGTCGATTAAATCAGCATGTGTGCTGAGTATTTAGTTTGGGAATATTTAACGAAGTTAAATCAATAGAGGTAAACCTTAAATTTAAATACTAACAAATAATTATAATAATATTTATAATTATTAAACAATTCTGTATTATTCGCTATTTCTACATATACAGTCGAACTTCGAGTGGCCATAAACTTAAAATTCGAACTTTTTCTTTGGATATTGGTGATTCGAGTTAGGGAATTTCGTCCGTAATAATTTAGAATAATTCAAATAATAATAATACCACATTTTTTAATTTAAACATTAACAAATAATTATAATTATTACTAATGAACTAATTTGTATTATTCGCTATTTCTTCATATAATAAGTTCGATAGTTCAACAAATAATAATTACTGCATTTTTTATTTTAATGATTATTCAATAATAATAGTTATTATTATTATTTAGCCAATCTATATTATTCGCTATTTCTTCAAACAATAATTTCAATAGTTCAACAAATAATAATTATTGCTTTAAATGTGCCTGCCAAACCAAATGTTTAAGTTTCTCCGACAATTCTCTCAGAGGGAACAATCTCTGTCCAATCTCTGTCCAACTGGGCATTTAAACTGGACCCCAAATGATGGCAATTAATACTTAAATGCCGGGCTCTTAGCCATAAATTGTTTCAGAGGCTGCATTTTAATTATAACTCTGCCAACTCTAAAGTGAGCTGAACAAATTCTCTGCGTGGCACACAATTAAAAATGTGTTAGAGAAACGACCGAAAATTGAGAGAGAAGCGATGACGATGAGCTGAGATGCTGAGTTGCAATTCTAGGCAATTTAGCCAATCGGCCAAGTGGATGTTGGCCAACGGCTGTGGCTAATTGTCAAGGCGTAAGCAGTTGGCGGCAAGAGTGTAGAGAGAGAGAGAGAGAGAGAGAGGTAGACAGCAGCAGAAGGATCAACAACTGCAATGACAAGACAAATGTTGCAACAACCTGCAGATACAAGAAAAGAACAGCAACAACAACAACAACAACAGCAGCAACAACAACAACACGACTGCAGCAAAAACAATTGGCAACATGCAGTGCAAAACGATGTTTGTGTTCTTCAACTGTTGTTGTTGTTGTCGTTTTGTTGTTGTTGTTGTTGTTGGTGGCAGGCTTAAAAATTCGTAGTCTTAACCAATTCGAAAGCAATTTCTGCTTAGAGCCTGTGCAGCGGGTGGGCAGAGACCGAACATTTGCATAACTAGGAGCCTCTGGGCAAATACACACACACACACACACACACACACACAGGCTGTTCCATTAAATGTGTGTGTGTGTGTGGAAGATGCATGTTCTACATACACATCGGCAGTGTAAACGTTTAAGATACATGTGTCTGTATGTACACTGTAAAAAAACCAATGCTAAAATTTATGTTGAATATTGATTCTTGATTTTTGCATGTATTTTCTAAATATACATTCCATAAATTATTGTTAAATTAACATAATATGCAGATAAAATGGCAGCCAATTAGCATTAATAAAAAAGATGTATGCATATGTAAAAAAAAACCAAAAACATTAAATTACACTGCTAAAAATTCTTAAAGAGTTCCAATAGTCAAATATATTTGCGTAGAAGGAATTTGAAACTCGTATTTGAAACAAGTATTTTGTAGCTAATTTAAGAAAATTCCCTTTTGGGAATGATTTTATTCCAAAATGCCGAACTTTTTTCTCCGTGTATGTACTCGTCTCGTATTTGGTAGAGCCTGCTGGCTTAGAAGTCTGTGCAGAGAAGACGAGTTCATTGAATTCTTTGCTGCTTTATTCGCCAAACTCGTAAATTTTCAACCAAATACACATAAAATTCAAACCAAACTGGTTCCTGCAGCCCCAACAACAACAACAGCAACAAACAAAACAACCACAACAAGAAGAACAACCGCATTAACAGCGATTTATACCAGACCACAGCCATATAGTCTTTGGGTATCCGTGTTTTTTGATTTTTTTGGGCCTGCATCTTGTGGAATGCGGCAGTCAACAGTCAACATCATCTGCACAAAAGTCGAAACTCAACAGAAACTCAACAGAAAACCAACTTACAGCAACTGAAATTGAAACTCATCTTTGCCTTTTTGTTGTTGTTGTTGTTGTTGTTGTTGGTGGTGGTACTCACAAAAAGTTGGCCAAGGCATTGCAAGTGCATAATATCATCTGCTTTTAGGTTTCACTTTGGACAACTCTTTGGATTCGTTGCGGCTACTTCGATTAAGTAGCTGTCAGCATTTGTATCTGTGTCTTGTATCTGCATTTGTCACATCCAGTCTCTATGTCTCTGTGTGTGTGTGTGTGTGTGTGTATCTGTATCTGTCTGCATCATTTTAGTTTTGAAACTGCAGCTCTCTTAAGTGCAGTTTGGTGAAAGCGCAACGCATTTGGGATTATTATTGCTTTTTGCCCATAAACTTGGCTCTTCGCATCTTTCACGACAAATTCGAAACCAACATCGACCCACTTCCACATCCAGTTTTCAAATTGAGAACCAGCTGGTGCCTTATCAGATTGTCTCGTGTGTCAGTAACACAGACACATACATACACAAATCTACACAGAACTGTTTAAGAGTAAAGTAGCTCAAATATTTGGACATTTCCCAAATACTAATTGGGCCCCTTTTAGCCAGGGACTTGTGCTGAGCTCCTTCTAATCACTGTGGACACAAAACAAATATGTAAATCGACACACACACACACAGACATTGAGACGAGACATCAGACAATGGCGAAAAAATAAATATATTAAACAAAAGATACGTATCTGAGTCTGTATCTCGCCCGAAATGGACGAAGACAGCTCAATTGAAGCTAGGGATCATCGTTGCTCACGCTTTACTTCTTCTTTTCTTTTTTCTTGTCTTTTCTTTTTTCCATTTATTTTTTGTGCTATCGCGCTACCTGTCAAACAGAAGATGGATACTTGGCAAGATGTTTGGGCTGCCTAAGACATCAATCAAAAATGTTCAGTTTCTATGATTTAAGAGTTGACGCGACTCTTTGGCTGGCAAACGGAAATGAAGTTGAGCTTTTGACCGCTTGACGTTAACTGTAATTACGCACGCCAATATACGGATACAGATGCCGATACAGATACAGATACAGATACACATATAGATATAGATACAGATACATTTTATATCTCATGACGCACAAACTCGTTGTGTGCACGCCCAATGCTCTGGTCAGCGAGAATAGCAGCAAACCACATAATGACCTTGTAACTCAACTGTCAACTGTCAACACACGCAACAATAACAACAAGAACAACAGCCACAACAACAACAAGAACAACAGCAACGACAATGCCAAATCAATAGCTAGCCACAATTTATAGTGCTCGTATCGATGGCCATAAATTGTAGCGCCTGCCACATGTCACGCTGTCCACAAGAATGTTGGCCAAAAAGGTAAAAAGGGCGATCGCTTGGCACAAAAGGATCACAAGATGAACGAAAAGTAGCACAAAACATTTGATACAATTTGCTCTTTGAAATATGTTTGCTTCGATAATGATAATAGTTAATAAACTTCAAACATAAATTACATCAATTCCTTTATATATGTATATGAATCTGTAGATAAAGTTATATTAAAAATCCTTAAAATTATTCAATAAAATATTTAAAATGTTCATAGCTTTTATTTTTTCTTTTTTTACTGCGTTCTATTATGGACATTTTATTTATTCATAATTCAATATAACATCCTGAAGATACTCATAATTTAGCAAAACAACCTTTTTATCTATAGAAGTATTCACTTCATATACTCCATTGTCACATTAATTCGCATCAACTTTAGTTTCAGTACATGATTTTTTATTTGATTTCAAATATCCACCATGCTCTTCTGTTCAAGTATTAAAACCGTTTCTTATTTAATTCAATGTCCTCCATTGTCACATTAATTTATCTCAGCTCAAGCAAGACTCTGTCTATCCATTTGCTTCTATTTGGTTTCAGTGTTTGTCCAAATCCACTTTCTTTACTTCAACTGCAACTTTAAAATACTATTAAATTTCACTAAATGTCCTCCAGTGTAACATTAATTTTATTTAACAATATGGAGAGACTTTTTAACAACTTGTTTTGAGCTATCTAATTTTTTTTTTATTCATTAATTAAGTACATGCCCTACGTGTCCTCCATTGTCACATTAACGCACTTGCCTTAAATTTGCTGAAAAGGCATTGCCTTTCAACTTGTTGCGATAGTCATCGAGTGAAGTGTGTGCGTGTCTGTGTGTGTATATGTGTGTGTGTGTGTGCTGCGCCTTTTCATGATGTGTCTTGGGTCAGTTTTGAGTGGCAGCATGGGCCGCATATTTATAAAAATAACAATAAAAATACCAAAACAAAAAAGAAGCAGACGATGAAGAATAAAAAACGCTTATCGTGCTGAATATTTTGTTGTAGAGTACTCTTGTATTGTTTGCACGAGAAGGGGCCATAAAATAAAATATGAGCAACTCGGCAAATACAAATACAAATAGTTGGAGCTACAATATCTGACGGATACACACATAACTTCCTCGTTGTTGTTGAGTTTTCTGTGCTTTCTGTTTTCTGTTTTTTTTTTTTTTTGGCTTCCCTTTAGTACACAATAGGCAGAATGAAATGAGAAGAATCTTAACAAGTAATGAATTACTTGCTCAAGGGTATGAGTCCAAAAAGAACTTAAGCATTTGCCAAATACCCGAGATATTCGCCAAGGCGTATGTATGAGTGCAAAAGTACGAATACGACTATATCAAAGGCAGTGCAAAAAGTTTTTAGCATTGTATTCGAATTGGTTGTGTTATCAGCAGCAAGAGAAAGAGAAAGAAATAAACGGAAAGAAGAAAGCTAAATTCTAAAGCAAAACCAAGTTTTTGACAATAGGTTGCTGTGAACTCGTGATTGTTGTTCGTTGTTGGTTGTTCGTTGAGTTGGCAGAATTTTGCGATAACTGAACTTTAATTTAAGGAAAAGTGTGTGTGTAACTTTAAAATACACATTTGTTAGCTGCAACATTTTGCAACAATATATTTTAGGTTTAACATGTTTTTCTTATTATTTTCAATTGGTCTCCCAACTGGCCACAGTTAATTGTTGTTGTATCCGCCATAATAATATGAAAAACTCAACTCGGACGTCTCTAATGACGCGAACTAACCTTCAGTCGCAAATCATCGTTGTCAGAAATAAGAGGCACACAATAAATACAACAACCAGACAGTTAACAACAACGACAACAACAAACACAACAATAGCAAAGCAGAAGATTTAATAAGGCAAACCTGTTGCAATGTTTTTGACTCTATGCTGCTCACTTGACTAGTTTTTATTTATTGTTTGTAATGTGACTATAACAGTGGCCATAACTATGGCTACATCTATTCTATGCCAGAGTCTGGTCTCTAGTCACTAGTCTGTGTTTTTTTGTTCTTGGCATTAGCAATAAATGGTTATTAAACCGTAACCACAACAACAACAACACCAACAGCGCCAATATATCCAACTGTGCCACGGGAAATGCCAATGCAAATGTTCACAGTTGACTGCTGAGCAGTGACATTTAAACATTTAAAGTTGGAGTTTTCTATAAATGGGCAAATCGGAGGATGACATACACTTTTAAAGAACCAACAACAGGCGAGAGTGCCTTTGAGATACCCTTTCTACTTGCTTAACATTTTTAGTATAAAACAAAGTTTTAACCAACTTTCAACTTTTTTAATTTTGTTAAAATTAGTTCGATTTTTGAGCGGAATTATTTGTTTTATTTATTATTTACTTATATGTCAATTTGATCATGGCTTGATGTATTATTGATCAATAAGCTTAAGACCACACTTTAAGTTTGATTCTAAGACGGGTTATCATGTAGGTAGGCATAATAAATTATGCCTCTTAATTCATTCTGCACTCAAATTTTATTCAAGAAAATGTTATCTTCAGTTTAGGAAAGGGTTTTGTGTTTTTCAAAGGTTCAAAAAAGTAAAGAATCTCAATTTGTAATATTTAATCAAAACCTTATATCATAATACAAATAAGGCAACATTTTTAATATTATTCTCAGATAGAAAAATGCAAGTTACGTCAGACATTATAGTTAGTAACTCTGTGTTTGTTGTGATCCACATTATAGTTCGCGTAAACTCGCTAAATCGAATGTAAATGGCATGTGTTAGTTGTGTGGAAAACAGCATGACATATTCATTATACCCTCGAAACGAGGCATCTCCATAAGAAATGAGAAAATATCATCGAAACCAAACAACAAATACGTGATATACTCGTAAAGCATATGTATGAACTAATGAAACGCGCTTTTGGCCTTCGGGCCATTAAACTTTTGCCTCAACACCACGGGCAACTTTTTTATACAATTGTGGCAAATGTTGCATCATCATTAACACACATAGAGATAGAGATAGAGATACATTTACACATTGTAGTTGTTATTGGCTGAGGGTATTGAATAGAAACGCATCTGATGGCCTGCAGTTGAAAGCGAATTCATTGCAGAGTCATCTCATCTCAACAGTTGCCACAACACAACACAACACAACACAGCAAGTCACCTTTGGCTTGGCATTTTTCTCTTGTTCATTTACAAATGTTAATGGTTAAATACCTCAGATTCGTTCCTACATATACAACAAGTTGGAGTAAAAGCCGTGCCCACAGGGCAAATGAGTCAGCTAACCAAAAATGTCAGCATTTAAAGATAAAGTAACTTCGTCTGCCAAGTGTAGGCAGTTGTTGTTGTAGTTGTGATTGTTGTTGTTGTTGTGGTTGCTGTTGGCTGTTTGCTGTTTGCTGTTGATGTCTGCAATTTATCACATGTTGCTGCAACAGCAGCAGCCACAGCAAAAGAAACAGCAACATAAAAATTTGTAAAATGCATTCAGGTGCCGCCAAATATTTAAGGCATGCCTGCAAACTTTGTGCGCGCTTGTCGCCGGTTCCGTTTGCGTCTTTACTTTCAGTAAGTCATTAAGTTGCAGTTAGGTAACCAGGCAGCTGAGGCAACTGTAGGCAACTTGCAGGCAACTTGCAGCAGACCTACAGCCCTATAGCTGCAACAGCAACATCAACAACAACAGCAGCAACATCTGCAGCTGTATCTGTATCTGTAGATAGTAGATGCTTCATGTTGAAGTCTAGTCAGTTGATTGAGCCGTAATTAGGCGTCGTAATGAGTTGCAACTTCGTTGGCTCTTTAACATTTTTAGCATGTGAGCTGCCAACTTGATTAGAGGGCGCCAACTTGGCCAACTTACCTATGTGGGTCGTCTTGAAAGTTAACACCCCGAAATTGTAACACAACGACAAAAAAAAAATGCTAAAAATGAAAACGAGCTTTCAAATCAGAACGAACGCAACGTGCGCAGCCAATTGACATGGAAATAGGCGGATGAAATTCTTGGCACGTTACAAATTAACCAAAAAAAAATAAAAGAAAATAAAAATCAACAAGCTTAACAGAAGCAACTGAAATGACAGCAACAACAACAACAACTGTGACTGGGCCTGGCCCAAAAGGTTGACCAAGAAACGACTTGAAGCGTGGAGTCGACAGAGTCGCAGGTGAACAACCGTCTGATGGCCTTTTAAAGATTTTTACAGCTATTTATTTACTCAAGCCCATAGTCCATTTTTGCCTGCTTCTCTCACACACACTCTCTCTCTCTCTCTCTCTCTCTCTCTCTCCAATATCTTTTTCATTTGTTTGTTATTCGTTTGTTGCTGACACCTGCTGCCACTGACGAGTACTCTAATTATATTTGACCATTTGTTTATAAACAAATACAAAAGCGAAATACAGAAAGAGAACTTTACCAAATTCGCTGCTTGTATAGATGGAAATGCAAATGGCTAAATTTGTGAATGAAATGAAAAGACAGGACAAAAGAGAAGGCAGATAAAGAAAATGAAGCTTGATAGAGACTACTTCAGTGGACCGGAAGTGGGCAGCATTCAAATTATTCAAGTTACGAGTGGAGCAACTTGATTTGTTAAGATAATTGCAGTTATTTGTAGCACAAGCTTAAGTTGGCATTTTTGAGATACATTCGCTTGTGAATAGAGACAAACCAAGGGCCAATTGTTCACTTCAGTTTATGTTTCAAAGGCTGGAAAAATGCCTTTGCTTTTTGGAGAATTTTCCAAAAGTGGTTTGCTTACTAAGGATACCAAATTTACACCCAATTTTAGTTGCCTAAAAGTTCAACTACATAACAAGCGCTTGAAGAGGAAGGAAAGAAATATTTGCGAAACTTTTGCCAAAATCAAATCTCTATTCAGTTTTTGGCAATTTTACGGCTTATGCAATGCCAATGTCTTCTTCAATGAATGAATGCTTCGTGTGATTTTGCCATTGACATCATCATCATTATCATCGTGATCATCAATTTCTTGATTATTAGCTGTAGCTTTCACTATCTACAGCCTCAGGGCGCTTGGGGAACTCTTATAGTTTGATTATGATTACAAGTTTTTGTTTTCTTTCTTCTTGTTGTTGCATAATATTATATTATTCAAAGAAATCTCAGACAAAATGTAACGGGTTCGGGCTCGTATGGAGTATATGAATGATAGTTGATATCATCAGCGACTAAAAAACAATAACTGTTTACATACTTATTTGTGTTTGTTACACATCACATATGGCGATTACAACGCTCCACATTTATATATTATATTTTTTTTTCTCATTGATTCTGTTTTTCTTACATTTTTATTTTATATATATGTATGTATACTATTATTTTGTTATCTGCAGCGGAAACTCACAAATACTGGTAGATACACGTACGAGTGTGTGTAGATATGTGATTGTACATATGTATACATGTGTATACATATGTATGTACAAATTATATTCGTCTCTTTTTTTTAGTTTCATTTGTTTGATTTTGTTAGCGCACTAAATGACACGAATCGCCGTAAAATAGCAAAAGAATTCTGTGCCTAACTGAAAGATACTCTACAGTTGAGTAGATTTTTGGAATATATTTTCATTTGGCTTGTCAAATATCTAAAATAAAAAAATCTATGTGTGGATTTTTATATTTTTACTTTATTGCTATTGCTATTTTTAGAACACACGTATTCTCTCTCTCTCTCTCTGTAAGTAAAGTTACTTTTTTATAACAGAGTACAGGGTATAAACAAAACGAAAACGTAATAATTGTCAAGTCACATCAGCTAAGGGAGTCATATTTATATTACTTCCATGGCAAATATTTGTTAACAAAATAATATAAATAATAATGCAAAAATGTCAACAAGCTGTACAAGCGACCGACGAGAAATGTATTTAATAAATAAACTCGTTCGTATTTTTATGGTTTTTGCATTCAATATTTAACAGCGTTTTGTTGATTATTCATGTACGTATGTGGTCTGCAAATACATATTTACATAAATATTTGTATGAATTAATGATGATGATAGCTGGCTTGTGGTTATTTAGCTGTTATGTGGCAAAAAGTTAGTTAGTCGCCCATTAATCTACACTTAATAATTCATATTTTATATCTGGCACTATCTGTTGACCATTTGAAAAAAAGTACCTGACGATTTCTGGGAATAAATAGAATTTCTGAATTAAACTTTGATAGCATAATCTTTGTCAAGTGCTGATTGCAGCATTTTAAATTAGAAATAGAAATAGTTGATAGTTTGAAAGGTCTTTTAGTTAATATGTTTCTTTTGTATTGTATTATTATTATTTTTATAGGACTTGCTGGCATTCAAATGACTTAAGATTTAAGCTCTCGACTTAATGTGCAACTTTGAAAATAGTTTTGAGTGCTTGAGTTAACTATAAACTTCAAAGAGATTACATTGTTTTAATAATTTTCATTTTCATTTTGATTTTATTGATTTTCTGTGGTCATTCGGAATTCATTTGAATAAACTTGTCTGCATTGGAACTGAGAGCTCCACATGCAGCCAGCCGCAAAACTCGAATATGAAATTGGAAAACATATACATATGTATGTATCTAACAGATACACAAACAGATACATGCATGCATTCTTGAGATACGAGTTTGAAACTGACTTTCAGACTTTTGAGTGGGTAGTGCATACTTATTTACTTCTCTGACTCTCTGACTTTCTGACTTTCTGAGTGCCTTCAAATGACAGCTGCAACACTGGGGAGTCTGAGAAGTCTAGGGAATTCTGAAAAACTCAACTCTGGAGAGACTGTTGAGGTCGCGTCTGGTTGGTTATTTTACTACTTACAATACAATGGCAGTTAATTAGTAAATGCATGCTTATTTCAAATAAAATTACTTACAAAGTGTGCTGCTCGTATCGCTTAATGCAATTAGCTGCAACATGTTGCAATATTCTCGTAGTGATAAAGCCACAACTCGCATAATTCATAATGAAGTCGTTTCCTTCCACACGACTTCTCGTTTCTTCGCCCATACAATAGGACGTCTCACAATTCAGCGCTCGTTTATCACAATGCAGTTGGCTAAGAAGGAGAAGGAGGAGGAGAAGGCGGGCAGGATGTGGAACCAGCCCATTGGGGACTGTATAATTACTGGTTTTATGCAGCCCAGAGGTCGAGACTCTGAGTCTTGAGACTCTGTTGTCTGTTGGTCTGGCCTCTGGAGAGTTAACAACTGCACAGTCCTGCAATTGATTTGAGTTATTGATTGTAACGTCTTCTGGAGGAGGGCAGGGAAGTAGTCCCTCTCTACAAAGTATGATTAATTTTATGTTGAGTCAGGCTTTTGTATGATTTGAAAAATTAGTACAAACTGAAAACTGCAAATGATCATAAATCAAACAGTTTGCTGATTGCATTCGAAGTGCGCACAAATTGCATGATTTGCAATTTCTGTTGCATTCCCCGGATGCTGACACGACTGCAACCGACGACTTTGAGACCTTTTCCTTCATGTCCAGACCTTCCTCAGACTCATTCCTGACTTGGTTCTTGGCCGACTCGAGACCTCACGTTGTACATAATTCGCATTTTTGTTGCAAGTTGCAACTTGCAACAGCAACTTAAATAAAATTATTGCCTGGCATTTTTATTTGCTTTTTATTGTTGCCATTATTCGCCCATTGTCCTGCCTTACAATTCTGCATCTTCTGCTTTTCTGTTTTCATTGTTTTGTAATTAAATTTTTTTTTGGCAATAACAAAGCGACATTTTACAAAAGTCTCTGAATCTCCATTTGCTTCGAGTGTTGTCTTAATGCCAAGACAAATTGCCGCAGTTACTTTTTTGGCCATAAAATGCACAACAGTCGAACAATACAGTGGCTAAAATATTCAGAGACAAGCACTGTTTGTTTAAAAAAGGAATAGTTTTATATTGCAAATACGGATTTGTTTTAAAGTTGACTTAAGACCAGTGGTGTCCAAACTCACACAATCAAACATTGCGCTTGTGTGCGTAGCAGCGCAACACGAAGTCAACGAAACGTTGAAGGTATGAAATGAATACATATTCGAGCTGTCGCATTGTTACAGCATTAGTTGCAGTGTATGATAAAAGTCTAGCGCTGTACGATATCTACTCATTGAACGCAGATCAGCGACTGACATCAAAAAGGATCAGCCGATCAGATGCTTCGTGAGAGAGCAAAAAGCCGAACACACGCGTCGCGAGAGCACAATACAGAATGTGCTATTTATAGAACACGCGCATTCTCTCTCTCTGTAGATAGGCTTTTGGCATTTTGGACACCACTGCTATTGGTCAAATATCTCGCAAAAAATTTAATTGCTCTTTGCAGACTTTCACGACTCTCTTGAAATTCTCCTTAAATGGGAATTTCGACCACGGTTAATTCAATGTAATGGGACTCTGGGACTTGAGTGGCAGCGTGTCTTATCTACAGACAGTCGTAAAATCCTATTCCAAAGGCCATTTGGCAGCATTTCATGGCGCTAGCCAGAATCAATAAACATAAAGCCCAAACAAATTACACGCTGTATGGGCCAAGTTAAACTCTAAATCGATGACGCAGGCAAACGACTGTAAGAGAGAAACAGAGATAGAGAAGGGACAGAGATAGAGATAGTCACTATATCAAACTGGTTAGCCGGCTATGTAAATTTTTATTAATATTTAAAAAGAAGCGTTTTCGTGTACAATAAAAACAACAACAACAACTTCAACAACAACAACAATAACATCGAGTATAAAAAATATGCATATGACCTTCGTTGCGGATGATGGACAACCGAACAAAAAGCAACACTGGGAGAGGAAAGATTGTTTTGACCGTGTCGAATGCGTTCGCCAATCAGTTGCAAAGGGCACAAATTGGATTTACTATCAGCAATTGCAGCAATTAATTGCGCTTAATCAAGACGTTCAACCAGAAACGATGTGGCAAACGACGGGGCAAGGAAAGAGAAATCAATACGGAAAGTCATTTTATGATGCCGACTGGCCGAAGAATCGAAGCTATTTAAATGGGCAGCGTGCGAGAACATAAAACAGAACGAAACCTTGCCTCGAGGCACACAAAAAATGAAAACAATAAATGAAAAATATGAAAAAAACTTATTAACCAAACAAAAACCCAGAGGCATTTTGTTTATATACTTAAGGGTGTTTATAGCTAGCAACATTTTGCAATCATTAGCAAATAATTTATGCTGTTTGCGGGCAATCGAACGCGATAGAACTCAAATTTTAAATTTTTCAATAGTTACACTGCAAAATATTTAGAAAATAATCTGTTGTTGAGTAATTTGAAACAGCTGAGATTCAGGTTGTTTTTAGAAAAACTAACGAATATCTTAAGTTATGGTATGAATGAAATTTAAAATAAGTTTTAGTGTTCTGATGTGTTAAAAATTATTAGAAACCTTCTTTAAAGTTGTGATTACTCCAATACAGAGCATCGCATGCAATTAAAGCTTATAACATTTTTTATTTGAATTGCAGCTATTATATTTGACAGATTATTATTAGAATCATTGCACAATCAAATAAAAAAAGTTAATGAATCATTCCAATGAATTGTATCTGATGTAATTTAAATTAAAAATAGTTTTTATTTGTAATAATTATTATTGTCGGCCTATTATTTGATTTATAAATAGGAAATAAAAATTAATTTAGTTTGCTAAATTTAAAGCACTCTGTGAGAGTCAAAATACCCCACTTGTTTAGGGTATGCTCAAAGAATACAAACACAGCGTTCAATCAAAAATCGAAAGAACCCTTTTGGTAGAATCGTTTATATAAGCCGATTTTGCTTTAGCTCATTGGTCCAACATTTATTTAATGAACTGCCAAATCGCAAATCATTCAATATTGTTATTTTTGCTTTTGTTGTTGTTGTTGTCGCTGTTGGTGGGCAATGCAAAGCGTGCGAAATTTGTTGTCAAGTTTTTAAGCCTCTTAAATAGATCTGAGCACTTGACACAGAAGCAGCTTCTGTGTGTGGTTTCGGCCCAATGAACACCAACACATACATACATAAGCACAATAACACACATAATACATTTGCAAATGAAATAATTTATGGCCTTTGTCCTTGCAACAGAGAAATGTGTAGGCTTGCTTCATTAATTAGACTTCCTTTGTTGTATCACATGGCGCTTAAATCGAATTAATTAATTAGTTTGATTAGCAAAGCACATTTATTAATTATATTACTCGCATTTTCGGTCAGTCATTGTTCATTTGCAGGCCGCCCATTGTTTCCACTTCAGCTCTCAAGGCGATTCTAATTAGTTATTGGAAAAATGAATAAAAAAAAAAATGTTAGCTACTTGTGTTTGAAGAGTGTGCGTTGGTGTGAGTACATGTGTTTTTTTTGCTGTGGTATTTGGGTGAGTTGGTCATCACGCACATGACATACACACAGCAACAACACACAGCCACAAGAACACCCACACAACACCCAACTAATGTTGATAACGTCATACGATTTTTATCTATCGTTCGTTTAAGACAAGTACTTTATGTTCTTGTTCTTTTTTCTTGTTGTTTCTGTTGTTGTTCCTGTTGTGACTTTAAAGCCATTGCACATTAGAAACAACACGTAACCGGTTGTGTTGGCCACAAAGTGTAATAATGAAAAGTGTGTGGGTTGCAACTGAAAAGGGACAAGGAACTAATTGTGAGATATTGTTGGCATAAATTTCTGGATTAGACATAAACTTTGTGATTACGAAATATATATAGGAACAAAAAGCCGAAGATCCGCGTTGCGACTCGCGAGAGAACATATTTATAGACCACACTTATTCTCTCCTAACCCATGGGATAGGCTACTGGCATTTTGGACACCACTGCTCCACACCCAAAACTTAGGTATTTTAGCATCTGAACAATAAAAAGTAACATTTATATGTTAGACTATCTCTCTTTTGTTTACCTTACATAACTCATTTTAGATTTAATAAACAGTTCGTTCTGATTGTTATATTTTCATTAATTTAAACTAATATTGCTTTTGACATGTACAAAATATTTGCCTTGTTTAGCTATTTCAAACACATTGTGAATAATTGCATATTCTAAATTGTATGTAAATTAATCTGGCAACCGAAAACAATTGTGTTTTAATTATAATAAATTGAAATTGAGTTACAAAAAAATATTGTTGGTAGCTTTTTCAAAAGAAAAAGTGTAAACAGAGTTATGTAAATGTTGTTAAATGCATTTGTTGTGTCCATGTGGAAAACAATTAATTTAGTTTAATTATGTGGCTGGAAACGGGAAGTCATAATGCATTTCTTTGGCCAGATCCATATGCCATATATACGTCAAAGCCATAAATTGTGACTGGCAGCAAATGCGACACAGTTAATTAAATAGAAAAAACTATTATTAGGCAGCCATTATCAGTATCAGTCGATAATTAAAGCTTATCTGCTTTCAACTGTCATTTTACCTGCACAGTTGTTGATTTATGTATTTCATTCTGTTTTCTCATTGCAGACGACGATAAGAATTGCTGGCGAGAACCGTTCAAAATACATTTATATAAATAAATAAATAAAAAGATAAGCGAGTCGCATGGAGGTGAGTACTCAAAATTAAAAAAAAATATAGTAAAAGAAAGATACAGATACCTTTTTTATACTGCACCATATTTCCAATGTCAATTTGTATTGGGAATTTATGATATCCATTGTGAGCCACAAACAAGATCATTGTTTGCTGACTCTGGCCAAAACTAATAAGCGCCAAGTATGGTGCTGCAATTTAGCTCTGTACGCTGTTCACTTGGCCAACTGGCAGTGGCAGTGGCAGTGTCAGTGGCAGTTGCAACTTTGGTAGTTGCCTTTAAGCCAGTTGCCTCCTAAGATGCTGCTTACAAAAGCCAATACAGGCTTAACATTTTCTCTTGGCATTGTCATCGTTGCGGTTTCTGTTTCTGTTTCGGTTTCTGTCTCGTTCTGGTTCTGGTTGTGTTTTCTCCTTCTTGTTATTGTGCCAAATGGCCATAAAAGGTTAATTGGGTCCTTAGCAACTTGGCTGCAACAAATAATGCAAGCATTCCACACGTACCTCAGTAGTCACTGTTGTTTGCAAGCTGCAACAAGCGACAAGCGACATAGAAAAATCTTAATTAGTTAATTAAAACAACAAACAAACCCGAAGCCGAAGTCGAAGTCGAAGCAGACGACACTGCAACTAGTTCACTTGGGCTACTGCATAATTCATGCGACTTTAATGACAACCAAGAGGAGGACAGGACATAGTACAATACAACACGAAAGCCACAGCCAAAGCCAAAACGAAAGCTACACTGAAAACAATACGGGCTACAGGGATAAAAACATCCGATGCGGTATTGAAAGTTTGCTAATACCGAATTTTCTTAAAATTGTTCATGTGTTTCTTAGAATTTGTTCAGTGCACTCAAATGTTTTTTGATATTTTGGCACAGTTGTTAGAATATTAGGCTTTTTTTTTTTGATAATTTACGTTGTCTAGCATTATAAATATCATTCTACTTAACCGCAACAAGATCGGACAAATAGAACGGTAGTAATGGCTAATTTAAGTTTCAAGCTAGTTAAGTGCCTAAAAGCATGCAATACATTTTTTTTATACCTATTTAAATAAGTAACGGGTAACCTATAGTCGGAAGCCTGTCTATAGCCTTTCCCACTTGTTTTTTTCTGTGTAGTTGCCAGTGCCCAAGTTGCCCAGTTGTTGTTGTTGTTCTTATTCTAGATGTTGTTGCTGCCACACGATAGAGACACGTTGTCTGCTCCTTTTTGCCAGCTCAACTATAGATCTTCTCTCTATCTCTCTGTGTGTGTGTGTGTGTTTGTGCTTGTGACTCAAATCCCCCGAGGTGACATTAAACTATGAAAGGCATTTAGTTCAGCGATTTATATAGGCGACTTTTTGACAGTTTTATGTCTTGGCCTGTCCAATGGATGCTACAAGGTGCCGATTGAGGATAACGAGCTGCCTGAAATCTTTATGCCTCATTAAATAGCCAGGCAATGTTTATATTTCACTAGCATAAAAAGGACCTCGTTATTCCGCAATTCCGACCCAATCAATGCAATTGGCTGGAAGCGATTTATTGCCAAGAGTTGATAGTTTGCAATTGCAACTGCACTCAACTGCGATTATTAAATAAAGAACGGTGGATTGCTTTAAAGTGGAATGCTTTCAATTACTATTTTTTTTTTTAATATATTTCTTATATTTTTTTTCAGCTTTTTAATGCTTCTCATGTTTCTCCCCAAGCAGTTGACCTGCTGCAACTGCAAATCAATCAACTTTTGAAACGTTTACAATCCTTGAATTTAATAAATAACAAGTTCAAGTTCAATTCACGACTCTTTTGGCCTTTAAACCCTACAAATTGTTGAACAAAACAAAGCCATTTGGGCTCCAGCTGTGTGATGACCACAACATGTGATGACCAAGCTCCAAATGTGTGTTGAAATGTTGTATAGAATCGGGTCTCTGTCTAATCTTTTGGTAAGCCCAACAGAAAAGTTTTGGGACCGGTCATAAAAAAATGACCAACTGCCATTAGGACACACAGAAATGAAACCATTTTTGTCATTTGACAGGCAATTTTCGAGCGTTACGTTTTCGATTTTCCTCTTTTCCCCTTTTCCCCTTTTCCCGCTTTTTGTAATTTGTGGTGTCAACATATACATGGCATAGTTATGAGGGTAGTGTGTCTATGTGTGTGTATTTTATTTATGTATGTGTTGTGTCAGTTGTACCCACAGAATGTGTGTTGTGCCCCAAAAATCGGATGATGATAGTTTATATAGCAGTGAGAGCTAAAAGCATTTTTCCAAAGCCCTGCACACATTTTCACATGAATGCGGCAAAAATCTGTTGCCATTTCTCATGTGGCAGCAACATTTATCCATTGCCAGCCTTGGCTTCCGTCTCTCTTTTCCCTCTCTCTCTCTGTCTCTGTTTAACTGTGGCACATTTAATCGAGTTGCCACATTGAAATATATTGACATTATTATCGCAGCCGGCGGGCTATCATTTGATTAAATCTAAATCTGTTTATGATCCCAAGTTTGCAAGAATTTTATTAATTTTTGAGGCGCAACCAGAAGATGAAAGCTGAATAAACAAAATTAACGCTGATAACTTTTGGGATTCCTTTTCTGTTTCATCTTCCACTTGTACGCCAAATAGTTGGGCGAATTAGTTTCTTATTCAATTTAAAACAAAGTTGGCAGCCAGTTGGCCAAGGTCCAGAATCAGGCGAAACAAACTTTAACTCAATGTGGAAAAAATCATGAAAAATGCAGGGAAAATGCGCGAAAAACTGTTGAGTAAAAGATGTGGGCCAAAAATGGTCAACTGGTTACAGTTGCCGGGATACGAATACGGGTACTCGAATGAGTGCCTGAATAAATGCTCGAATGCTCGAATACTCGAACGAATGCAAACAGACATGCAAATAAATAAATATTGAGGTCGTGCTATAAAGCTGCAAAACCAACTGACCTGGCCAACAACTGGGAGCTGTTCAAGCAAATCTGATGACCATTTGTGGCCCCCGTTTGGGTTGTTGTTGTTGCTGTTGTTGCTGCTTCTTTTTCTGCTTCTGCTTCTGTTGCTGCCACTGTTGCTGTTGTGTGGAAAAGTCATGCATATGCAAATGAACAATTGATTTCTTGTTGTGGCCTACTCGGCCTTATAGGCCATGCTTCGTTGCCACCCACTTGCCCCTCTCTCCACACTCTCCGCTTGTGTACACTTTAACCCTCAAATTAGTTAAGCACATTTTGGCTGACCTTGTATTAAGGCAAGTGCAAGGTTAACCCAGGCAACTAAGAGATTGAAGTTGATAATAGTTTAATTAACTAGCTGACTAAGTTCTTATGCCCTGTAACTGTAATAGAGTGGGTATGATTGTGTTTAGCGTCAATGACAAAACTTAATGTATTTAATTTAATTTATTTTAGTTATTTATTTAGAACTTATTTTGTTTAACGTTGAGTTTACTAAAAATCAATTAAATTAAAAATTAAAATTATAAATTGAATTTTAAAATATTGAAAAATAATGTTAACAAGCTCAAATATTATAGATCAATCTTTGAAAACAATAGATTTTTTGAGTTTACACATAAATGTTTTCTAGTTTCTAGGTCAGTTTAAAGGACATCTTATTAGTTTTCCCTACTGAAGTTCTGCGTTTTCAAACTAAACACTTGAAGTGTTAACTTAATAAAGTCGCCAACTTTTAACGAGTTTTTGCCAAAGTTTTCATCATTCGCATAGCTAATCAAATTGAACATGGAAAAATGCCAGCTGCAGCTGCAAGCGAAAGATTTTTCCCAAACTATAAAGAAAAGAAATAAGAAAAGAAAATCTCAAAAAGCAGGCGGCGATTAATCATCTCAAAATCTGAAAAGAAAAAAGAAAAAGCACAACATGTTTCTGCCAGTCATTTTTTGCAATCATTTAATTGCAGTTTAATAGCGCGCTCATCCTGTAATTTATTTTCTAATAATGAGAAGCGCGTACAAAAAAAAAAAAGAATGAAAATGTGCAAAAAATAAAATAAAAGGGGGAAAAAAAATGTGCAGACAGGAGTCGAACGAACGTGCAGAAAAACATTTAATTACATTTGTGCGGTGTTTGCCAGTGATACATGACTCTGACTCCGAGTTCGATTCTTCAGGATTAAATATATAAAAGTATCTATAGCTAAAGATGTTAATAGAAAGAGAGAGAAAGAGAGTGAGAGAGAGATTTGCGTAGATCACAAAGGAAAAGCAGTGAACTGCTATTTGCGAGCTCAGATGTTAATAGAAAGAGAGAGGTAGAAAGAGAGATTTAGATTGAGTGGTGAGAGGATGTGTAGCAAACATTTTTGCCATGTTGTCAAATTAAGAGCTATGCAGAATGCGTGGCATGTGGCATGTGGCAATTGCAGTTGCTGAGGATGCAGCTGAAAACACGTCTAATCGAACTGCTTTTGTTGGCCATGGCAAATGAACAGTTAAGCGCCAAACGGTAAATAATTGTCAAAGACAACAACGACCACAATGTCTTTGACTTTTGGAGTTGCTGATGTTGATGTTGAAGAAGTTGAAGTTGCAATTGCAACTGCTGCCTGTTGGAAGCTGCTCCAAAAAGCCACTTGGAGAAGACTTAAGCCATGACTCGAATGATGTTTGACTGGTTTCATGCACCAAATAACCAAAAGGAGCTCTGTGAAATGGAGACCATGAGACTGGGAAGACCTGTTCATGGATATCTCTGGTCTCTGGTCGTGGTCTCTGGTCGTGGCACTGGTAATTCTAGTCGCCTTGCCAGCTTCTCGCCTCTTCTTCTTCTTCAGCTTCTTGGCGGATGTGCAAATATTTTGATTAAATTTTCTCCATGGCAACTTTCTTTGCACCAAAGTGGCATCCACACACACACACACACATCTTATACTTGGCTCCTGTTCTCCGAGTTCTGTATGTGCGTGTTCAGCTGCCGGTTTTTGTGCAGCAACCAATACATTTCCTGCTTCTGCATAAAACACGTTTTCACAGCTCCAACATTATCATCACCAACAACATCATCATCATCATCATCATCATCATCATCATCATCATAATCATCATTATTATCAGCAGTGGCTTCACTTTGATGCACGTCTTTGCCCAGTTGCTGTGACCTTTGCTGACACGCCGCATAATTTGAAATCAGAGCCAGCATTGTTTCCAATATTATCACTAGCACGGCGCATAAATCTTTTGTATTAAATTTGTAAAGATTTAGCTGCATAGCTTAAGATTTGCAGCAGGTTGAAACTTTGTAAAGTATTCAAAGTTGTAAAGTAAAAAGTTATGTTTTGTCTTTTGGTTATAACATTCTTTACTTTAAAACCCAAAATGAATTTCATGTTTCCAAACAATTTGACATTCAGTTAAATAATCTGAAGCTTTTGGCTTAGTGTAGTTTCAGATTTGCAATTAATTTAATTATTTATTATTATTATTTTCTATATCGAATTTTTCCGTAGATCAAAACTTTGTGTAGCATTAAAAAGTTTTCTTTTCTTTTCAAATAAATAAATACATTCTTTACTTATACCTTAAATGAAATCTGAATCACAATGTGAATCTTTTGTTTTTTGCATTGTTTCAGATTTGCAAATATTTCGATAACGTTTTTAGATTGCTTCTATTTTTTCTTAAGATTGCTTCTATACTTTCTGTTCGCCCAAGATTGAAACTTTGTAAGGTATTAAAATTTCTGAAGTAAAAAGTTTTGTTTGCCTTTCAAAAATTAATAAATACTTTACTTTAATCTAAAATGAAATCCATGTTTCCAAGCAGTCTGACTTAACTAAATCTTGGGCATAAGTGTGGCTTCTTTTGCGGCTCAAATCGAGGCTCGATTTGCAGGTTGCCTTGAGTCGAAAATTTACAGAAATTATAATTGCCTGGAAGGAAAAGTTAATTTTGAAAGGCGCACGCAACTCATTAGGAGTTGAACATTTCGCGGCATTTGCTGAAAACTTTTATGCCGAAATGCAAATGAATATTAAGCGCAGACTTGAGGCTGCTGCGTTTTAATAACTGCGGATTAAGTCTGCATAAATAATAATCATAATAAACTCTCTCAGCCACAGCCATGAAAATGCGCATCAGCCCGTAGCAGAATACGTCTCTAACTACCAAGTGTTCCCCTCTCTCCTTTCACTCTCCTTCACCTCCTCCATTTCGACTCCCCTCATCCAGTTGAGCAAAAACTTTTTGCATAAGAAAATGACAAATGATCAACGAAGGTTGTTGGGGGGTTTGAGTATCAGCTTCAAGTCGTGCCGGAAAAGTATGCACAAGTATCTGACGAGGGGGAAAGGGGGGCGGAAAAGCGCGACAATGAAGTTTTTCTTACGAGGCAAAAATTCTTGGACTTTTACGTTTTTTTCTTCGCATCTTTTGTAATATTTCACTTGGCTTAAATGGCAAGCGTTGCTTGGATTTTTCCATCTTATTTTCCTTTCTATCTTGTTCTTGGGAAATAGTTTTTGTTGGGGTCTCGGTCTGGGGTTTAATTCGCAAGTTAAATGTGCGTCTAATTATGCCAACAATTATATTGGGACTTTGATAAATGAGTGACCCACAAAATGAGGAAGCAATCATTAGACAGGAAATGGAAATGGAAATGGAAATGGCAGATCATCCAGAACATTTGCATGCCAATGGCATTTCCAAGTTTTTTTTACCTTCAATTCAATTAATTTTTATCTTATCTACGCAAAGAAAACCAAAGCAAAAAGACTCCAAGTCGAGAAAGGCGCACAAATTGCTGCTTCGCTTATCAGTCAATTAGCCGTGAGATAAGGCAGACAAGCGACGCGAACATGGCGCAAATGAGTGGAAACAGTGGCAGACAATGAGGGAAGGGAAAGGAGAAAGAGAAACAGGGATAGAAAAAGAGGGAGAAGTTTGTGGGTTTGCTGTAAATATAAAAGGTAACACAATGCTGCCTTATCGAGCGAGTTACGAGCCGCGCTGTCATCGCATATCTTTCAATTTCAAGTGTCTTCCTACTCGAATTCTTAGTCTGTCTGTTTTCGACTCCCTTCCATCCCATTCTTCATTCTCTCGTTGCTGTGTGATAAGCCCAGGTAAGCAAAGCACGTAACTGGGTCGCTGTTGATTCTGATTCTGTTGTGGCATTCGTCTAAGACCAAACTCGCAATCAACTAACTCATTTTGTTTTGTTAGTTAGTTTTGCCCGAAATCTTTGACGTCGTAGACAGGTGTTAGGCAGGTGAGCACTAAACACAACACATTTCATTTATTATCCTGAAAACCGCTGCTCATTTCGTACCGCAAACAGAGCTTCAAAATTTTGAATTCCTAAATAAATATAAATATTTTGCTTGTGCTTTTTGCATTCATTTGAAATGTTGCCGGTATTTAAAAACGGATACAAATATTTGACATGCATAATTTAAAATCACCTTTAAATATAAATTTAAATACCCAGTTTTGTGAAAACAAGACTGAAACTATTTAAGTCTGTTATTTTGTGAGTTAAGTTATTATATTTTTTGGCAATTAAAATTGTTTAAATACATATCTACCGTCTTATCTGGTACTGTTAGCCCTGACACAATTAAAAATGTAACAATGCTTGAAATTATCCACTGTGACGCTTATCCGTGAACTAATTAAATATTACAAATTTACTTTTAATTTCCCTTCAATAACACAATTATTTTCAACCTTGTCGAAAAGAACTACATACTATATTATCTCATGTCAAATCAAGCGTTTAATTAAAGTTCTCCCAAAATATGATATGTCTATGACATGAAATCATTTCATATCATTTGAGTTAACCAGCATTGCGTATACGCCTTGTGGCTATCAACGTGACGCGAATTTTAATTAAAGCATTTCAATAAATGCTAAAAACAAAAGAATAAAAATAACAATAACAAGCGCATAATGGCCAACAGATGCAAACAATTGGCCAAAAAGAGCGGATATTGCGTGCCATTTTGGCAGTTGGTCGCTGAAAATGGCCAAAAATGCGAATCGAATTCGGGGAAATGCGTTGCAACTCATCAATAATAGATTTTGAATGCGTGGCTCCAAAACAGATTCGTTTGATTGCAGTTGAAGTAGTTGGTAAAAACAATTTGGCCCTTGCTACCATTTAATAAAAGTGACAACTGTTGGCCTAATTAGATCAGCGATTCGAATAAAAAGCGACTCATTTCCTTTACAACTTTATCGGCATTCAATTTGTCAGTACGTTTATATTATTATGTTTTTGTATCTTTTTTTTTTTAAATTTGTACTTGTTGTAATTTATAAATTGACATGTAGTTGAGCTTTAACTTTGGCGAGTTGCGACTATTCCCAGTTGGTTGGCGAATTAAATCGCTCTATTTTGTCAGTGCAGCATTTTACAGCTGAGTGAGGACATGACATGTGTTGGTAGTAGTAGTCAATCCTCTTTCCTTTCCTCTGCTTTCCTCACTTATTTTCAATTTATAAGCACACACATACAACGGAAATTGCCAACAGAGTGAGCTGGGACTGAAATGGCAGGTCGGCGATGGCACTTGAACCCAACGAGCCATAACAAAAGGCACACGAAGTAATTAACTTGTATTTATTGTATGCACACATTGTTGGCATAGCTGACAGTGGCATGTTGAGGAGGGCAAAGAAGGGGAAACGGAGGGAAGCTGGCTTGGTTGGCTTTTCTAATTGATAAGCTGCTGGCAGGGATCGCCGGTTGTGGTCGGTCATTCAGTCCCTGGCCTGCATGTGCATTCAATTACTTGGCTCTGAACTCTCTTCTCTGGCCATGTTACGAGTACGAGTATGTTCTGGCCCAGTCATCGCTAGACCTTAGACTTGGCCATTAGCTGGCTGATCGTGACAAGAGACGCAGCTTCAAGAGAATATGGCGACTAGTTAATGAAGTTGGCTCAACTCATTTAAAGAGTTAAAAATTTATGTAAAATTGCTGCAAATGATGCGCATTAGTAATAAAAAAAAATCTCATTCTTTGTAGCTTTTTTTTATGTTGGTGCACAGAAAGAAATTTGATATAAAATCAAAAGCGAGTAAAAAATATTTGATTCAAGTACAATTTTTCAATTTCTATTTTGATTATCAGGGCTCTATAACATAGTTCTTTAAGTGAAATTAAATGTTTTAATTTTTTAATGACTTTATTTGCGAAGTTGGCAATATTATTCTAATTTTATTATTCTAAACAAGTGGGAAAGGCTATAGTCGATCTCCCGACTATGGGCTACCCGTTACTTAGTTAAATAAATTTAAAATTTTTTTATTGCTTGCTTTTAGGCACTTACGTTGCTTGAAACTTAAATCAGCCATTACTACCGTTCTGATTGGCCGATCTTGTTGCAATTAAGTAGGATGTAGGATGATGCTGTCAACGAATATAATATACCCTTTTACCTATTTTTGAAGTAACGGGTATAAGAATACATGCTAAATTCAAGAATTTCATACTAGATCTTTCGAATGCTATTTTGTTTTTGTGTGTAGTGGTTTCTTTGAGTGTATTTCAAGTTCGTCAGAGGCCGAGCTAGTTTCTTATGGCTGTTTGCTATTATCGTTTGGTCTGATGCGCCAACCTGGCACGCAACATCGCGCTGTGGGGCAACCACTTGACTGGGGACTGGCAACTGACTGGAAACTGAGACTGAGACTAAGACGGAGATGGAGTCTTGGAACTGGGCTCAAGTAGCGTGTCATTTACCTTGGCAGCCACAAGATTGAATGAGAATGGGGCGGACAAGAAGTGGCAAAGTGTACGAGGCAGGGAAAGAGACAGGGACAGAGGCGGTTGCTGATTCTGCAAGTTGTGCGGTTTTTGCTGCAATTATATAATATTGACATTAGTTGCATGTTGTCTGTCGTTTTATGATCAAGCTGAGCCGCTCTGTAAATCTTTTAAGCTGATGAATTTAATTACAGTGCAAGGCGCAAATCAAAAATCAATATTGCCTCTTAATGTGGCAATCATTTGATTTACGTTTCAATTTAATGGCTTAATGCCAGCTCAATTTGGAGTTAAAGGACAAGGCTGAGACTTGAAATGAGTCTTAAAGCGTGTGCAGATTAGATTAAGTGAAGGGCGGAACACAATTAAATTGAACTCGATTCTAATGCAACACATTTTCATCCCTCTTTCTCTTTCTCTCTTTTATGATTTGTTACATTTGCAGGCTGAGTGCACAAGGAGACTGTTAAATTGACTTAACACAAGCACAACACAAACACAAAAGGACGACACTCGCTTCCTTCATATCGTAACTTCAGACTGATTCACTCACTCACTGACTGCAGGCCAAATTGCACAGAACAACAAGCAACTACAGAGAAAACTTGGAAAAGCTGGAGAGAATATAAAATAGAGCAAAAGCCAGAGCAATTCATGTGCAAAGCCAACAAATTGAAATTGAAATTCATGTCCATGTGAAGGCGTGTGGAATGTGCTAGAAATAGTAATAGAAACAACAACAACTGGAACAACTGCATTAACATATCAGCTGCTAAATTTAAGAGCAAATCTGAGTTAAAGCCCTGAGCACACATATCCTGGCGCATAAATAGAAGAAAAGAGCGCACATTGATTAATGTTACGCATACGCAGCGTGCGCCAATCAAGCGGCGCAGCAATTTAACTGCTCAGGGCACTCAACGACTTTCACAAGCCATTAACAACAGGAAGAAGAATAGAAGTAGAGAACAAGAACATTAAGAGCACAAAGGAACCGACCACAAACTCAACATCATCATGGCTTTCATTTGGCGTCGACGCTCCACAACAATTGTCAAGTTGGTGGCATTGATGCTGGCCATTTGGTTCTGTATTGCCTTTCTCATCTACACTGATGATACGAGGCGGAGAGCGGCACAGGAAACCAGTGGATTCGGTGTCGGAGACAGCGGCGGAGATCCCATTGCATTGGCCCTGAAAAATGGCCCAGAGTCGGGCGAGGAGCAGCAGGTAGCTGATGTTAATGGCAATGCCATTGATCGAGATGCACCACAGGAGGCGGATGTGCCGCCCACGGCCAAGCACAAGTCCAGGGTGAAGGTGTTGCCACGTTTAAAGGCCGAGGAGTCTGTGCGTCACAATGTCGTGGTGCATCCGGAGGAGAAGGTCGCCAACAAGCAGGAAGCCAAGGAAGACGGTAAGTGAAGGCAGCAATTTTAATTAATATTTAATGTCCCTGCCACATTTCATATTGCAAATTAAGAAAATGATTGCAATGATTATCATTTAATACCCGATTATTGCGTTAATTATTAAAGTAAATAATGGCAGGAGGATATTTACACAGCGTCATTAGAAGTCTCTCATTTAATGCATCGATTTTAGATTTAAAACATATTTTTAGCCGTCCATTTAATTTGCCATTTTACCGAATTTTGCCGAGTTCCATTTGCCTTATTGCTCTTGGCTCTGCTATCGAGCTTTCAAATTAACAAATGCATTTTCATTTCAATTAGTTAAAGTATGATACAGCTGTGGAAATTTATAAAACAGTTGTGGATATTAGACCTACAGTTATGGAAAAAATAATAGAAACGACAGGGCTGCTCACATTTGAGACCAAATATTTCGTTTCTGGAGCTAATTTCATCCATGAAAACCAGTGTACTTGGTTTCAGGATAGCAATGCTCTATTTAAGATACCTTTTTAGACCTCTTTCGTAAGAATTATAAACTGTGTATACTGATTTGTAGAAAGGCAACGTTTTTGTCTCTTGGAAAAAATAATAGAAACGCATTAGTATTTTGATATTTTCTTGTGTCTTAAAGGTTGAAATCGAGTTTTATAGGTATCATTTCATGAACTAAAGATAGAAGAAGACATTAAACAACTTTTTTTTTTTATCTCGCTCTGCTTGTTGTTGTTATTCGTTTTAGAATGGGTCGTGGCGTACATTGTACTGTTATTGAAAGGAAACATATTGTGGATTCAAAAAATAAAGGCAACTCAATCTCAGATATTCTTACAACTCCTAGTATTTATAAAAAAAATGTTTTCAGCGATTTACTATAAAAAAAACCACAAACACGCAGAAAAAAGTTTACCCCATTCGACAACCTCCTTATTCGAAAATAAAAAAAAAAACACTTTCTGTCATCGGAAGTTCTAAAAAATCATTTAAATGCAACGGTCAGTAGTCGCACTATAAGATATAGGCCGATTGATGACGGTTTTAAAAGCCATATAGCTCAAAAGGTACCATACCTTAGTAAAAAACACATCAGCAAACGGGAAAATTTCGCGCAGGTGCTTTTACTGCTTCCAAATTGAAAAAATATGTTGTTGTCAGACGAAACTAAGATCAATTTGTTTGGATCTGATCGGGAACCACATGTTAGGCGCCAAAAGAATACTCCCCACGACCCAAGGTGCTCAAATAAAACGTTTGAGTATGGAGGTAGAAACATAATTTTGTAGGGATGCGTTTCTCGTTCTGGTGTTGGTCCATTTCATTGGATTTGGGAAAAAATGAGTGCCTCCCAGTATGTCAATATAATCGACAGTATAATGCTACCTTATGCTGAAAAGGAAATGCCGTTAAAGTGGGAGTTCCAGCAGGATAATGATCCAAAACATTATTTAAAGCTAGCCAAAAAATGGTTCCTTGACAGCAAAGTTCCCTTAATGGAATGGCCTTCACAGTCAATGGACCTTAATCCCATAGAGCACCTTAGGGGGATCTTAAAGAAAAGGATTGGAAGCTAAAAGCCTCAAAATTAAGGATTATTTGTAGAAAAAAGTTAAATTCTTATGGTACTCCATTGATCCATGAATTTGTGCCAAACTGCTAGACGCCATGGGTCGTCGATATGTCGGAGTCACTAAAAATCGCGGTGCTACAACCAAATAGTAAAATTAAAGGTTAATCTTTATGCCTTTGTAACTTAAAAATGGTTTTTCTTAACTTTGGGCGTGCCGTTTCTATTATTTTTTCCAGGCCTAAAAAATTAAAAAAAAATTTTATGCTATATTAAGTTTTTTAAAAAATATTATTTTGGTTTATTTTGATAGATTACTGGATAGACTTTATATAAAAATTATGAAACTTAAGAAAAAAAAATGTTCATTGAACAAAATTTTAAAAAGTACGAAAAAAAAATGCCGTTTCTATTATTTTTTCCATGACTGTATATTTAGCTGATTAGCTAATCTTGTTAATATTTTAAATTATTATTGAAAAAGTCTTGGATTCTTTTCAATTTTGTTATGTTTAAACATGAGTATTATCTTTCAAATCAGCAGATTTTTCTTCTAATAGATTGTAATCTAAAAGACGTAAGCTCAGTTAAGAATTCAAGTTAGCTAGGAGTTTCTGCTTTTTTTAGCTTTTGACATTCACATAATAAAAGTGCAACATTAATATTTATATTGAAATCAGTTCCAGATTAGCCGCATTTCTCGGTCCATCCATCACAGTCAGTTCTCCGATTCGCAACCCATTCAACTTGTTTTATATTTTTATGATTCTTCTTTTTCTCTTCACACTCGTCGTATTCCTGTAATCAGTTTTTACGAATCTCAGCGCACTGTGTTCCCATTCAGGCGATTCGCACTTCATTTCCACGCAATCTCGTCCAACTAATTCCCAGCACATCTCTCGCTCTCTCTCACTCCTTATTTTAATCTCTCTCTCTCTCTCTCTTTCACTTGTTCAGTCTTGGCATTTTGGGTCAGCAGCCAGAAAATCGAACTAAACGTACGAATAATAACACATATCGCTTTCCTTTCCTGTTTGCTAAACGTAGACTCTGGAGAGGAGACTTTGCTCCTCCCTTTCCTCCCTCCCTTCCTCGACTCTTTAAGAAAATTTCTAACAAGTTTTACAACAATGTTTAAGATGCCAGCGGCGACAAACACAACAACAACCACGAGAGTCTAAGTTGAAGCACTTAACACAACTTGCAATTGTTGCCAAACAGCATTTTCAATGGCACGCAACCAACTATGCGGGAAAGGGGTCAGGAAAGGGGTAGGAAAGGGGTTGGGATAGGGGTAAGGGGGTAAGTGTAAAGAGTAAAGGCTGGGCGATAAATAGAGAGACCAGAACTTGACTCATGCCGCTGTCAGGCGAGGCATTCGCATTAAGCATATTAAAAAGAAAAGGGAAGAATCTTTGACTAATCATCAGACACAAGACTTGAGGTTTTACTCAATGGGCTGAATGAGAGAAACTGAAGAACTGACTGAATGACTGACTGAATGAATGAATGACGGACTGACTAAGACTCACCTGGCTGGCTGGTTGGATAAATCAATGAAGCAGTCAGTCGTAACTCCACAACTTGGACAAGTGCAACTATCTATCTATCGTGGAAGACGCCGTTGCATGTGGAACAAGCATTTAAGATTGCATCTCAAAGAGCAACGAGGGGGCCAAGAGTGTCCTCAAGGGTTCTGGACTTATGCTTGGCTGAGTCTACACTGTAAAAAAAGGGCCTAAAATAGTTGATTTCACTAAAAAAATTCTGAAAGATACTCGATAGTAATTAAAAATATCTCGTGATAGGCATAAGGAAATCCTTAAAAATCAAACTTTTAAGATTGATTTTGTTCCGGAATCCCGCATTTATTATACCCGTTACTTAAAAAATAAGTGAGAGGGTATATTGTATTCTTTGGAATGTATGTAACAGGGAGAAGGAAGCACTTTCGACCTATAAAGTATATATATTCTTGATCAGCACTAACATTCGAGTCGATATAGCCATGTCTATCTGTCCATCTGTGTGAGGGCCTATATCTCAGAGAATATAAGGGCTAGAGCAACCAAATTTGACACACAGACTTCAAAATACCCTACGCAGGTCAAGTTTGTTTCAAATTTTTACCACGCTTACGTGAAACGCGAAAAGCCACCACACGCTCAGCTTTTAGAATATTACTTATTTTTTGGTAATTAACGTTGTCTGTTATTATAAGCTATTATCCTACGAAATCGCAACAAGATCGCTCAATCAGAATGGTAGTAATGGCTGATTTAGGTTTCAAGCAATGTAAATGCCTAAAAGCATGAAATTAAAAAATGATTTTAAGTTTATTTAAATAAGTAACGGGTATCCGATAGTCGGAAGCTCGACCATAGCCTTTCCCACTTGTTTTTTTTCCTGTGTACCACTTGATTTCAGACACTGATTATTCTGGCTACCTTGGCAGTTCCATACAATGCACGTATTTGCAATTTCGCATATCATGTTTGCATCTCTTTGCCGCTTTGCCTCATCAACATTGAGGTGGCAAAGCTACAAGTTGTTGTTGTTGTTGTCCGTGTTGTTGTCAGTTGTTGTTGTTGTTGTTGTTGCTGTTGTTGCTGTTGACTGTTTGCCTATTTGCTGATCCTGTCGTGCAGCAGCCGCCCCGTGGCGTCAAAATTGTGTGCAAGCCAACAACGTTTACCAACACTCGACCACGCACATGAGTGAAGTAAGTTGCCTGTTTCCAGTGTCTGTAGAGTAGTGTCTGTTTCGAGATCTCATGTTGCAGATTCCTGTAGATCCCATTCTCATTGCTCATTGCTCATTGTCTGTGCCTCTTGTCTGTTGTTCATAGCTGGTAATTAGTGTTGTTGTACTTATTGCCTGTGGCCTTGGGGCGCTTACCACCAAAAGACGTGGCCAACAAACACGACGTTTATCGCGCGCACGCATCAAGCGGCCAACAGGCAACAGACAAGGATAGGCCAACTAACCAACCAACCGGGCTAAGAGACACTCAGACACTCTGACACTCAGTCAGTCACTCAGTCAGTCAATCTGCCTGCTGGCCATGTCTTTAATACGCTCACTATCTTGATCTTGGCCTGGTCTGCATTGGACTTGACTTGACTGTGTCCCCCTTTTGTTGTACTCGTACATACTCGTTCTCAACTCACATGCTTCTCTTTTTTTTACAATTTAGCAGCGATAATGATTTTGTACATACAATGCAAATGCCACGCCCCCAAAAAAAGAAGAAAGAAAAGCAACAAACGCCTCTGGGAACAGCTGCTGCCGTTGCCCCTCACAGATTGATTGCCACATTTCCAGTTGCCTCTACCCGGTCTCCTCTATTCCCTGTCTCCTCTATTCCCTGTCCTTTCTCCTCTCTTCCCTGTCTCCTGTCCACTCTACAAACTTCAGTTTTAATCAATGCTAATCCCTTGCCATGTTAATAACATAACGCTGATTTCGTATGTGTGTGTGTGTGTGTGTTTGTGTTTGTGTGCTGCGCCTGTCTATTGTCCCTGGTTCTGTCCCTGGTCCCCCTTTCCCCTTTGACTGCCATTCATTTTGCAAATAACGCTACTTTGGCATATTATGTTCCTTTTATGCGTTATGTCGAAACACGCCGGGGCAGATTGTACTGCCAATTGTGGCAGAATGGGATGTGTATGTGTCTCCTATTTGATAGCCCTGGCGCTCCCTCTTTGTTTCTCTCTCTCTATCTCTATCTCTCTCTCTCTATCTCTCTCACTCTCTAATGTACGCTTTATAGCTTCCTGTCACGCTCAGGCGTGTCCCTCGAGCACTATGTGTGCGCGTATTCTCCTCGTTCTCCTCATTCTCCTCATGCTTGTGTTCATAAACTGCCGATAGATATGAAAATTATATAGACGGATAACGCATTCGCCGCATCTCATTTGCCTATACAGTAAACACTGGCGAGTTGCGACCAAATGCGAAAATTATTATGTATCGTTCCAATTTTAGTATATGTTCTGCCGAAGCAAGAACAAATTATTATGTATAAACTAACAATATTTTGCCTGTAGATACGAAGTAACATAGAGAAATATAATTAGTAAGTTCATAATTGCAAAGATTCCTGACATCCTTAAAAAAAGAAATATTAAAGGAAAGAAGTTCCTAATGTACATCCTATATCTTTTGGAGAGAAAGTTCATAATATTCTTTATATCATATAATATTATTCTTATTATATTATATTATGTTAATTAAATATTTTGTTAATTAACTTATTTATTTATTTTCTATTTATTTTGTTTATTTATTATTCAGGTGGTAAAAAGCTAAATATAATAATAACATAAGGTTAAATAAATCTTGAATATAATATAAATATTTTTAAAATAAAATTGTGATTAAACTTTAACATCAAATCACCTCTAAATATTCAAGTTCTTAAAAGAATTATTTCGAGATTTCCTGCTAGCATCCAGTATTTTCAGTCTTTTAACAAATGAGTCAATGCGAGACATCACTGTACAATTTGAAATGGCTTTCTTATTGCCTTCATAATTTCAGTGAGTTTCTATATTCCGATATTCTATAATTGGATTGGATTGAGCTCAGGTGGTTTCGATTCCGCATAGAAACACGCCCACAGTCGTTGCCATAATAATATTCCATGCTGTGCCATAAATAAGTGAATCAATAAAACACATAAAACCCCAAAGAGCTGGTCTCCCCTTTTTACAGCTACCTGCCCCTCCCTCCTATTTCCGCTTCTCTTCTTCTTCTCCTCCTTCTCCTTCTCCTGCCACTCCTTTCTGTGTGCCACATTTATTGTTTTTTATTATGATGCGTGTGCGCGCACAGCATGCAAAAAAGTTCATTACGAATCCCGTCGAATGGCTTCTTAGTCCTTGCTCTGCTCCTTGTGTTCCCCCTCTGATCCCTCTTCTCCCCCACCCCCTGTGCCACTTGGCACACGCGTGAATATTCCGCAATGAAGTTGTAACTACGACAAATCATAAAATTTATGCGCAGTCCCTGTTTTTTCCTCTTTCTGCTTCCTTTTTAAGCCTAGACTCCTTTGCCCATTTTCTTTTAATGGCTTTTGTTGTGCGACCAAAAATTTATTACTAGCTGATTGGTCTCTTTGGTTGTTACCAACATTCCACAGTTTAATGTGGCTCGAACGGTCTGGACTGGTCTAGTATTCTGATTTACTATGGTTTTATATTATTATTTCGCTAGCTTTTTATGTTTATTGCAATGATTGTGGTAATTGAAATGTACAAGATTCACAAACAAAGAAAAAGAAAATTATTGAAAGTGACAAAAAAAAACGGAGAAATGGAAGTTAAGTGAAAAGCAGCTCATATACGAGCAGCGCCAATAAGTGTCACTTCTGGCAGACAAATCTCATAAAAAGCAGAAACTGGCAGCCGGAACAGAATCATATTTCCATGCAAATGCAAATAACAAGATAATATAATGCACACATTCACTGACACACACACACACACACTCGGAAGAAGAGCTTTAACCCATTGAACGTGTGGAAGATGCCACTGACAACACGCATACGCACCGTTGCACACTGACACAAGAGCTAGTTAAGCTGGCAACTGAAATGAAAAACATTTCATTAACCGAATTTTCTTCAATTTGTTTTCCTTCCTTTTTTTTCTTAATAATTTTATTATATTGGTTCAAATTTTACTACAGCCAAATATAAATATATGCAAAAGTCTCAATACATTTCGATTCTCATAATTCCACTGCAGAGAAAATAAGGGAAACTCAACTGAAAAGCAGATGAAAAAACATTGCATTTATTTAAATACATATATATTTTACATTTTTTAATCATTTTATTATATCAGTTTAAAAATTAACACAGTGAACTAGAAATATATGAAAAATTAATTTCGATTCTTATAATTCATTTTAAAACCAAACTTAAAAACAGATGAAACACATTTTAATAACTTACTTTTCATAAATTTGTTTTCCTACTCATATTTGTATATATTTTAAAACTTTTTATATATAATTTTGTATTATATTAGCTTAAATGGTACCTCCATCAAATAGAATTCAATTATTTCATTTAAAAAAAAAATGTGGAAATTTAACAAACTAGACTGTCTATCACTTTCGTACCAATGTGCGCTGCCAAGTGAATTTGCAAGGCAAAGCATTTTTCATGCATGACGCTGATGATGACAGTTTTTCATGTCAAATGCAATGCGATTTATCTTCGCAGCGTGTCACATGTTGTGCCAGTCGTAAATTTCATGCACAACAAAGCAAGCAGCAACCGGATCCTTTCGAATGAGAGAGCTCCTATAACCACTTCCCCACCACATTCACTTCCACTTCCTTTGCCTTCAACCATTCACACATATCCTGGCAATTTTCAGGCAAATCAAGCAACAACTTTAACCCGTCACTTATCATGCTCCGTCTTCATTTCTGTCATCCATTTTAGATAAGAATGTGTTGGATGCGCCAGCGGCGAATCTGTTGGACGATAGTCCTGGTGAACTGGGCAGACCGGTGATATTGCCCAAGACGATGGCGCCGGAGATGAAGAAGGCCGTGGATGATGGCTGGACCAAGAATGCATTCAATCAATATGTCTCGGATCTGATATCCGTGCATCGTTCATTGCCCGATCCACGGGATGCCTGGTGCAAGGATTCGGCACGGTATCTCAGCAATTTGCCCAAAACCGATGTCATCATTTGCTTCCACAATGAGGCGTGGTCGGTACTGTTGCGCACTGTGCACTCGGTGCTGGACAGATCTCCGCCAGAACTGATTGGCAAGATCATTCTCGTGGATGATTACAGTGATATGCGTAAGTTGACATCAAATTTAATTTTTTTTCTATATTGTATAACACAGTTTTCTTTTTGCAGCGCATCTCAAGAAGCAGCTGGAGGATTATTTCATTGCCTATCCCAAGGTTGAGATCGTGAGAGGACCACAGCGAGAGGGATTGATACGGGCCCGTTTGCTGGGTGCCAAATATGCCAAGTCGCCGGTTATAACCTACCTCGATTCCCATTGCGAGTGCGCCGAAGGTAATTATTGATGCTGCCCCAAAGTATGCAACAAATTTTGCATTAATATTTAATCTGCCCCAAAGTATGCAACGAATTTTGCAATTGATTAATATTTTAAGCTTCTTTAAAATGCCATATATTTATTTGCAATTATTGTAGCAGTAAATTGCTTATATTTATTTATTGACTGCCAAATTGTTGACTGCAATTGTTACTTTTTTTTTTTTTTTTTTTTTTTTCGTAAAAAATTTGTATATTTTATTTAAACAGGTTTTCTGCTACCTTTAGTGGCAACTTAATCTAGTTTTACATTTAAGGGAAGGAACAATTAATCACAGGTGAAACATATGTACATAAGTATATAGAATTATATTATTTACAGATTATTATTTACAAGTCAATGAAGAAATCTAGTAGGGAGATCCAATGGATGGCACCTTTTGAGTCTTCTCTTTCTGGGTTTGGTAGTTAGTCGTCTGGCTAGCGCGTTAGGATGACCACCAAGTCGTTGAAGGTACTTCGATGCCTGAAGTTGCATAACATCGCCCACTTTAGGAACCTTTAAGTCTCTTTCGATGTCCCTATTTCGAATGTACCATGGTGCGTTGCATATTCGCCTTAGAATTTTTGATTGAGCAACCCTTATTTTGTTTAAATTAGTTTTTGCCGCAATGCCGTAAATTTGTAGCGCGTATCTCCATATAGGGCTTAAGATGGACTTGTAAATGGTGACTTTGCTGTACAATGACAGTTTGTTTCTCGGAGCAAGTAACCACGCCATCTTTCTGGCTTTTGCCATCACCGACTGCCGAACCATTGTTGTATGGGCTTGGAAATTCAGTTCCCTGTCCAGTACAACACCTAAATATTTGTGGGAGCACGACATTGTCCTTGTTGCAAAGGTAACATTTGCACATTTGCTGCTGTTGATGCCTATGTTCCATTTCGCAGCCCATTTCTCAAAGCTGCACACGTATTGCTGCAAGGCTTCCGTAGCTTGACGAATGCTTGGACTTCTGGTCAACACAGCAGTGTCATCCGCGTAGGTTGCTATCAGCACGTCGTCCTCGTCTAGTCCAGGTATAACTCTTGAGGTAGGCATATCCGCTGTAAATAGGGTGTATAGCGTAGGGCCAAGAACGCTGCCTTGAGGGACGCCTGCCAAGATTGGACGCTCCGAAGATTTTGCGCCATCGACAACTACTTTGAAGCTTCTGTCCTTAAGAAAACTACATACAAGTTGGAAAAGCTGCGGCGTTAGGATATTCTTGATTTTAAAGAGGAGGCCATCATGCCACACCCTGTCAAAAGCTTGCTGAATGTCCATGAACACAGCTACTGAGTACATTTTTTGCTCCATTGCATCTAGGGCAAAATTGACTACACGATGAAGTTGCTCCGGCGTGCCGTGACCTTGTCTGAATCCAAACTGCCACTTTGGAATTCTTTGAATCACGGGATCGAGCTGCAGAATACGGTTGAGGATTACCCTTTCCGTCATTTTCCCTAGCGCTGAGAGCAGGCTAATTGGTCTGTATCCATCAACTTCTGTGTGTTGTTTCTCTGGTTTTGGTACCATAGTTATCAGTGCGGTTTTCCAGCTGTTTGGGAAGTGACCCAGCCTGAGTATACTGTTGAGGAGCAAAACTATAAACAGCAGGGCTTTTTTGGGCATAAGTTTTAAGGTCCTGTTATCCAAAAGATCCTCACCCGGTGATTTTTTGGCCTTCAGATTCTTGATTTGCTGCACCACCTCTTGCAGTGTGACTGGCTTTGCAGGCAAGGACATTTGAAACGGCTCATCCAGACGTAGCTCAACCGCCCTTCGAATAACCGCAGATGATAATCTAAAAGGCTTAAACCTTTCCTCTAAGCTGTCTGCAAAGATTTCGGCCTTTTGCTGACTTGAGTAACACCAACCGCCTGCTGGGTCTTTAATTGGAGTTTTCGGAATGACAACTCGTTTAAAGCGGCTCGTTAGCTTCCAGAGAGTATAGTTAAAGGATGCATCTGGACCAGCACTCTCTAAAATGTCATCAATTTTTCTTTGCTTGACTTTTGCAAGAACCTTTTGCAAACGGTTTGATAATCTTAAGTAGATTTGATGTATACGAATATCACCAGTTCTTGCATATTCTTTTCTCACTCTTCTTTTCAGTCGTAAGAGGGCATCGGCACTTGGTGGAAGAGTAACTTGTCGACGGTGACTTGGAAAGCATTGATTAACCGGAGTAGCGTAAGATGCAGCCAATATTATGTTTCTCATAAAGGTTGAGATTGCATTTTCAATGTCATCTGGGCAGTTTATTTTCGTGTTAAGGTTGACTCTTCTATCCAGTTCAGCTTTAAAAATTTCAACACTAGAGCCGCGAGGGAGAATGCATTGCTTCCTGGCTTTAAGTTGTGGAGCATGATGCAGTGTTGCTAGTATTGGCAGGTGATCTGATGAGAGCTCATACTTAATTTCAACTGAAAGCTGATTTAATGCGATTCCATTGACAATAAAGAAGTCCAGAGCAGAGGGTGTAAGCCGAGTGTTGTATGAGTAAAACGTTGGCTCGCCAGTGGCAAGGATCTCGCTCGTGCTGTTAATGATGGCCTCTTGCAAGTGCTTCCCTCGAGAGCAAGACCTTGTGTTACCCCACCATGAATGCTTTGCGTTAAAATCACCGCC